>NQII01000850.1:122229-439574 GCA_002778355.1 Clitarchus hookeri | reverse complement strand
TGACCCCAACACCCTTCTGCCGCCCTGGCCACGAGTAATTGGCGACATGGCCGAAGCCGCGACACTCGCAGGCCGCTTAGACTGCGGCTCGCTCTCCCCAGTCGGAGATAATTAATTTCCAACCTACGGCATGCCTCTCGTCTGCCGGAGCCAGACAATGCTCAACCACTTCGGTTGCTTGATTTTTTCATATTATAGGTAATTTAGTTAACTGAACTTTATCGGGTATATCATTGTGTATACTGTAATTTTCATAGCATGTGGAAACAAGAAACTATGCGTGTTTTTGACGGTAATTGACTGAGTGAATATGCCATTGTAGAACATATCTTATTTTGGTTGTTTACGCACGGTAAAATAAACACTTTTGAAATGAACTTTTACAAATAATCACTACCCGTTAACTCCACATATCGAGTATTCTACCGTAGACACCAGTATACAAGCACGCAGTTAAGTTGGCAGATAATTAATTAAAATAATCGTAAGTCTCGACGTTGTAATGCAAGTGAGGTGGCGTATTCCAAAACTTGATAAAAGCAAAAAAAAAANAAAATAATCGTAAGTCTCGACGTTGTAATGCAAGTGAGGTGGCGTATTCCAAAACTTGATAAAAGCAAAAAAAAAAGAGTATGGTATTGGGCTTAGATATGGTGCCCCTGCACCATATTACACAACAAATTTGCATGCAAACTGTTTATCTTGTATCTTTATTGAGGTTAAAAATCTGGCTTTTGTTTCAAAACTTTATAANTGCAAGTGAGGTGGCGTATTCCAAAACTTGATAAAAGCAAAAAAAAAAGAGTATGGTATTGGGCTTAGATATGGTGCCCCTGCACCATATTACACAAAAAATTTGCATGCAAACTGTTTATCTTGTATCTTTATTGAGGTTAAAAATCTGGCTTTTGTTTCAAAACTTTATAAGGTATACTGGCATTTTGGTCCAAAACTTCATACATGAAAAATCGTCATGTTGTGCCAAAACTTTACATATCGTTATGCCGCTTTATGAAACAAATGCTCATTTCGTTATAATACTTCATACATATATATAACCTATACTGCTGCCAACACAGAACTGCACCACTAGAATAATATCATCACGACAATTAAAATTTTTTGTGACGCATACCCAGGACAAAACAAAAGCATGACTGTTCTGGGCATGCTGGCAAAATTGTTGTCTGACTTAAACAACGTTCATGATATAATGCTTATCTTCCCTGTAGTGGGGCATTCATTTTTACCTCCGATAGAGTCTTCGGACGAATCGAGAAGGCAATTAGAAAGAAAGATACTATTGTGTCACCATTGGAATTCAAGGAAATTTTTGACACCTTTGGTACTGTCAAGAGCATTGGGGATGATTTTGCTGTACTCAATTGGAAAAATGCAATTCAGCCTGTGGTACGAGTTACAAGCCATCTTCATTTCAAGTTTGCTCCTTCAAAGAGACTGCATCTGAAAAAGAGGGAAGGAGTGCATGGGTAATTAGACATATTAGTGAAAGGGGAAGTTAACTACCACACGGATACGGTAGAATATATATCAATTTTCAAGAAGAACAATGACGTGAATCACATCATCCCAGAGCCATTACCCATCAGGGTTTATGTACAAGCGGCAAAACTCAAGGACGTTGATTCACTGTTGACAAAGCACTTTTGTGATCTGTGGCATGAAAAGAAGGCTCTCAGATTCTACGGGGACATCACTGATGGCGAATATAACGTCGCTGAAGAAGGTGTGGAGGAAAGAGATTTTGTGGAACACGGAGAAAAAGATGATGTCATAATGAAGACTACAACTTTTGACTACCTTTCTGTTAATACTTTACTGTAAAATGGATAGCACTACCCGGCTGTTTGTATTAATTTAATAATTGTGTTATTGACCTAAGTGTAAGTCCTGACTTTTATAGCTTTGTCTTATCGCAGTTAAGTGTTTAAATGTTTAGCCTTTCTTTACCACTATTTTTAATGAGTAAGTCATAGTGACAAATTTCATTACTTAGAAAATACAATCAATACCAATAATGTTATTGGTAATAAATAAAATAATAATTATTACACACATGGTAATATGTTTCCATTCCCTATTGTTCTTGCCTCATTCTTTTATGATATTTAGGTTGCAACAGAACTTCGTGTTTGCAAACGACTTTGTCTCAAAACTGTATACACATGCTCTTATGTTACAAAACTTGATACATGCAAATTTCAATGTGTTACAGCTTCAACAAATATGAGGAAATCGTGATTTAATTTTTTTGGACTAGCTTATATTGACTCACGTTTACATTTGGTGGTATAAATGTCAACATCTTCAGTCTTAATTAAAAGATCTACGTTTTTTTTGCGTTTTATAAAAAATCGTGTTACATGTACTTATCAAAAAATGTAATGTTAAAATTTGTGGCAAATCATGTTNCTTATCAAAAAATGTAATGTTAAAATTTGTGGCAAATCATGTTGGTGTTTTATTGATTTATACACATTAGAATACCTATTGGCAGATTCGTGACACATTAAGGTTCCTGACAAGTCTAAGTTTTCACTTGACTAGCGCATGAGCAAAGTCACAAAACCCATGGCAACGTACATTTTACATATGGCGGAAGTATACAAAAATAATAGAAACATAAAACTTAAACTGGGCTTTCAAAACTGTTCACTTTACCGTGAACGGCGTGTACCGTAGAGGAATGGAGCGGTTTGGGAGCTTTTAACGAGTTCTTGAGAGCCGATGAGGTTGAAGCGAGGGGGGTATGGAGCGGAGCCGGAGTGCAAACGTGGTGAAAAAGGGTGAGCTTCGAGAAAACCTGCCTACCAACGATTCCCAGTGCGAAAATCCGGGTGTGACTCCACCGGGAATCGAACCCGATTCGCCATCATGGGAGGTGAATAGTCAATTGACTGCTATACCACCACGGACCCCTATACCGCAGAGGAAAGCTCAGACTGCAAAGAAGAAGAAGAAGAAGAAAAAAGAAGAGAGAATTTTAGCCAAATTAAGCAATTCGTGTTAATACTACCTATAGCATTTCGCAGAAGGGATAATTTCACAAATTAACTATTGCTAGACGTCGAGACAGTTCCTTCTTAGAAGGCTGCTGCGGTAGTCTGTGTTCACTTTGTTTTCGTCCATCTTTGTCCACACACCTGCCTGTTTTCGCTACTGTGCTGTCTACGTTTTCTTTGTTGTTTGGTCCAGGTATATGTACTGTCCTCACTGATTGTCTTAATAAGTTTTGCCTCCTTTCCTTTTATTATTTTTTAAATTCTATTCCTTAGCGAAATTTCTGTGCCTGTTATTTACATACGCGCTGAAAATAGCAAACCTTGGCTTGATCTTTGTAGGTGCTTTAATGTCAGACAACATTAAACAAAATTCTGCAGTGGCCTATGTCCGAGAGTAGTGCGTACATTCAGGAAAGAGTGTTTGGCAAAAAGGTCTAACGCTTCCTTTTTTGTATTTACATAGATATAGCGCGCCGAGGAGCTTCCGGCATCTGGATATTGGCGTAGACCTTCCACAGTCCTGACATAAACAAACACCGCTCCCACGGAGGTCATCGCCGGCTCCGCCGTATAGGAAGCAATTTAGTTTTATTGTCGAGCTCAAGGCCCGGCCAGATTGTGCTGTCGGTTGGCGATGCCTCCAGCGCCGTTGTTACTGAGAGGTTCGCTTGATCATACGCTATGTTCTTGTCGTTGTTGCGGGCGTGCTGGTACCACGCTGTTTTCTGTATCAGGGGTATCAAACTCAAACTGTACCGTGGGGCATAACATTTAATCAAAAGAACGATACGGGCCGCCGAACAGAAAAAAAAGGCAAGAAATTCTATTGTTAAAATATTATACAATTTTTAAACTTACACAACTGAACGTGGTGCGAAAATACATACTGCATGCAATGGAAACATATTAAAAAACAGCCACTATGCAACCATTAAGTGAGGAAAGCGTAAAGTACTACTTGAAGTCTGGCGTCTCTCGTTGTATACCCAATGTTTAGAATATCGCGAAATATCTTGGCTGGAAACAATCCTCACTATACTCTTTAATTGTGTGGCTATGAGCTGGCTGCCTTATNATATCGCGAAATATCTTGGCTGGAAACAATCCTCACTATACTCTTTAATTGTGTGGCTATGAGCTGGCTGCCTTATCACTTTGGATCTGTTCAACTTTAGGAGAGAAAAAAACTGTCGAAAAGAAATTTTTTAAAATCATTGGATTGGCTGTTACATGTCCTGTTGGGGCCGCGGTGGTGTAGTGGCCAGAATACTCATCTCCCANCTTAAAATCATTGGATTGGCTGTTACATGTCCTGTTGGGGCCGCGGTGGTGTAGTGGCCAGAATACTCATCTCCCACCAAGCCGAACAGGATACGATTCCCAGCAGAGTCGCTCCCGGATTTTCACACTTGGGAACCGTGACTGACGATGTCTCTAATGAGCGGGTTTTCTCAGAGATCTCCCATTTCCCCGGCTTTGCATTCCGGCGCCGCTCCATACTCACCTCGCTTCACCCTCAACGGGTCACAAGATCCCGATGTTAACAGCCACCCAAATCTCTCCCCATCACTCCACTCATTTTCCTGTTGCACACGTATAACCTCAAAGTACCTACCCGCGCCATTTTAAAATTTAATTTACTGAAATTCTGATGTGGGCCACGTTCCACTTGTTTCACTATAATAAGCAGGGGTCTACAGATATGAACCAGGGACCGCGAGTTTGACGTACCTGGTATACATGATATAGACTGTTGACGTTAAAAAGTGCACTTTTGAGGCCCTGGTTACTTTTTATTTTCAGATAATTTATATCCATTAAACCATATTTTAAAAATAAATATTGCCATGTAAGCAATAAACGCAGTGTGTACATTCTAACGCACTCGAAAGTTAACGTCTAAGGCCAAAATAATTTTTTTTCTTTTATTATAGACGTGAGGGCTTTCAAAAGTGCTCAATTTACCGTGAATAGCCTATACTCTGGCAGTACACCTGTTTAATATTTATTATAATGTTCGGAACATTTTGTTATACGCAAAAGTTTTATTGTGTAACGTACTGTTTGCTGAACGTACTGGTTATTCCTTCGGCCTTGTATGTGATATTGTGGGTATCGAAACTTCGCCTCGCCTAGGGCGAATAAGACATTGTTATTGTGTTAACATCCACCGAAGTGATGGCTCTCTCGTGTGGAAGTCCTCGCATGCTTGTCGGCTTTATAAGGGGTAACACAGGACGATGGAGCAGCAACGGAATTCAAGGGAGCGCAAAGCGGCAGTGGCCACTGAAAATACGCTAGCTTCATGCACCGTCCACCACATTTCACACATGTGGAAACCCAAGTTAACCCCGCCGGGAATCGGGTCCCAATTACCGTGGTGAAAGGTCAAGTAAACTCCTAGGCAAGCGATCCTTCATCCCCCATAATCTTCCTCAACGATATGACGGCAAAATCCCCTACCGACCTTTTAGCTGATGCGCCGCATGTCAAGAACGTTTGTAAGGTTGTGGCACTAGCAGGCGCTTGCAGGCTATTTTATTGTGAATCCGAGCGTACCTCGTGTGGAGGGGAAACGAGTACGCCGCTATAAAGTACGGCCAGCTGGTGGATATTTCAGTGAGGTTCTCTAATTTCGGCTGTTGTAATATATTAAACACATTCGTAATACTATAACGACTTTCAAAACCACTTTCATTATAACTTTCAACTGTACTGTGTATGTGTAACAGACTTCCGTAAACTTCCATAACACAAACAAGAAGCTAAAATATCTTGACTATAACCTAGCCATGTAAAGATAAAGAACATTTTGGTCAAAAATTTAGATTATGCCAACTTTTTTTTTGTTTTAACCACGGGTACCTTCAATTTAATTTGTGCTCATTACATACAAATTAAATGGCAATATCTTAAATAAAAAAGGTAAATTATTATCTTTATGAAATTATTTTTAAATTATTGTACATAAAATGAATGCAGACTCGTTTATTTTTAATAAAGCTTCCAAAACCACGTGGATAAGACCAAAATATATTAAAATCCCACTTATATAAATTATAGAAACAAATACGACTTTTATTCATATTGCGTAATTAGCAATACTATATGTACGTAGCAGAGCCTATATTAGTATTACATAGTTACAATAGAACAAAACAGCTGATTAATAAATAATAATTACAGCAGTCTGATTAATAACACCTTAATGCACTGACACTGTCTCCCAACAAATAATGTCTCAGGGATACAATTCAGTCAATCTGGTAAACGTCGGGTTTTCTGAATTATGACGTTCACGAAAAAAAAAACTCCAAAAGTCTACTTCTAGCTTTAGCAGTTATACCTTGCAGAACAAATCTATATAAATNGTTCACGAAAAAAAAAACTCCAAAAGTCTACTTCTAGCTTTAGCAGTTATACCTTGCAGAACAAATCTATATAAATAACTCAAAAGAAAATAACTTTCTTCTACAATAATTACTTTACGACACCACGCGTCATAAACCTTATACACTTCATAATTTACACTTAGGATACTACTTCCCCAGGTGACCGAAAAAAAAAACAGGTGGCGTACGTAGTACAATCAATAAAACTGCGATGGTATATCTTCTGAAAGTATTTCTTTAGGCNAAAAAAAAACAGGTGGCGTACGTAGTACAATCAATAAAACTGCGATGGTATATCTTCTGAAAGTATTTCTTTAGGCTCCAACTGGTGTCAGATAAGTTAGGGGTTTCCATTCGCATCCCTGTGCGAGGGTGTAAAAATGAAGGTGGCACTGCGCAGTGTTTATTTAAATACCTACTACTGTATTTTACTATGTATCAATAACACACGTGCAGGTTTCATTTATAATGTAATAGTTAATACGTTAAAACTTGTAAAAAACTTGAAATAGCTGTATATAATACGGAGAAGTAACACATATCCTATAATTATAAGACGTGAATAAATTTTTGCGCTGTTCTTGAGTAATGTGAAAAATTGTTGGTTTCTCACAGGGATNCTATAATTATAAGACGTGAATAAATTTTTGCGCTGTTCTTGAGTAATGTGAAAAATTGTTGGTTTCTCACAGGGATGGAATTTTTTTTGCGGTCGCACTCATTTTTTTTGCGTATTCATTATGTAAACAAACACGACACGCGAAAATAATTGGGTTGGCAAAAATATGTAATCGAGGNATTTTTTTGCGTATTCATTATGTAAACAAACACGACACGCGAAAATAATTGGGTTGGCAAAAATATGTAATCGAGGTCATGGTCTTCACTGGATGTGCACGTGGGGAATACATTTTCATAAAGCACATGCCCCTCAATCCATCCGAGTAAAGTTTCGAGTTTAAGAGACTGCAGTTCCCCCTCAAGGCCTGTTTTGTCATGACTATAAGTAAGGTTCAGGGACAAGTTCTAAAGGTGGCAGAGAGAGTTTTGAGAGAGGACTGATTCTCACATGGGAAGCTCACGTACGAAGTAAGCTCACCTAGAAACTGGCAATCCTAACACCCGAGAGCAGAACCACTATTGTGGTATACAGAAAAATTTTCATGTAAAGGAAATTAGTAGCTGCTTCGTGTAGTCACGCGGGTGATACCGCGGACAGAAAGCTGGTAGAACAATATTTATCTAAACGCAATTCCCTCTCGTTTTATATTTAACTTGTTTGCATAAAATAAAAGTATGTCATAATTAGTAATATATTTACTAATTTTTTATAATTAATCTAGACTGCGTTTGTTTAGTCATAATTAGTGACCTAAATAGAATTTAAAGCACTTGATATCAAGGAAATATTTTATGGATTACATTTGTTATTTTTGTGTCTTTTGGTAATGTTTTTAAAGAATGGGCAATTCTTCAGGATACTGAACTAACATTATTATCTCATTTCTTGCACAGAACTAACATTCGATTTGCGAAAGAAATTTAGAATGTTNTTGCACAGAACTAACATTCGATTTGCGAAAGAAATTTAGAATGTTTAGAGTTATACATCATTGCTTTATAAAGTAATGACTGATATTACTGCAAATTGTGGTTGCACATTTCATTTACTTTCTTGGGTCCTTAACATATACAGCCTACGTTTGAACTGACACGCGCAAACTAATTTAACNTTTAGAGTTATACATCATTGCTTTATAAAGTAATGACTGATATTACTGCAAATTGTGGTTGCACATTTCATTTACTTCTTGGGTCCTTAACATATACAGCCTACGTTTGAACTGACACGCGCAAACTAATTTAACTTTGGCACTCAAGACAAAACGTTCGGAAACCTTCGATCTGGGTGGTTATGTAATCAATAAGAATTAGCAGCTGAGCGTTTAACCCACTCGACTACTGCAATGAACAAAATCACCCATGTTCTACTTAGTGGATAATTTGTAATCTATAGAGAATTGTTCTTTCACATATAAAAAAAATTGAAATAATATATTTTAATATTTGTCCTAGTGATTAGTGGTATTATGCTTATTGGATAACCTAGTCCACGACCAGAAAATGATTCATTAAAATCAGCCTGTAGTTGGTATAAGGCTATGACTTCAGAGGCTGAAAACTTCGCACATACATGTTCGTGAGCCAACCAACGGCTTTATGGTCGAGCTCCGATGGGCCCTCTCACAAGATGTGTTCGTTAAGGCAGTTAATTGAATTTAATTTCAGAAAAAACGTAGTCAATTTATGCTCTGGCACTGCATGCGAATGGGATTTTTTTCATTTGAGTGAGCTAAAAAGCCAGTAGGAATGCTGTCTGAATTCTGTAGCCAAGACTCATACATTTTAATCTACATACTCGACGTTTATAACTTGAGGGTAATATATTTTCGTGTAGTCTTTATTCTCGATTCAGTTCTGATAAACAGAGAGATTTGGATTTTTAGCATTGGTGTGTTGTTTATAACATTCCCTTTGATTCGGGAAGTCTGATAATCTGAAATTCGTCACATCGAATTCCAATAATTGTGTGAATAATTGGTTTGTATTACTTGGCCTTCTACGAAAGAGTGATTTATCCGTTAAAACAAGAAGACCTGGGTGGAGTCTTGAATTCGATAGATTTGAGTCACTTGATTTATTTGAATATTTCATGGCAAATTAATTTGAAAAGACCATATTAAATTACTATGGAGCTATTTTTTTCCACTTATACCTTAAAAGTAATTAACAATTTTTGTCTGTAAACATCTCTTTAAATACTGTATCAGATGATATTAAAACTGATCAACTGCGTTCTCGCTACTATATTTATTACTTACTTCAGACAGCTAAAACACTAGCATCGCTTGAAGTATTACAATGTCTTAAACTTATAAGAAAAACATCTCCCCAAAAATATCAGTTACAATTTTATCTAGTTAATAGCAGATTTTTCAATTCATATCTCTTTTCAAGTACTTTACTGGTAGGTACTTCATTACTATCAGAAGTGATTCGTTATATCAGTTAATATTTCACATTAAGAGTTCCTATATAAGTCGTTGACTGGAAATATAATTTAATTTTTATTAGAGGAAAAATATCGTTGACTACTTTTAAAACGTCATAAATTTAATTTTTTTCAAATGTTAGATTCGGTAAGAAATGTGTTTTACTATTTTCTATAAGCGCCTGATGATAAAATATTTTACGTTTACTCTGTACCACCGTGTTGTAACTTAAGCAATGAATCCTCGAATTATTTTTCTCATAAAGTTACATATTTTGAATTTTGTACCATTTTTCAAACATAGTTAAGAGGTTTTTGAAGTAAGCAAACGATGTCTAAGTGGTATATTCGCTGACGACACATTTGAATCATTCAGAGAAAGTGTCACTGCATCTTGGTTTAGGCTGTTCACGGTAAACTGAGCACTTTTTAAAGCCTCACTTATGATCTATTTGTGTGCATTGTGTGTGTTTTTTCACTATATATTAAATTAACATTGCCTTGGGCTTGATAACAATACTCATGCGTCGGCCAACTGAAGCTGTGAAATCATTAGAAAACTAAATATTTTACAAATTTGCTTATTCGTACACTCACAGGCAATAAAAACAAAACAATTTTTTTTTTCAATATTCGCGAATGTTTACCTACGACTTTTAATTTAACGTTAAAAAATGGAACTACTTGCCCGCTGTCATTACCAACTTTACTGGGCTCATGCCATTCATTGGGACCGTTAAAATGTATGCATGTAAGGGCAGTGAAGAGTGAAGAGTGAATTAAGAGTTTTGGGTGGCTCCTAAAATCGAGACCTTGAGAGCCGATGAGGGTGAAGTGAGGTGAGTATGGAGCAGTGCCGGAATGCAAGGTTGGGGGAAACGGGAGATCCCAGAGAAAACCCGCCAACCAGCGGCATCGTCCGGCACGATTCTGACATGCGAAAGTCCGGTGCGACCTCACCGGGAATTGAATCCCAAAACTAACTTGGTGGGAGGTAAGTAGTCTAACCACTACACCGCCGCGGCCCTCTTAGAGGCAGTGACTGCGCAGGCAGGCCAGCGCTGTGGGAGGGCTGACCCCTCTCGACCCTCCTCTTCCGTCCAGGCGGTCTGCCCCGTCGCGTCGCACTGCTCCTGGCTGGCGTCACAGCCCCTCCTCTGCTGGAGAAGCCGACGAGTTTAGAGGATGTGCAAGAATATTCTGGGAAGTAGGACGCTCGGCGCAACGCGGCATTTAGAGAAATTTCTGGGTGATGGCCAACGACTCTATAAATATTGAAGCGGCCCCAGGGTCGGGAGTCTTGGTAGAAGCATTCTGGCTGAGTGCAGTAACCGTACGAAGTCGACTGCGGCGAGAGACATCGGTGAAGAGGACGGACGACGGCGGAGATGGCGATACGACGGCGGACGAGGTGTTCTTGGTGCGAGGAGACGAGAGGGCATGAAACTCGATGAGTGAAGGCTACTGTGCATGAGGGTGCTCGGAGAACTCTAGAGCATTGCGGACTGTTGGGATCTGGACTGAACTAAGGTGGGAATGAATGAACATGTGATACGGACTTTGTTGTAAATATTGAAACTGTCAAATCTAGACATATAATTTATAAAATAATTGAATAGGTTTTGATACACTGTCTATTGGGACCAATTTTTAATTATTTAAATACATCAATTTATTTGAGGTAATTGTAAATTGTATTGATTGAATATATTAATTGTAAACAGCAAGTGACATAAATTTATTGTGAGAATTTGGGGCGAAAGAATTTTGTATCTAGTTATTGTAAATAAAATTACTAAATTATAATTAACTCTTTTATTTAATTAAGAACTCCATCTCTTAACGAACCTGGTTCAACCCACTGACTTTTGAGAAAATTGTAGCAGCATTTTTCTCGGTACGTAGTAACTTTAAGGAAAAAAGTGTTGCATGGATAATAAACATTTTACGTCGTTCCCCTGTTTGATTGTGTTCACGGGGGCGGCCGATGCCGTACGCACACTGGGACGCAAGATCTACATCATGCAGAGCTTTTTACGCAGCACAGGGTTGCTCAGGCCCACTCTACACGAGCATACGCGTACATTGAAGCGCAGTATTTGCAATTAGTGTAGAAAAAGTTGGCATGAGAAATGCACGTTCTTAATTAGAATAACACAGAAATGCAAAATTTAAGGCCACTCTGTGATATCCGTGGAAGGAGAAAAGTATTCTTGCATAGTGAAGACATTGAATAGATTGTAGGTAGGGTTTAACGTCTCGTCGACAGCGCGGTTATTAGAGATGGAGTAAATTGTTCAGCAAAACAGGAAAGGGAACGAATCGGCCATGGTCTGTAGCAAGGAACCATCCCAGCATTCGCCTGGAGTGACTTCGTGTAACCATGGAAAACCGAAATCAACATAGCCGGACCGGGAATTGAACCCACATCCTCCCGAATGCAGTACATATGAAAAATACAGCTACTCATGTAGGGTTTATATAAAAAATGCAAATTATCGGATGTACGATAAAAAAAAAAATACTGTCGTCTTACCGGAAACAAATTGAGGAAGTGTATAAGAGTGATTGAAGCAGACGTAAGTTAAATCTCACCACTCTGTACGCACACACAGCAAACGCACAGACTTCAAACACCAGATTGCGCGCAGGAAACTAATAATACAGAGCGTATGGCGCACAGGCCGGCGTAGGCACGCGCCTGTGCTACGACTCAATGCGTGTCTCGCAATCTAGAACTATTGTTTTCATTTTCCTGCACCACGCTGCACTACGACGATCTACGAAACTGCGTCCCAATGTGCGCGCTAGATATCATCTCCCACACTTCAGTTAATTTCTGTCACGGGGGAAAGAATTATATTTGTTCCTCGAGAAAGATGGGTTTTATGCAAAAACACTATTCTACCATTTTTTTTGTTAGTGTTTATATACTGACTAGAAAGCCGCTGTTAAAAAAAAACCTATTATTTTCCAGCGTCAAAAAATTAATGCAAAGTAATGATGACAACCACAATTATTCCCAAGAAATATTTTGATGAAACCGCATTTTACGTACTGGTTAACTCGTTCAGTTGCTCAGAGTCGATACACTCAGTGCCCCAGTAAATAATTTCTGTTACGTTTGCTGAAAATTAGTGGTTCAGCTTCAACGCAAAATGTGTGTACCCCCGTCAGGAATCATTCAAATCACATGCAGTGAATTTTTAAGCTTATTATTTATATTGTTTATAAACACCGCTTACTTAGCAAACTTATCCGATACTTGCACTTACAAGCAGCACACATATAATGTTTTACCCAGCATCCTATTCTAAGAACCCTCGCATCGTAAACTACGTATCAAGTAGCTTGAGTAGTGGTAAATAAGTAACCACTACAAAGGAAACAGATTTATATGAGAGAAAAACTGTAAAATACATATCCAGGGACGTCGCAATCTTTCTTCGGCCAAGGGAAAGTAAGGTCTTGTAGAGAATCTGGCACCCCCTGGTGCTTTTGAAAAATGTTCGTTACCAAAATTTAGTTTTGAAACAAATAATATCATTATTTACAAACAAATTGTTTCCTATCCACATATACAAAACAGAATTCTAACNTTAGTTTTGAAACAAATAATATCATTATTTACAAACAAATTGTTTCCTATCCACATATACAAAACAGAATTCTAACGATACAATACTATTCAACATTATTATTTATTGCCATTTTTAGTAACTATACATTAAGTATGAAACTTAATCTACATTGTTTTCTAGTGTCGACCCCTCGTGAAAATCTTTGATATCCCTAAGTGAAACGTTGGGGAAGGGGATAACGCCTCCTCGATCCCCCTTTCCGACGTCACTGTCTGTATTTGATCCAATATAAAGTACTTTCTTTAATGTCTTGTNTTAGTTTTGAAACAAATAATATCATTATTTACAAACAAATTGTTTCCTATCCACATATACAAAACAGAATTCTAACCATACAATACTATTCAACATTATTATTTATTGCCATTTTTAGTAACTATACATTAAGTATGAAACTTAATCTACATTGTTTTCTAGTGTCGACCCCTCGTGAAAATCTTTGATATCCCTAAGTGAAACGTTGGGGAAGGGGATACCGCCTCCTCGATCCCCCTTTCCGACGTCACTGTCTGTATTTGATCCAATATAAAGTACTTTCTTTAATGTCTTGTGTTATCTCGGAATTTTTTAATACGTCTTTGGGTACGTCATTAAAAATATAAACCTGAATTGAATGAAGTAACTATCCTTTCTTTCAACTGTTGATGCAATGTGCTACCATCTTTATCTATAAAATAGCATTGCAGTTGTAGTGTAATAGGTGGGATAATCCAGGCTGAACCAACGCGTACGATGTGAGAACCTCACGCACGGGGTGCCTGACAAATAATCTGGCTGTCGAAGGCGTGGGCGGGCACCGGCACACCGCCCCCGGCAGCGGCGAGAACAGCGAAGCGATGAATCACGCCCCAGCCGACGAAGTATGGGGAGTTTCCTGCACAGGGGAGCCGGAAGTTGGCNGGGGGGGGGGGGCGGATAGCGGAGCGAAGGGGCAGAAGTTTCGCCACGTGACCCGGGGCAAGTATAGCCTTGAGGTTAATTATTGTTGTCTGGAGGGTGAAGGGGCTGGGTGCGGGACAATGAGCAGCGGCGGCCGCCCCGACATCAATCATCGCCGACCATTGTTGGTTCAGTTACGCCCCTCGGCGCTCAAGAATCGATACTCTCGGAGATCCCCCTCCACACACTCTTCACTTCTCGACGTACTCGCATGCACTGACCACCTGGACCCCAGGTAGCCTCGCCGTGCACAATGTCCACATTGGTGGAGTAATCACACTGAAATATTTGCGGGAATTCATCTTTCCAAATTTTTTCTGGTTATCACAGGAACATTTTGTAGTAACCACAAAATAGTTTATTGTTAATACAAAATACGTATTTATTTTTGTAGTCACCAATAAATAATTTATTCTTCGGTACAAAAAGTTTCTAGACAAAAAAAGTAGTATGTTGAAATTCGATATATATACACACTACATGAAAATGAAAAAAAAAAGAAGAACGTTATGATGAAAGTGACTGAGAATAACCAAATTACCACAATACATTACTAGAGGGCAGCGCATGAAGTGATCGTAAGCACAGCGCTGGGGAATATTGCGGAGTTGAAGTGGGACAGTTAAAGTACACATACTTAACCAGTAGAGAATCGGAAGGAGCGTGTAACTGCAAGGGCTTCACTGTACCTCGGAGGTCGTTTGGACATTGTGTGAAGAGTGGCTGAAGAGGTTTGGACGGCTTTTAACAGCGAGGTCTTGAGAGCAGAATACGGTGATTGAGGTGAGTATGGAGCAGCACCGGAATGAAAGGGCAGGGGGAACGGGAGATCCCCGAGAAAACTCGCCGACCAGTGGCATCATTCGGCACGATTCCCACATGCGAAAATTCGGGAGTGACCCGGCCGGGGATTGAACCTGGTTCGTCTTGGTGGGAGACGAGCAGGCTAACCGCTCTTCCACCGCGGCTCCGTTTGGACGTTGTTGGCATGCCGAGAGGGCGAAGGCGAGTCCTATTCGTATAGTTAACTGAGTTTGAACAGGGTCGAATGGTGGGACTCCGGGAAGCTGGGTGGTCATACCGGAAAATTGCTGAACATGTGGGACGGGAAGTGTCAGCAGTGCATCGATGGTGGCGTTGTTGGTCAGAGGAAGCGGCAAATACCCGTAAACCTGGTTCCGGTAGTCAGCGACGTATGGATGCACGCAAAGACCTTCGAAACGTACGAGTGGCCATAGCAGATAGCAAGGCGACTGCAGAACAGATTAGACGTAATATCGCCCTAGGAATGACTGCTAGGACCATCTGCAATCGTTTGCTGAAGCTGGTCTGCCATCGTGTGTACCATTAGTCAGACTTAACCTCACGCCTCAGCATCGTGCCGCCCACCTCCGTTGGTGTCGAGAAAGGAGCACCTGGAGGGAAGAATGGCGAAATGTTGTGTTCAGTGATGAGTCCCGGTTCTGCCTTGGGGCTAATGATGGTCAAGTACGTATTCGGTGTCGACCTGGTGAGAAGTATATTCCACAGTGTATACAGCAACGACACTCGGGACCAGTTCCTGGGGCAACGGTTTGGAAAACCATATCGTACGATGACCATTTGCCTCTGGTGTTAATACAGGGGACATTGACCAGTGCACGGTACATAGAGAACGTCATCCAACCTGTTCCGCTATCATTTTTGAAGGGGCAGGGCAATGCGCTATTTCAGCAGGCCAATGCCCGTCCAAATTTCGCTCGTGCAACCCAACACGCTCTTCCAAGATGTTCGTCAACTTTCTGAATCAGCCCGATCACCAGATATTTCCCCCATTGAGCATGTGTGGGACAGGGTTGGATGTCGCCTGGCCCGATCTCCTGCACTATTGACGACTCTTGCCTAGCTGAGCCACCAAGTGCGATGTGCGTGGAACTGCATGCCGCAGGACGATATTTATCACCTCTATGATCGTTTACATGCAAGAATTTTTGCCTGCATTACTGTTCGAGGAGGACACACTAAGTACCAAGCGATCTCTTAGCACACGCTGCAGACATTATTTTCTGGCAGATATCCTTATGCCAGTGGTCATGGTACATGTACTACATTTACTCTATACAAATAAAATTTGGATATCTTACGAAGCGTCCCTTAAGGTGTTATTTTCTCATTTTACAGTTGTGTACGTATGAGTACTACAATTTTTTTGGTAGACTGCGACCGACAACGAATCAAATTTTCATGTAGGAAACCCTTTCAAGCTGCGCACACGGCAGAAGCTTCTGGAACGATTTATCTAAGGGTCCCTTTAACTACTGTGGAAAATAAACGTTAGTGTTCACTGATTTTGGTCAAATTCGGTTTTCCCATTCAAAAGTTTTTAGGGAGGACACACACACAGACACACACATATACACACACCAACACATATTCATAGACACACAGACAGAAAACTGATCACGTGTTAGCCTTTCTTTCCTGTGGAAAGCAGGCTGAAAAGGACAAAATAATTCGTTATTGAAATTAATTAAACGATAGGAACAGAAAATATTCAAAAGGTGTGAGTCTTGAACTACCAATTTAACTACGAGATTTCACGCGAAAGAACATTGTCTAAAAAAAGGTGAGAGAGACACCAAAGCGAGGGTGCAACCCCTTAATAGCACAACACACAACTACAAGATATATATTGCAATGCCTATGGATGTCCGGTTAGCAAAGAAACTTTGTACGTGTTGTCACGAATATAATGGAAAAATTGGACCTTGTATGGTAAGAGAAATCTAACAAAAAGACCAAACGTTCTTGTTGGAGCCAGTGTGAGCGGAAAGACGACGAAAGTACATCTTAAAAACATTTATACTACAGTTTTGAATGCACATCTGACAAATCCCTCCTACATTGTGATTCCTGGTCTGGACACAAGGACGAAAGAAAATTTCAGGATGCCTCCCGCGGGAAAAATGTTTATTTGAAATTCATTCCACCTAAAAGTACGAAATATGAACAACCCTTGAATGTTTATTTATTTTCTTTCAGAAAATGTAAAATTTCAAAGGTTTATAAATGAAGTGGCTTTCAACACTAACGTTCTTCGTGAATGTGCATTCTGTGGGTATTACGACGTGGCATTTTTTGTGTGTGCATTTTGCAGCAATGATTATTGCTTCAATCATTTTATAGGAATCCCTTCCATGCATTTATCTTTGAACAGTTGCACACCAAACGCAATAGGTTACAGAAGTCAGTAGTCCTACGCAAGTAATTATTTTCGTGCAGAGCCGCTCTTTACACTTTAAAGTTACACCTTTATTCAGAGGCCTCTAATGGTTAACTGCGGAGTTTTAGAGAAATACTACTATAACCACTAAATCGAATAAAATACTTAGAATTATTTAAGTGCTGAAGTATATAATCTAAAAATATAGTGCAATAAACTACTGCAAGTAGTTTGCGAAATACATATTGAAGAGAATGCTAAATACTTTATCAGGTATAAAAAATAGAAGTGAAAATCGACTCAATATTACAATACTGTATGAACTGAAAATAAAATCAAGTAGTTAGTATAACTACCTAGGCGTACAAGTCTGAAGAGTACTAACAGAAAAAATAATAAATTGAAGGAAAACAATGGAAACTGGTGTATATCAAAGACAGGAAATTTCTTAAACACGAGAAAGGAAACCACCAACTACATACTAAAAAAGAACATCACGAGATGAATACGAGATGTAGCCACCCACGTTCCTACGCTGACAAAACACAATTTAAAAGCAAGGGAGCGTCATTTGAAACGAAAGGAAAGCAGAGATTTTATAAACTCGGAAATTTCCCTCTTATTCAGGGACTAGCGCTGAATTTATGCGAAGGAAACAACTCTGAAATACTAAACTCAGATATTTTTTAACACGCGGAAACAGCCTTTTGTTTGAAATGTACATAATTTAAATAAAATTTCCTCGCAAATTGGCTGTAATTTATCCATTCTTAAATACTGAATTGTTTCATTACAAACGGGATTTTACAATACTAAAAAAAGTCAGCTGTTAAATAAATATATCATTCTGGTTTCCACGATTGTTCATAAGACAGAGTATTGATTTTACAAATATATGACATAACTGTGCTCTCACATTTTTCAACGTATTCAAAATTAGTTTTTTTTACAGGTGTATTTTGAATTAAAATGAAGTATAAAGTAAATAATTGTGTAAAATCATCGTCTTTCCTTAGTTACTCGGAGCTATTATGACTGATTAAAGGTTAACATAGCAGATCTGAAATTCATGCTTAGTTAATTCGTTCTGCTCATTGTACATCGTTTGCAAAATACAAATTAACACTGCCGTGAGCCTAATGCATGATATCTGCGTGTCTAGCAAGTGAAACTGTAAGAAACGTTAGTATGTTATATTTTTATTAAGTATCAATTAAACATTTGTTTTCAAATACACACCAATTTAAGTGACCACTGACTCAAGATTTACACTTAGAGTAAGATGTAAAACTATCGAGCTACTTGTACTTCTCTGATTCGACGCCAGTGTTGCAATTTATAAGGCAGTCTGCATTACGTAAAGATACAAGCCATTGTGGGCAGGGTTTAATTCTGATAGCTGGTTTCAAAAGTGTTCTGCTAACCTTTAATCATCTATGGACGGATTCTGAACGTGGTATAATTCACAAACTATGTAAACCTATCTTAAACACTTGGGAGTCCAATACTCCAGTGGCCAACCGTCGCCACACTACGAAGGTAACATTACGATAGTTCAACACACTTTTTTACGAAGTGAGGTCAAAATAAAATACTGAATACAATAATGTCCTGTTTTAAGAATTTAAATTATTTACGTCTGTTTAAGCCCAGAAACATTTGAAAGGAAAACGTTTAGATATTAACATTTGTTTATTACGTTTAAAATTGAGAAGAACGTGTTACTTACTTACTGAAAGTTTTAATGACTTTNCAGAGTATTGATTTTACAAATATATGACATAACTGTGCTCTCACATTTTTCAACGTATTCAAAATTAGTTTTTTTTTACAGGTGTATTTTGAATTAAAATGAAGTATAAAGTAAATAATTGTGTAAAATCATCGTCTTTCCTTANGTTTTTTTTACAGGTGTATTTTGAATTAAAATGAAGTATAAAGTAAATAATTGTGTAAAATCATCGTCTTTCCTTAGTTACTCGGAGCTATTATGACTGATTAAAGGTTAACATAGCAGATCTGAAATTCATGCTTAGTTAATTCGTTCTGCTCATTGTACATCGTTTGCAAAATACAAATTAACACTGCCGTGAGCCTAATGCATGATATCTGCGTGTCTAGCAAGTGAAACTGTAAGAAACGTTAGTATGTTATATTTTTATTAAGTATCAATTAAACATTTGTTTTCAAATACACACCAATTTAAGTGACCACTGACTCAAGATTTACACTTAGAGTAAGATGTAAAACTATCGAGCTACTTGTACTTCTCTGATTCGACGCCAGTGTTGCAATTTATAAGGCAGTCTGCATTACGTAAAGATACAAGCCATTGTGGGCAGGGTTTAATTCTGATAGCTGGTTTCAAAAGTGTTCTGCTAACCTTTAATCATCTATGGACGGATTCTGAACGTGGTATAATTCACAAACTATGTAAACCTATCTTAAACACTTGGGAGTCCAATACTCCAGTGGCCAACCGTCGCCACACTACGAAGGTAACATTACGATAGTTCAACACACTNACACTTGGGAGTCCAATACTCCAGTGGCCAACCGTCGCCACACTACGAAGGTAACATTACGATAGTTCAACACACTCTTTTACGAAGTGAGGTCAAAATAAAATACTGAATACAATAATGTCCTGTTTTAAGAATTTAAATTATTTACGTCTGTTTAAGCCCAGAAACATTTGAAAGGAAAACGTTTGGATATTAACATTTGTTTATTACGTTTAAAATTGAGAAGAACGTGTTACTTACTTACTGAAAGTTTTAATGACTTTNGGATATTAACATTTGTTTATTACGTTTAAAATTGAGAAGAACGTGTTACTTACTTACTGAAAGTTTTAATGACTTTGTTGAAATAAAGAATTATTATCTTGTGGTATTTGTAAATCAAACGTTGCATTCAGCTAAAAGCGGTGGTCAAATAAGACGGAAATCTCTGTCAGTTTACGAGCTTCGTCTCTTGGCAATCATTCTGATCGTTAAGAAGGTGACCTCGGCAAAACAATGACCGACATTATTGAACTACAGAATGTTGCGCGCCTGCATGAATAATGTAAGTTGTGGAACGAGCTGAGAGGAAAAATATAGGAAGTGCGTGTATACGTGTGTTGAAGAGAGGGGCGGGGGTGGGAGGTGGGAATGAAGTATGGACAGGGAAGAGAAGTGCCCCATGGGGAGTGCTCCAGTTTATGCCCACACGAGATATTATATTTTCTCCCTTTTCTACTATCTCTGGAATACGGCCACAACCAGCAGAAGCCAGAGTTCGAACAGGGTTTCAGCAGAAGAGAAGGACTTAACAGATGATCCGACCGCAGATCCGTGTCAAGTAGTTATCGAAAAAAAAACACGTAAGCCCTGGTTTAGCGGTCAAAAAGTAGCCTGTCATTTCAGAGGTCCAATGTTGGATTACAGGCCTCTCCCAGTAGGGATTTTTTTTTTGGCCAGGCCTTGGTGAGTAGATTGAAAAAAGACTTGTTTCAGCCGAAACACATTCACAGTTGCTCTTACAAAATATTTTGCTATTTGAGCAATATTTCAAATGAAACAAAATTGATATTCCTTAGGTAACAGAACACNGCTCTTACAAAATATTTTGCTATTTGAGCAATATTTCAAATGAAACAAAATTGATATTCCTTAGGTAACAGAACACGTGTTTGATTTGAACAAACATTTTTGGGTTATCATTATCTTTTTGGGCGTAAAAAAAAAACATTTTTGGCATAAACAAAAGTTTCCATATCTAAACAGGGCGTGCTGGATTTTCTCACGGTGCTCNAAAAAAAAAAACATTTTTGGCATAAACAAAAGTTTCCATATCTAAACAGGGCGTGCTGGATTTTCTCACGGTGCTCCCATTTATTCCTTTATTTTTCCTGTGTCAGCTTTCCTACGCCAATCATGCATGATCTTTAGGCATACATGGAACGATGGGTTAGTTTGTCAAGTAGGTGGGATAACCCGCTGGACAAAATGCGATAAATAATAAAATACTCATATTTTTTTGTCAGCCAACTTGAACCACAACAAGCCGCCACTATTGAGGGATGGTTTCGCTAAGCAGATTGAAGCGCTTAACACAAATATGTTGACACAAACCACACAACTACGCATAGACACGGACATATAATTTTAGTTTGTACAAGCAAAGTTAACTGCTAAAATAAAAAAAAGTTACGGGCTAACAAATTTGATTTCGTTAAGATTTATAAATCACACGAGAATATATTACCATACAACTATCGGAATTGAATCTCGCGTAGCCAATCTTGAAAGCAAGACCAGTGACACTGCAGCAGATTGTAGAGAAATTTTCAAATATGGAGATACAGAATAGATTTATTTTTTTTGGACCACCATTTTTTTTATTTGGGTAAAACTAACCAAATACAATTTTGCTATGTTAAGCCAATCTTAGTGAAGCCTAACTGCCCCGTAAATCGTGATAAGCACGTGGGTCTCCACGTCGTCAACCTTTACTCTGCGTGTCCCAGTTCCCTTCCCACTCACCGGTCAATTCACAGAACGACATTGTCGACGTGAAGGCGGGCGTGTGTTTCCAGCGAGTGGTCGGATCCACCTGAGACCGGCAAGATCACGTACGTATCATAGACTAAATACGAGGTGGACCGCTTTTTCGTCTTCTGCGCATGTGCCCAACATCGACCTACCTTAAAATAACACAACTGTCAAAAGTCATTTGGTCAACAGTGATGAACGCGCTTGTTTGTACAAGCACCATTACATTAATAAAATACTTTTACCAATTTAAATTTAATCAAACTGCATTAAAAATTAGTTAGAGGAAGTATAAAAAAAATCTCAAAGCAATTGTTTGCTAAGCAGTATTCTAATCTCAAATCGAATCCNAATTAGTTAGAGGAAGTATAAAAAAAATCTCAAAGCAATTGTTTGCTAAGCAGTATTCTAATCTCAAATCGAATCCACGTTGTTTTTGCTAGCCGTATTGGCAGAAAATCCGTTCAATGTTGGGGTGCGGAGATTGGTTGTGCGCACCGAACGAGATCGGCCTACCTCATCTTCAGTCTATGGTGCGTATGAGATGCAAGTACTCCAAGTGCGATTCAATAACCGCGGGGATTTTCCTCACACTGGCAGTAGGGAGTGGGGCACGCAGCAGGAGGGTGCGAGAGTTTTACCTGCGGCAAATTCACTTCACTTAGAACTTTGGAATCGATCAACATGTCAAAATATGTTTTNAATTAGTTAGAGGAAGTATAAAAAAAATCTCAAAGCAATTGTTTGCTAAGCAGTATTCTAATCTCAAATCGAATCCGCGTTGTTTTTGCTAGCCGTATTGGCAGAAAATCCGTTCAATGTTGGGGTGCGGAGATTGGTTGTGCGCACCGAACGAGATCGGCCTACCTCATCTTCAGTCTATGGTGCGTATGAGATGCAAGTACTCCAAGTGCGATTCAATAACCGCGGGGATTCTCCTCACACTGGCAGTAGGGAGCGGGACACGCAGCAGGAGTGTGCGAGAGTTTTACCTGCGGCAAATTCACTTCACTTAGAACTTTGGAATCGATCAACATGTCAAAATATGTTTTNTGTGCGAGAGTTTTACCTGCGGCAAATTCACTTCACTTAGAACTTTGGAATCGATCAACATGTCAAAATATGTTTTCCGACGGCGTTCCGAACTTATTTTCAAAAGAAGCGGAAACGGAAATTCCATACCATGTAACTGTTCTTGGTGCAGACAGCCTACGTGCGAATTTGCATTATGACATTTAACACTCGAATGACGTCACTCTGTTGTTGTAGTATACGGGAAGGCAGGATAGTGACATTACATACAGATATAAATTTCATTAAATTAATTCCTTACAATTTGGAATGTTACAGTTGGCACTACAAAAGTGCCTTAGTAAATTACTGATGATAATATAAAAATAGCATTAAAGTTGCTATACGTGCTAGGTTAATGTGCAAGCGGTAGCAAACTAAACACTATTTTTGACATAAGCCAATGCAGTGGCTCTCGTAGGTAACCAGAATAATGCGCAAGGAAAACACAGACACACAGAGAATAAAGCTAAGTTGGGTTTTCGTCAGTAGGTAAATAAAAAACCAATACAGAGTATTACGAACAAGGAATTAAGTCAGAAGGCAACAAGAAAACGCAACAAGTGGATACGGCGACACAAACTNTACAGAGTATTACGAACAAGGAATTAAGTCAGAAGGCAACAAGAAAACGCAACAAGTGGATACGGCGACACAAACTCAAACAACAAAAATCAATAAATGTGGACAATACAATGAAGGCAGCACAGAGACAAAAACCTTCGCCCAAAAAAACTTAAAGATACGCACAAAGACTGATTGTAACAGTGAAGACAGTGCAAATGAACACAGGACACCAGGACGTGAACATCGACTCTTACCTGCGCAGTCATTAAACATCGACTCTTCCTTTCGCAGCCAACGTGATTATGCTTGGTTACCATTGACTGAGGTACGAGAGGGTTAATATGTTTACAAATTCAATGTTTTCCTCTTTTCATATATCAGTTTGCAGGTGTCCCTCAGTCTGTTTGCATGCCTGAAGGCGGGAACGTACTGCAGTTCCCGAAACGTTGTATCTATTTACTCGTAGAATCTGTGCTGCCTCGTGGTTTACTTTACGCATTATTCTCGTTTTCTACAAAACATACTGCAAAAAGCGTGTTCAAAATAATATTCCGTTTGATATGCTTGCCCCATACAAAAATCCTTCAAAGAACGTAAAAGGGTGGCTAGGTAACACCGACCAAACTGGGGATGCATAACCGTCACAGAGTAAGTTACAAATAGCATTTACATACATTCATATAAATAACATTTACATACATACACAAACGACCTGCATCTGAAGTGATGAGTGATTACTAAGAACCGTTTGGAAATGAAGCTGTACCACGAACACAACGATGGTACACTGCAAAACATTTCGTCATGTTAGTCCACGAACGTGGGGTCGTTACACGTTAGTNTACAGAGTATTACGAACAAGGAATTAAGTCAGAAGGCAACAAGAAAACGCAACAAGTGGATACGGCGACACAAACTTAAACAACAAAAATCAATAAATGTGGACAATACAATGAAGGCAGCACAGAGACAAAAACCTTCGCCCAAAAAAACTTAAAGATACGCACAAATGCCTGATTGTAACAGTGAAGACAGTGCAAATGAACACAGGACACCAGGACGTGAACATCGACTCTTACCTGCGCAGTCATTAAACATCGACTCTTCCTTTCGCAGCCAACGTGATTATGCTTGGTTACCATTGACTGAGGTACGAGAGGGTTAATATGTTTACAAATTCAATGTTTTCCTCTTTTCATATATCAGTTTGCAGGTGTCCCTCAGTCTGTTTGCATGCCTGAAGGCGGGAACGTACTGCAGTTCCCGAAACGTTGTATCTATTTACTCGTAGAATCTGTGCTGCCTCGTGGTTTACTTTACGCATTATTCTCGTTTTCTACAAAACATACTGCAAAAAGCGTGTTCAAAATAATATTCCGTTTGATATGCTTGCCCCATACAAAAATCCTTCAAAGAACGTAAAAGGGTGGCTAGGTAACACCGACCAAACTGGGGATGCATAACCGCCACAGAGTAAGTTACAAATAGCATTTACATACATTCATATAAATAACATTTACATACATACACAAACGACCTGCATCTGAAGTGATGAGTGATTACTAAGAACCGTTTGGAAATGAAGCTGTAGCACGAACACAACGATGGTACACTGCAAAACATTTCGTCATGTTAGTCCACGAACGTGGGGTCGTTACACGTTAGTTGACCTATGATCCACTACGCAGAAGAGACATTTTTTTTACTGTGATGGGTTATTAATCTAAATATTAAACACACAAAAATGGTACTTATCATGCGCTATTATTATAAACGTCAAAATTTATGATAAATGAAAAACCTCTTCTAGGAAAACAGTTTACAGCGGGTGGCTGCAAGCGATATTTCTTAACACCAACTTTCAAGTGGCTAGGGATAACACGTATTCACTCATTTCCCTAGAGCGCTGTGCGGATCATGCAATAACTTTCGTATATTGAAATAGCTTTTTTGCTTTTTATTTGTATATCCATTTTCTTTGACAAATCGATTTGTGGAGTCACCTACAGTAATTTATGTTATCTGCTCCCAACTTCTTAAAACTACTTTCAGTTTTCAACAAACTCCAATACAATTTTTAAAAGTGAAACTTAGTTTTTTTTTTTTAGAAAACTGAGATTTTCGTAAAAAATGTAGTCCACAATTAATTACTTTATTGAAACTGTTTGCCAAACAACACGTACATATTTCGCAACAACAATGGGTCAGAAAAAATGATTTGCCAACAGGATGCATTATTTTTTCATGTATGTGTATTTATGGGTAGTTATACAATAAGTTGGATAGTAAAATAAGTTCCAAAGAAATTTAGTATTTAACTAGGATGATCATATATTTTTTTTAATTTTCGGGGCTCAAAATTACGGATATCTAAACTTTTATCATAAATGTTTACGAATTTATTTAATTGAAAAGGTAGTACACTTCATTAGAGTAGTTAAAACACAAACAGATGGTAACATTTCTGTAGCGATTTTTTTCGTTGCTACTTAAATTAAGGAATCATGTCCACATGGATTTCAATAACAGTTTTATTTTTAACCATTTTCGCTTGAAATATTTTGCGTTCGTTAAGCTATTTATCTTATTTGGACTGATGATTAATATTTAAATTTTAAGTCAGTGCAACCAGAATATGGTATCTCATTACATCTAAGTCATTAAAAGGGCATTTTTTACTGATCAGGAAATTCACATGAATTTGACAAATATCTGTGTCAGAAATTAAAATGTTTAATTATATATTTTTTGTTTTAACTGATATACATATAGGCTGGTAAGAAATGTTTTATTTTCGGTAGTAAATGGGCATTAGCCAGATAATAAAATTTCAATGATTGGATAGTCGAAATTCTTTGTCAGGCACCCCACCCCGTGTGTGCAGTTTCGAATCGTATTTATGATTCGCTTCAGCCTGGATTATCCCACTCCACTACAAATACCGTAATTTTACGGACAAAGGAGGCAGTACTTTGAATAAATACTAAAAAAAAGGGATACTAGTTCTTTGAAGTAATTTTGTGTTTGTATATTTAATTGCGTACCCAAAGACGTACTGAAAAACTACATAGATAATACAAAATTACATGTTTGAAAGTATACTGCATATTGGATCAAATACGGAAAATATAGTCTTTATCTCCTTAACCCGTTTCGGTCGTACATATGGAAAAGTTTATTTCCCATTGCTAAAACGTCCTTGGTTGAGACACTACTGTACTTTACAGAGCGAGGCGCCACGCTTTCGGACCGTGGTTAAAGTAGTGATATATGTGTGGGTGTGTTTGTAGGTACATGCATAGGTTCAGTTTGGTAAGTAAGCCACTTAGGCTACTTATAAATTTGTCGTATGATAAAAGCAGGGGCATTGAAAATAAACGATATTAATAACTGGTTATTTATCGTTTTATAGGCTTTTACTTATACACCAACTCAATCTTATCGTAACTGTCTTCTTACGCAAGGAGAATTTTATGGTCCCATTCATGACAACTGAGACTATTGTATCTCGTCACAAAAAGTTCACGTCAGTCAAACCACACATACGCTTATTAAAATTTTCTTCGTTATTGTTTAATTATTTCAGGCCTATTTTTTTTTATTATGCCGTGCTCAGTGATTTGGTATTAAAAAACCTCGTTGATCATTCCACGATAATTTTTTTTTTCGATAGGTATGGCACTGCCTCGTGCGAACAGCAAAGAACGAAACTTCAGTTCCAAGGCCGCGGGACAAAAATAGTTTTGGGAATTTCGACGCAAACAGAGGCAAACGCACGGCATTCGAGCGGCGAACTAAGTGCCCTCACAACAGTGGGGAAACATCTCTCGCTGCTCCGCTGATGACCTCAGCTCATCAATCTCTCTCGGGACTCTTCTCGACAGCTCACAACCTACTTACATTGGCAGTTCTCTGGAACTCAAACTGCGCTTCCTTCTGCAAACTCGGCCTGTCCCCGTGACGAAGCATTCACATCTACTGTGGGCTAGACGATTATTACCAGGATCATGTTCTCTTCAAGAATTCGATGGCAAGTGATACCATGTTTCCGGGACGCTTGAATTACGAACATATTGCTTACTATGTCTAATGTTAAGCAATACGATTACTCGTAAAATCATCGAAATCTACCCTTACAGAGTTTTAAATTGTTATTATATAACAGATCTACAGTTCAACAAATAAAACCACGTTGAAGATATTAAAAACAGACTTTTCTAATTGTATAATAAAATAGTCCATGTTCTAAATAACATATTTTCAACTTAAAATCATTCTAGGAAGTAAACTGCGTGAAGTATGTAACGACTTGCAATATGGCCAGTTAGTATAATAGGTTTTTCACGGTTACTTCCAACTTTCCTGAAGCCCTGCTAAAGTTCTACTTCCAGGATGTTCCTCCGCCTCGTGCAAACAAAGCTTAACCAAGTATAGAAAATTACACTAAAGGGACAACGCACCGGATTCGTGTACACTCAATGTAATATAATTTTGCATAAGAACTATTGCTTGCTAGACGTTACCAACACAATAATTTTCTCCCTGTTTCTATTCATATTAATTATAAGTTGATTTAATAATTATTTATAAATATAAGTAAAGGTTCCATTAAAATAAAAATAAAGTACCTTTACGGTAACAAATGCATAAAACGCTTGCAATACGTGATATATTTGGGAAACAAGCAAACACGTCATACTAGGGAGGGTACTGCGGTATTGAGTTCAAGTTAACAAGTGCGGGGACTGTTTAAACTTCCTCTGCTCTACCGAAGGCAAGTACTCTGTTTAAAGAGCAACTGGGGATGGGTGATAACTGATAAGGAACTACATAATAATGACCCAAGGCTTGTTGTAAACAGTTAACTTCCAGAATGCGAAGAGGAAATAGCCAATTATGATTNTTAATTATAAGTTGATTTAATAATTATTTATAAATATAAGTAAAGGTTCCATTAAAATAAAAATAAAGTACCTTTAGGGTAACAAATGTATAAAACGCTTGCAATACGTGATATATTTGGGAAACAAGCAAACACGTCATACTAGGGAGGGTACTGCGGTATTGAGTTCAAGTTAACAAGTGCGGGGACTGTTTAAACTTCCTATGCTCTACCGAAGGCAAGTACTCTGTTTAAAGAGCAACTGGGGATGGGTGATAACTGATAAGGAATTACATAATAATGACCCAAGGCTTGTTGTAAACAGTTAACTTCCAGAATGCGAAGAGGAAATAGCCAATTATGATTNTTACATAATAATGACCCAAGGCTTGTTGTAAACAGTTAACTTCCAGAATGCGAAGAGGAAATAGCCAATTATGATTTGTTTAGTGGTCACTGAGTGCTTTCTTAGAAATATAGTCTTTGGAGAGAGGGCAAGATTGCGAGTACAGCTCATATGAAGTTGAAAGACGGTAATCTAGGAGGTTTCATTGGTTGTAGGGAACATGCACAGACTTAAAAATGTGTGGTGGTGTTCAGTTGAGGTCCTGCTGTTAGCTGTGCTCATATAGACTTCGTAAAATAAAATATCCACAGAAAGTTGAATTGTGTTATAAAAGCCCCTAGTTATCTTTATTCACATTTGTTAGTTATTCCAGTTGATATACCATGAGTTTGTTTTAAACAATGTAATATTATTACTCCATGATTTTTCCTCTGAGTGGAAGGGTGTGGGCCGATGATAAGGGGGACAGAGGTAAGGGAGAGGTGAAAGTGGGTGGTACTTGAAAGGAGGTGGAGAATACTGAAACAGTCTGCAACAAAGCGGAATGAGTGACCAGTGTTGCAGAATCGGCGTTTTATTCCTACTCATTTTGTACGTTGACGCACGACTTGTGTTTGCTTTAAGGATATCAGGGACTATCTGTATACCACAGACTCAACCAAATAATTCTCCCGCGCATCGAGACACGCGATGATAGTTACGCCGCGAAGGGTAAGAGCAGGTCACATAAGGGCAAAAAGACGATACTGCATCAGAAGCACCTTTCCAATCTACCCACGCAACGTTCGCGCGGAGAAATATTTTCAGTCGGTGGCGCTTTTAATTTTCTCCGATTTCACGTGGCAGTTGGCACCCACCGTGTCAGTGTGGGGCATATCACACGACGCCATTTCTCTAGAACGCTCCCCTTCTCCCACTCTTCCCTGCTTCAATCGACAGACATTCTGGAATACATTTTCAGGCACGAGTATCGCGTCCTATCAAGAAGAGGTGCCTTTTAATGGCGATAAGAATTATTTCTTCCGAGTCTGGCAGAATACTGCACATAACTGTGGGTGGCAAATTTCAAAGGGATTGAAGGAACTGTGCCGCGAAACCAGGGAATGCCGCGAAACCATCGGCAGTAACTCTGTTTTTGTAATATTACTAGGTCATCGACCCTGCAAGTAGGTGGAACAATCAAACTCATTCTACGACCTCCTTTTACTCCCATAGAACAACATCACTATTGACTGAATAGAATAATTAATGGGCATTGCCGTGGTCCGCAAGTAAGGCGTTCTTAACTTTGTCTTGCTGGAACCTGAGTTCTAGCTCAGGAAGTTTTCTTTATAACTACTAACTGAACCACTGCGAAGGAATTGTAATGCAGGCAGACTGAAAATATCGACTATTTGTGTGGCATAAGTTAGACTTGGCATGTATTGGCAGGAGAACGTTAATAGGCGCCTCTTTGACGTGATAAGACGTGAAACTGCGCGGTGTAGTTACATCACGAACTTTCGCCTGCTTTGACGTCAAAGACTCCCCCATAACATCCATCACTGTTCGCGAGTCTGCAAAGATAAAATTTAATAATTATTTTAAAAGAGCGGCAGTTATAAACGTTTCTTGTTACTAACGACATACCAACATTGCTTATTAATCTTGCCTGGCAATTATCGTACATTTCACATGGCAGTCGATATTATAACGACTGTTTACGTATACCACAATGCCCCAAGAAGAGTAACGGTAGCGCCCTCATACGAAATGAGTACATGCGTCGTAGATTTAATCTTTTGCATTTAATCCATCGATGTGCCTAATTTACTGACTTTTCCTGTTACCAAATTACTTTTACACGTGGCCCAAATTTTTATTAGAACGAGTCCCTTTAAATCATTCGATACGATATCTTGAAAATTTTATATGCAGAAGTCCATTTTAGCATATCGGACAGATATGGACATCAGGTTTGCAAAAAAACAATGTCGAAAATCATTCTCATACCAACAAATAAAACAATTTTTGTGTTATTAAGCTCGCAGTAGGACTACTGGAGAAAGGTGTAAATTCACAATTTTATCACGTAGGTACCTGATTTTTAACAAACTATTGCTACAAGATTTTCGGCATTATCTTGGCGGGTCAAATAGCGACTGATTCGGATCATTAATAAAACAATTTACTGCAGTTACAAAATACTCCAACCAAAACATATAATCCAAAGTTTTTTAAATCACGTTAAACGCGGAACACGACACAGAGAAAATATAAGAGAAGTAAAAACTCTCTCGAAATTGGATTAAATGAGCGAGACCTCAATCTCACATATTGTATCACAAATCCCAATGGAAGTTATATGAACCTGGACGAAACTATGTCTCACGGCAGTAGCAACGAACATTTATCCTTCGGAAGGTCTTCCACAAGTAGTGATCTTGCTTATGTACCGATAATAATTTATCCTCATTTCTCATAAAGATCGGTTAAGTGGGCTTCATCGCTGTCATGGTGAAACAATATTTTTATATGAAAACTAATAGGAGGTGCTTTTATTTGTCAAATGTGCTGTTAGGTGAGCAGCTGCGGAAGCGTGTAGGTCTCCTAGATCACGCTGAACTCCCTTCATCCACCTAAAATCCTATGTTATAAAAGGGATATGTAAGTTTCAGTAGCAACATTGAATGCTTAAATATGGTCGAGGGCTAGCGATGATCTGGTAACGTTAACATCCAGCGGCAAACTGGTTAGTTATTGCAGTCCAGTTCACAAACAGACTGCAGACTGTAATCACGTGCCAAGAACAGCCGTTTATTTTGCCACACAGAGTGGGTGGGTTACTGCACTACTCGCATGTGCATTCAACCCATATTATCTCTGCGAGTATAACGGTTACTTCATTTACTTTAAGTTATTAATATTTCTGATGTGGTTTTATCGTGCAGAACTTGTTTTGAGTCCACGTGCTCTTACTGCGCTTCTGAATCGTGATTTAATGTTAGGTATCATCGAACTGAAGAGAAAACGGAATTCGCCCCGAAAAAGAAAACTACGAGTAAGGAAATTAATGAAGTCTGTCGATTGGAAGTGAAAATTTCTTCGTCGTAGGTTCCATTGCTCCAGGAAAATTAAAAAAAGTGTAATGCATATTTTGTTAAATGTAAACAGCTTTACAAACATTCTGTGATTTAATTAAAACGCTTCTTTACGTTCATTAAACACACGCTGTAGTATTATACCATTATTTTCCAAGCTCTCCAATTCTCGTACAGTAAAATAGCTTCTCCACATTTTCACAGTCATCCAGGAATTATTACTGGCCGAAGAAGGTAACGAAACTTCTTCTCACCAAGCTTGCAGCCGAATGGAATCAGTTAATTTCGAAACTGGGTTTAGTCGTGGATATCGAAATGAAAATGGCCGCGAGATTTCATGCAAAGCTGGGAGCTTTAGTGTTCATTGATGTTAAAAGAGATGATAGGTGACGATGGATCAGTGACGGAATCGGAAAGCAATAGTTACATGCCAAGTAAGTCCACAGGCCAACGAAAACGACCGTCAAGTTTCACAAATACAAAAATTGAGGAGAGATCCCTCAGGGAATCTAACCCGAATCGCTGTTGTGGGAAGCGAGTGGTCTGACCAAAGCACACCCTCCTAGCTCAGAGGAATACGCAGCGCCATTTCACACATCTGACACTGTCCACAGGTAGTAACTATGTACATTTTTATATTATACAAAAATGTCTACAACTTGTGTCTTGGACATACTAAAAATATCTCAAACAGTACTTATACCGAGGGAGGCAGCTATGCACACGATGAAGTCACACCATGCCAGTTTAAAACCGGTTAATATTCTCAATGTCAGATATCACTGATGTAAAACCAATTTGANAAACCGGTTAATATTCTCAATGTCAGATATCACTGATGTAAAACCAATTTGAAAGGTAAAATCCTTCGCCTTCCTTTACTAACGCGCTTTGTAAGTTTACGAAAGAGTCAGGGTATTTAAAAAAAATAAATACATCTAAATTTTTTAGCTATAAAACAAATAGCAATCATAAATATTGCATGTTAATCTCCAAAAAATTTATTTGCTTACGGGAGGAAGCTCTATCTCTGTCGTAGAAATACACTTTATCTTGGTACATTGCCCGCATACGATTATTTGAATAAACAATGCTCTGCTAAACACTCACTGTATCGAGATTTAATTCATAATATTGCAGTGAAAATTACTGTATTTATGGAGGGCGTGTCTTGGACGTAAACATATTTAGGGTCTAATCCTTTACGTCGTCTGACGATCAGTAGCAACCTTCCCGCTGTAATAGTCCGTTTCCCTCTCCCTGAGTGTGATGTTACTGGGTGAGCGATGACATATAAGAAATCGATGGGAAGGAGGTTACACTAACAGAGCAGCTACTGAGAAAGTAATTACTACCTAGGGAATTTCGTTGTTTTCGGAGTTCGCACATACTCAGTACGGCTGTGTCGGGCTTCCTGTTTTTAGCCTACTTTTCGACGGAAAGAAAGGCTTATGAGATCATTATCCTACTTGTGTGCCTGTGTGTGTATTGGTGTTTGTGTGCATGTGGGTTTGTGTGTGGCTGTACCTGTGCGTGTCCTCCCCCAAAAACTTTTGAACGCGTGAACCGAATTTCACCAAATTCGGTACACATATAGTACTTAGTAAGGACATCTGACTTTTATAACTCTCGACAACGCTGGACACTTACTTTCAAAATTGCGGCCATGTTAAAAATTAGGGTGATGTGTCATATATCGGGAACCATTCAACCGATTTTAACAAACTTTTATATGATGGCAGTGCATCATGTTAGCATTGTCTTTGGAATTGAATATTGTTGTTGGTCCACCATTTTGGATGATAACACCACGTGAATAAATCTTTACATGATATTTAGAAAACTACTGAACCAATTATCGCCAAATTTGGGGAGTAAGTAATACTATGGCAGGCCATGTAAACGTATGTAATTTAAATTGATTTAAATTGATTTTCAAAATGGCAGCCATACAGATATTTGAGTTTTATTCGGTATATCTACCATACTGTTTAACCAATTTCCACCGAATTCTGTATGCTGTAAGTATCTATTAGAAGCATCATATATGCCAACACATAGCCACTTTTAGCAGCCATTTTGTAAGATTGCGAGACACGAATAAACAAAGTTTTGTGTTCATCTCGGGAAACAATTGATCGATTCCTTCCCAATTTGGCCAACAAGAAGTATTGCTGCAGATTATCTAAACTGGTGTGTTTTAAGTAGATCAGATACTTATTTTCAGAATTGTAGTTATATAGTAATTTCAGCTTAGTATGCTATATCGTATAAACCATGTAATCAATTCCAACATAACTTTGTATGCTGGCAATATATATTACAACTATCAAATGTTTCTATACAAAGCCTATTTTGTCCGCCATTTTGTAAGTTGGAATCACACGAATAAATACATGAAATATAATATCTCCGGAAACAATTGCCCGATTCCTACCAAATTTCGCAAACAATTAGTACTGCAGAGGTGATGTAAACTGATATTTTTTAAGTAGATCAGACACTTACTTTCAAAATGGTTGCCTATACCCTTTTTAGGTAAAGATGCTATATCGTCGAAGTTCGTAAGATATCATAACATGACAAATTAAAATTTTTATATCATGTATACGGAGAAAACCAACAGATTCTCACAAAATTTGGCAAATAATTAGCACTATGGCAGGCCATGCAAATTGATTTTTTTTAGTGAATTAGACTGCTATTTTAAAAATGGCGACTATATAAACTGTTTCCTCGGAATGTTATATTTACAAAACTACTAAACAAATATAAACTTATCGCTGTATGATGGCACTATCTTTTATAACCGTCAAATTTGTATATACAGAGCCTCATTTCTCAGCCATTTTTTAAGACATTCTCACATAAAAAAAAATGTTTTCACGTGATATCTCGGCAAACAATCAACCAATTCCCACAAAATTTGGCTACGAAGTCGTACTGCTGTAGGCCATATTAATTCATATGTTGTAAGTGTGTCAGGCACTTATTTTCAAAATGACTGCTATCATAACGTTTTAGATTTGTGTACTATGTAAATAATTTTTACTTAATTTTGTATAATGTATCTATTACACTCATCGAATGTGCTGATACATAATTTTTTGTCCTCCATTTATGAACATCGTCACATGGAAGAAATTGAGGTTTTATGCCATATATCGAAGACCAATTATCAGATTCCCACCAAATTGTACATGTTAGTAATGGTACAGTAGGGTCTATAAACTAACATGTTTTAGGTGCGCCAGGCCTTTTTTAAATGACGTTAATATACATAATTTAGGTTAGTATGTTGTATCTATTAAACAATTTAACAACATTTTGTATTATAACAGTATTCATTAGAAACATAAATTATGCATACATAGATCTTCTTTTGCCGGCCTTTTTGCAAAATAGTGCCAGGTAAGAAAATTTAACATTATGAAATTTGTTTGAAAAATTTTAACTAATTTACACTAAATTTTGTACTCATTAGTGTTACAGAAAGCCGTGTAAACTTATATGATTTAAGTTTGATCAGTCAGTGTTTTTCAACATGGCGGCAATATGAATATTGCGATAAAATTTACATCTATTAAACAATTTAACCAAATTCAACCAACATTTTTATGCTTACAGTAGCTATTATGATCATCGTATACATAATATTTTTGAGCAATCTTGTTAGAATGCGCCAAATAAGAAAATAATGTTTTATGCCATATCTCAGGGACCAATCAACCGATTTCCACTACATTTTTTATCCGAGTAGTACTACGTTAGGCCGTTTTTTAAGTATCTCAGGCGCTTATTTCTAAAATGACGGGCCTGCTAATATTTCAGGTAAGGAAACCCTATAATTTAATACATTAGTCTGATTACATGCGAAGTTGATGCTCCGAATCCGACCTCTGTAATGCATTTGATTGCACGTTCCATTATGGTAGCAGGTTTTTTCTAGGTTCGAGTCCCGGGTAAGCCACGCGTGTATTTGTGATCGTCTCACTATACTGTTGCATATGTTTAGGGTTTAATCTCTAATGATATTGCTGTCAACGAGACGTCAAGGCCTACGTACCATCTAAGCTTTTAAAATTTTCATTAAAAATTGTTTACACCCGTGTAGAGGAAAGTAGGCTGATTAGTTATATCAGTAATGTCTTGTTTTATTCCGTGTAGGAAAGTCGGCGCTAGACTCCATTACTGCGCCGACTGTGCTCGTTCATAGAGTGGTTTATAATCACTTCTGGTTTAAACATGTTTCGTGACTAGGCATCAGTCAGCCTTCAGAACAACACGAAGATGGCATTAGCTTTTATTTGCAAGTATGCAAGTACTTTAAAATCCTTGAGTTGAACAAACAAATTAAGAGTAAATATAATTCAAACAGTTTACCCTGTCATGGAATTACTTACGGCTGAAATTCTGACTGGGTAGAATTCAGCTGAGTTGTAATTAAAACATGATTAAATCAGGTTTACGCTGCTAATCATGCTCGTCAGATTTGTTATTTATAACAAATGAGTAGTGGAAACAACTCAAAACGTGTAAAGCGCTTAACGCATATTCCGTTCTTGCTTTAAAACATCTCATTATTTTATACCTTGCTCTTTATACATCAAGCTGTTGGATGTTGTGCGGAGAAGTATTTATATTTATCTTTTTAAATATTTCCTGTTAGCTCCACGTGATACTATGTACGACTTCTTGGAGTCGGTTAACATGCTGACTAAATATACGTTCAAAATTCCCACATTTATCCATACCAGGGCTGTAGCTTATAAACACCACCTCCAATTTGGTACGAAGCATTGTATCTGCACTCTACTAGAGGTCAAGTGTTATTTTTGCAGATGGTAAGTTAAAAATGCTACGGATTATAAACGACCACTTCAATATTATTCGAGTAACATAATTATATCCCCGTGGTGTTTTTAACAGCCTCTTTTCAGCCTTGGTGACGTATTAAACCATAAAAAAATTGCGTTTTTTAACATAAAATGTTTTCATTAAATTCACCAGCCACCATGGGGCCGAAGCATATTGTAGCTTTTCATTTGTCCCTCCCTGCATCCGGCTCAACGCGATAAGGTAAGAGGGAGAGAGGGCACACGGTAGGGTTTTAATCCACCTTTCTTTTTTTTCTATCCCACCGATGACACCAGAAACAATTCCTCTGTGCGAACTCCCGAGCCTTTCCCGATTAGTCACGACTTTGCAGCCCTCCTAGCTCCACACCGCTTCATCTCTCATGCTACCGCCCTCCAGTTATGCTCCGCGAACCTCCAATTCATCAGTTTTATCATCACATCTCCAAATTGCTTCGCTGGGAGAGCGTTGCTCTATGGCCGGCCTCTAAGTGCGGCGGGAGCAATCAGCGATTCCTGTCCATTGACAGAAGTGCCCGAAGCCGTATCACAAAACTTGCAGAGCTTCGTTTAGCTCCACACCGCTTCGCCCTCCAGAAAAAAAAGCCTTCGGTTACCGATACACTATTTTTGCATCGTGAATTGAAGTCGACGACCTGAATTGGTGTTTTTTTTTTTCCCGCGCAACTTCGCATAAGCTTCTGAACGTTGAGTTGCGCAAACATTTCATTGAAACTAATGTACTAAATGTGTAAAAGTTTATTATATAATGCTACATGACTACTTTTCGTGTAAAATGTTATCACAGTAAAAAAATCGCATATGATAAATTGTAATATTCTATTTTATAATATGCGGAAACAGGAAAAACAAATGCAGATTTTGGCGGCTCTTAGCAGCGAGGTCTTGAGAGATAAGGATTACAAAATTACGAAAAAAAAGCTAGAGAAACATTAGTTTTAATAAATATTTGCTAATTTATATAGTTCTAATTTTTCTGTAAAATACAACATTCTTGAAACTTAATTATGCACTTAGAGCAGCCGGACTAAAAAAATATTCCAAATTTTGTTTAAAAGTTTGGGAAAAGAAACTGTGTTACATAGCATGATGAATATGCCATATTCCGTTTTTGTAAACAAGCATTTTAGCGGTACTTCTGAGCTAACATTAGAGGGAAAAGAGACTTCTTTGAACTTTGTGGAGTTGAGATCATAGCTCACAAATGGTATCCATATGAGTAATTTGAAAACGCTAAGCCTATTGTATATAAAACATTTCATTGCCTTTTGCGACAAGTTACATCAAACAGCGATCATGTTAAAAATTTTTTTTCGGAAAACGTTTCTGAGTAAGACAGTAAAATGTCCGACACATATTTTCCCTTTTTTTTTTTTGGGCATAAAACCATTGAATGCAATAGTTAAGTACACTGAAGAACCAAATAAACTGGTACACCTGCCTAATATCGCGTAGGGCCCCCGCGAGCACGNGCAATAGTTAAGTACACTGAAGAACCAAATAAACTGGTACACCTGCCTAATATCGCGTAGGGCCCCCGCGAGCACGAAGAAGTGCCGCAAGACGACGTGGTATGGACTCGACTAATGTCTGAAGGTATGCAGGAGGCATTGAAAACTGCGCCAATTTGAGAAAGGGCTGCACGTCTGTCACGTTTAATGATTATCGTCAGTCGTCGTTTGTCCCGTTCGTTCACGATCTTTTTCCGGCCGCAGCGATGTCGAAGATTTGATGTTTTACCGGATTCCCGATATTCACGGTATACTCGTGAAATGGTCGTACGCGAACATCCAAATTTTATCGCTACCTCGGAGTTGCTATGTCCCATCTCTCGTGCGCCGACTATAACACCAGGTTCAAACTCATTTAAATCTTGATAACCTGCCATTGTAGTAGCAGTAACCGATCTAGCAACTTTACCAGACGCTTGTTTTCTTATATAGGCGCTGTCGACCGCATCGCGTTACTCTGATTGATCCCATACCTCTGTTATTTGCTTACGCACGCCTATGCCAGTTTTTTTGGCTCTTCAGTGTATAATTGACACCTGCTCATTCCTGCGCCTACGAGTCTGAGAAAACGTCATACGAGTATTTACTGCAAAGAAAAAAATTGTCAGAGANCCTGCTCATTCCTGCGCCTACGAGTCTGAGAAAACGTCATACGAGTATTTACTGCAAAGAAAAAAATTGTCAGAGAAAACATTTTTCCAGTATGTGACTGTAAATGTTCAATAAACACTTAACTAACTATACACTTGCCTATGCCATAATGGTGATGAAATTCTCTCCACCGTGGATTCGATTGGTTCTTGCATGGACGTCTTCACATTATAAAATAAATTTTACACGAGTTCTTTCAAAATGAGCTGCAATGTCCTTGTATATAACTAACACAAAAAAGCAGTGTAATGCAAAATTTTTGTGTAGCATAGGACAATATTTTCACCATGGATTACATTTGTGTAACTTAATAAGAGGCGTTCGAATATATCTCTTCAATTACAATTTTGACACTGATTATGCTATCCATTTAACTGGATGGTTAGTTGATGATATTGTGATAAATAGGAGGTAGGGGAATACTCAAAAACTCGAAGATTGGATGAGATATTTGAAGACTGGAGGGAAATTGTCGATTATGGGAAGAAGGGCAAAACAAAAACTGGGGACGAACTATCTAAAACTGGGACAAATGTACGAAAACTAGGGTGAATGCTTGAAGACTAAAGGGAATGATTGAGTACTTGAGAATGTAATGCTCAAAGTCTGGGGGAAGCGTGCTCTGGAAATGAAGCCGATGAAGAATGCGAACTGGAAGTTACGAAAGTGCTGATGTCGAGTTTGGAGTCCTGGCGAGTTCTTTTCTCTACAAATTCGGCGAACAGAGTGCAAATGAGTAGATTAACATCATGCGAGTTTGCGAATGATTAAAGCGGCACATGTAATTTCATCTTGTATAAAATCTCTGGTTCGGAGGTAGATTTTTGTTACCTTCAGTTTCGGGATGTATATTATCTAGAAGTTTGCTAAGGACAAATAAAATTGGAACAAATTTCAATGTTTTGAATTAATATGGACCCAATTAAAGTTAAGCAAGTAATAAAAATAATACAATGCAGATATTTTGGCTTTAAGAATAGATAAACTGCTATGTATATTATACATACAATTATATAATTTTGAAAATCAAACGACTTCAAAGTTTTCGAAAAACTCCTTCACGACTGGATATCTTGTACTATACGCTTGAAAAAAGAGGGAATTTTACGAGTTATTTTGTGCTGCATGTACGATTTCGCCATTAATTAAAACAGTATTATTAGAGTAGGTTGAAAAAATACTAATTAAAATTTGACGTAAAATATAATTTGGCTGCGAGTGTGCGTAAACAGCTATGTGCGCTCATAATTCTCTCCATGATACCTGCCGGCTGTCTCTTAGTAGAATTGCTTGAGTACTGTGGAATCGACCCAAAGGTTCCTAGCATAACTGTTGCAACGACACGTCGATGTCACCTCTTTCTGTTAGCGAATTTGCAATCGCGTTAGGGCTGCACACCTTTTCTTTAGATTGCCGAGCCAACCAAGGCAGATCGTCAGCACTTTCGAGTTGGCAAAAGCCTCACTTATGGAATATTGCTCTTTGTAAGTTTTCAATAATTGCTAATATGCCACAACGCCTGCGAGAAGTAATTAAAAAGAATGGCCTTGCTACCAGGTATTAAAAGACAATTTTTTTAGTTTGAAAAGAGGATTATGTTTGTGTTTGAATGATGATGGCCGAATATTAAAGTGGCGTACTTATGCAGCATGGGATGAAANTATGTTTGTGTTTGAATGATGATGGCCGAATATTAAAGTGGCGTACTTATGCAGCATGGGATGAAAAAATCATATTGATTGTTAATTTGCACTGCTCATTACCGTTATTGGCTACCGCTACATTTCCTTTAAAGCACACAAGAATGATTGTGCAATATGATTTATGTTTATGTTCATTTCTAATGTAACATAAGGCAATGAATCTGTGATAATCATAGGTGGCCGAATATTGATGTGGGTCACTGTATATGCGTTTGGAAACACAACACAACACGTAGATCACATTTTACGTTGCACTACTAGAAGTATTTCCCTCTTACTGCGGAGTATCTCGTGGTAATTGCTTGTCGACAGCATCCGGAAACGACCGAGCTAGCTAATATAATTAAGTTGATTTGCTTGCACGCATATTTTAACATATGAATTAAGTTTAGTTATGGGCGAATATTTACATATATTCATTTTAGATTTTTTTATTTTTACTTAACTCCAACGTGAGTTAACTTTTCCTCAATCAATCCTGGTGTACTTTCATTGTTTTCCCTTACTTAAATTATCCCTGAGATATTGGGATATGAAGAGTTGTCATGCGTACTACCTGAGATAGTTATCAAAATTTAAGCCTTACAATTTTTTTAAGGTGTCGCACTACAAACGAATGTCATAGTTTGAAAATATTCTTTTATAAACTTCATTGGTTTCAATAAAGTTTTATAGAAATACTTTGCACATTTATTATTGTGTAATTTTACACCGTCCCATTAAAACGTATTGTCCGGAATCAGCCTTAGTATCTACGTGAAGCATCATCAGTAATAAGAACGCTCAATGGGTAGAGCATAGGCAATTAATTCCAATCACCGTAACAATAATCAACAACAAATAATGAAACTGGTTTTTTTTGCATTAAAATATAGTTTACTATACAATCGTATTAAAGTATAAACACATTAACTGATTTTGAGAACCATTATTGTTTAGCTACAGCAGAATTAAAAATGTTTCGTATTTCATTTTATAACCTATCAAACATCTACCAATTTTTGTTTTACAGTTTTTCATTTACGGCCGATTTGGGGTGCGGGAGGCTCTGGGTTCGAATCCTGGGTAAGGCATGGGTGTTAGTTTAAGTTAGGTCGTAAGTTAGTTTGTAAGCCATCCCCTGATAAGTCTTTAGGTATAACACCGGGGGACGTTAATAAGCCCTCTTCAGTCCAATCCAATCAAATTTTATTTACGGAATTTTGAATGTCAGTGTACCCAAAAGGTAATGCCGAGGAATTATTATAAATAAAATATTGGTTACTTTTGAAAAACGTAGAAAAAACAGCAAAATTTCCTCAATAATGGTCTAATGCAAGAAACATTTAAGATGGCTGCCGCCAAAGAAAACCAGACTACTGCTAACAGTAGCAAAATTAGACATGTCAGCCGTCAATCTGGAGTGATAAAGCAAGAGCGCAGGGAAATAAATAGTGGTGAACGCCCATTATGCCTGTCACTCAATTAGAGTGACGAGTATAGGCAACCATATCGGAATTACAGTGCCGCGGGTGTGTTGTGGCGTGTTGTCCTATTGGAGAAAATCAAACCCGTTAGGATGACAGGAGGACTGGAATGGGGTAACACGTATAAAGGTGTGAACGCAATGTTCATAGGTAACACACTTTTCCAAACGAGGGGCCCTAATGCGTACCTGCTAAACCACACTCCATGCCATTACGGAGCAACCGCCAGCCAGAACAGCTTTTTGTCGACATGCGAGATTCGTCCACTATAAATTCGAATAATTGGAAAACAACTGATTCGCAGTGAAATTCAACTACTCGAATCAGTGAAAAAGACTTCACTTAGAATCAGTGAAAAACCACTGATTGTTTCAGTAAAAAAATTTCACTGATTGAATTAGTGATGTGAAACAATTTCACTGGTTGAATAAGTGACGGCCACCTGCAGTGGCGAATTAAATATTGTTGTTATTGAATTAAGCCAAAGAATTACGAGATATAAACATATTTACGATACTTTACTATTTATATTGCACAATTTACCGTAATTTAAAAAAGTAAAAACATTTCCACAGGTGGCCGGGAATTGAGCTCACAACACTTCTAGGTCGTTACCTTACCATCTGAGCTACCAAGAAAAGTAGATAATTAAAGAGGAAAATATATGTCTGATATTTTGTAATTGAAAGTGTTTAATTTAAAATTGTATGACCTTACTTTTCGTTTTCGGTTTGATAGGTGCCGTTAGGATTGTAAAAACGAATTGTACATATGAGTGCACTCTCTTCACCACATTATATGAGGTTTAATAAACTTTCAAACAGGGCGCTGTGATGATTGCACGACATCAACGAAATGAAAGATGTAAAAACGGAATGAAAGAATGAATGTTCATGTTACCTGATAAAGTGGTGTTTTGAAATACGAGACACATTTTAGAATGTATTTTGTATTGGTTTAATTAGTTTATGCGCGGTTATTTCACTTGGTGCACTTTGTCTGATGGCCATTTTTACACGCTGTTTAACTGATCCATCAGTCGAAAAACAAATCACTGAAAAATAGTGAGAAATATGACTGATGAAGCAGTCGAAAATATCACTGAATCAATAAGTGAAGGAAAACGGTCGTTTTTTTCACTGATTCATCACTTAAATTCACTGAAGTGACTGTTAAATCAGTCAGATATTGCCAACTGATTGAAACAGTGAAATTCTCACTGATTCAGATTCAGAGTGTGGATTCATGTTTTATCCCTCCACTAGCGGAACTTTCCATTTGATTGTATGACTTGTAGCTGCGATTCGTCAGGTCAGGCTAAATGTTTTCATTCGTCAGGTGTTCAGTGGTGGTGTTCCCGAGACAAAAGAGGCATATCGTGAAATTTTTTTTTTGCAAACTTCGTAAACTATAAGATGATATATCAACCTATTCCCACTGTGGATAATTATGGGAATGCTGCTGGGCTGGTTGTATCTAAATTAGGCCGACAAACTTCGGTAGTAGGTTAATCACGAAAAAAAGTTGAAAACATATATAAATGGTCTAAAGAAAGGGCGGTACACATCTTTGAAGGCACCTGAGGCACTAGTTTATTACAAATACTGAAGAAATTATTTAAAATTGAACGCCGAGTGTCTGCGTAGTGTGTAAAGTAAATTGTGGCATGTGGATTAATGAACCATCTTTTAAATCCCAAGTTTGATACAGTATCATGGAGATCAAGTAGAAATTAGGATAGTATCAATGATTTTTTCCATGACAGCGACAGATAGGTGTATGGTGTTTACAGTTCTTTGTTACCTTACACATTATCCAGACGCTTAGGGTTTCACCTTTCTGCAATATTTGTAATAAACTAGTGCTCCAGGCCCAACTTCAAAGATGTATACCGCCCTTACGATTCACTTTGGGACCATATGTCGTATATATATTTTCACCTTTTTTCCTGACTAACCTGCTGCCGAGGTTTGTGGGTATGATTTAGATAACATACTGTATAAAAATCTGGGAAGTCCACTACAAATATTACTCTTTTCTTAACATACGCGGGAAAGCTACCATGGCAGTAAGGAAAAAAAAGCTTAAGCCTTCGTCCTTTCTCAATTTGTTTATACAACCATGTGGTAAACTTACGAATATTTTCTAAGAGAGTGTGGAACTCTGTCGCGTGTGGTTAGCAAAAACATTCGGGCTGGCGTCGGGTTCTAACGCTAATGTTTTGCCTGGTAAGATACTTAGACTTCACGCTGACGTTCATAGAGGAAATAATAATGGATCCAGAATGTTATGTGCTATCGCTTGAAACGAATTTTGACGGCAGATCTCGGTTCCGTATATCCAGAATTTTTCGACAACCACACAGTTGTTATACGTACGATGTAAAAAAAAAAAAAAAATCTCGTAGGCGAGGCACATTCTTGAAATGGCCGAACGTGAAAATCCGAACTTGGCCTGTGTCGCTGCAATATAATGACGCATCTTAGCATACCATCACTCTGGAAGTCGCTTAAATAATTATAATTTGCTACCCCCAACGCTGAAGCAGTTTATAAAAGCACCAAAACTTATTTTTTACGTGTTTAGAATTGTAATGCGAAATAATTAACTGAAAAATAAGTATGAAAATTGAAGAAAAAATAAGTATGCAATTGCAGAAAATTGCTTTAAAGAAAACGAACAACAAATGAAAGAAACCTTCTGAAACTTATATATATATATATATATCGCACGATTTTCAAAGTTGAACCAAGTTAGTGTGTTGGGCTAAGTGAAGCAAGTGTCGTATTTCAAAGAAATTGCTACGTACCCCCTCTGGTCTCAGCTAAATTTTTTCTTGAAGTCACACACTCCGTGATAAAATGCAGTTTTCATATTCGTACGAATCACGTTTTTAAGTTAAAATGCTAATTTTTTTCGCTAAAAACAAGATGAATATTATTTTTCAAACAATAATGTATTTTACCAAATTATTCTTGATGTCATGTCACGAAACCATAAAATAATCCGTGAATTTAGGGGAAAGAACATCTCGGCTCTTGAACAGCGTTAACGGGCTGCTGCTCACTTTAAGGTCCCCACCCACTGGCGCGGTGCTCCGTAGCGGTACCGGTAACGTGCAGCGGCACGACATACACAGCGATACATGAATACGCACAAACTGGCGCGGTTCTACCGCTGTCTGTGCGGGATATTCCAGTGATACGTTTTGCAGCGGTCCACAGATGATCGCGAGTAACGCCTTTTGTAATGACGATGTGTTCTGTAGAGGATATTCTGTTACTGTAAATTATCAATACTGTAGTGTTACGAGCTGATATCCTTAATAAAATATCATTATTGAAAACAATATTATATCACAGTGAGTAAGGTTGTCGTATTTATTCCGGCTACAAATACTTACCTACGTTTATCAAATAAAGTTTGTACAGGTACTTTCAAACTTCCTAGTTAAGTGACAAATTTGTGATAAACATGTTTCTTACTTCAGGCGTGAGTATATTCCAACGTGTGTCGTTTTTGTTCGCCGATGAAGTGAAGTTCTAATGGAATACCCGTTCCGGAACCCTTACGTTTAATACGCGTGTAAAGGCGAGTTTTGGACGTACGAAGTTTGTTTCTAACAGTAAATATACCAGGTAATTATTAAAATACCACATCTGTTTATACATCACGATTTTGTAATATTCCTCAAGTTGTTTTAAATACGTGCTTAGACGTTTCAGTGCAATGGATATTTGTCAAACCCAAATATATTTATTAAAAAGTGCTGAAACCTAGTCAGGAAGAATAAATAATAAAAACCATGCATGCTGAAAAAATATAAGGGAAATAAGTGTCACACAATATGCATGCGTACACTATTGCGACGAGATCGTGAAAATGTATCTACTTCCACTGAGAGTTCAATTTCAAACGAAACTTCTGCAAAAGCATGTGCTTCTACTGACCAAAATCAACAATAAAATATTCCAGAAAATATAAACGTGTCATAAAAAAAAAAAACACACATATATATATATATATATATTTTTTTTAATGACACGTTTATATTTTCTGGAATATTTTATTGTTGATTTTGGTCAGTAGAAGCACATGCTTTTGCAGAAGTTTCGTTTGAAATTGAACTCTCAGTGGAAGTAGATACATTTTCACTAAACGTACTTTCAGGAGGTTGCAAACTATATATATATATTTAAAGTTTGGATTTTCATATAAAGAAGAATCGCAAAACCCAGAACCACAGTGCGTATTATGTTCAGAAGTTCTTACGAATAATTCGATGAAGCCATCTTTACTGCGACGACATCTGGAGCCAAGCCATCAGCAGTACGTGAACAAACCTTTAGATTTCTTTGTCCGAAAGAAAAAGACGTTGGATGCCACAAAAAAAAAAAATTCAAGCTCCTACTAATACCGTGGCTACTAATTCGGACTATTTACGTGCGTCCTTCTTTGTAACATACCGAATTGCCAAGACAGGAAAGCCATACAATATTGCTGAAGAGTTAATTTTACCAGCTGCAAAGGATATGGTCAGTTGCGTACTAGGAGACAAAATGTCAAAAGTACTTGATAAAATACCGCTTTCAAATGACACCATTTCACGGCGCATTCATGACTTGTCCAACGATTGCAAAATAATTATTGTGCAATTCAAGTGGATGAATCAACGGATGTTAGCGGATTGCCGAATTTAATTGTTTTTGTTAGATACGTAGCACATTGGAGTCCACGACAAGAGCAGAAGATGTATTCAAGGTTATCGATATTTTTTTAAAGGAACATGGTATCGATTGGGCAAAGTGTGTGGGCATATCAACTGATGGTGCAAAGTTCACGACAGGAAACATATCAGGACTGATTACCAGTGTTAAAAATGTTGCTCCTGAAGCTAAAAGTTCTCATTGTGCATTGCACAGAGAAGCGTTGGCGTGCAAGAGAATGCCGCAAGAGCTAACACCAGTGCTGTCTGAGGTTGTGAAAATAGTAAATTACATAAAAGCACGTCCACTTAATCCAAGACTATTCGCATTATTGTGTCAAGATATGGGTAGCGAACATGTTACATCACTGTGAAGTGCGTTAGTTATCAAGAGGCAGAATATTAGCTCGGTTCATAGAACTCCGTCACGAAATTTATTTATTTTTGAAGGATAGTTTTACCCTCAAGTCACGACTTGAAGACGAAACCTGGTTTCAGCGAGTAACCTGTTTAGCTGACATTTTTTCTTGTCTGAACGAGTTAAATTCTTCAATCCAAGGATTCGCATGTACTATACACACACACTTAATACTCTGTTTCTTGTATACAGATAGATATACATATAATAATATCAGAACAGATTTAATTTATTTTGGGTTTTTTTCTGTGTTATGTTGCGTAGATACGAATGTTTTTAAAGTGTGTCTAGAGTAACAAATATTAACTTGTTATTAATACAACCGTTAGAATACATTGAAAACATACGTACATTGTTAGGGTCTATCGAAAACGTACAGAAATGTCCCCAGTGTGAGATATTCAAAATTTTTTCAATAAACTAACCAAAATCATTATATATTATTTTGACTATGGTGGTAGTTGCAGAGTACCAAACGGTAGTGATATGAACATAATTTATTATTTTTAAACTAATGTTCTGATTCACATTTTCTTGATTATCTCAAAATCACATTCCAATGACTGAAGAATTTGTATGTTGGGACCGATTTAATTATACTTAATAATAAATTTAAATTGATTTAATCTAGAATATAAAAACAATATTTCTAAAGAATAAGCATATGTGTTGGTAAAATTGATAAATTTCATTCTTACAAAATATTTTATATTTCTCTGATAGTGATTCTACATATGTATTTAGTTATTCCTGATATTCATTCATTTTTTAAATTAGGTTTAATGCAAAGTGGTTAGCGCCAAATATGACAAATGCAATTAGTTCAAAATTTGCACAATAAAGTGATTCGTTTTATTGTGAATTTTTGTTATAAAGAGGTTTTTCTTCCTCACATATCCTGTAAATCTTTTATGAATGGTTATGCAATTATTAAAATATATAAAAAAAAATAAAACAAGTAAATTTTAACTTAAATTTAAATGAGTATACGAACAACAACGACTCAATTTGCTCGCAAAATTAAGCAATTCATTAGAGTTTAAGGAAATTAATGAGATTATGATTAATAAAAAATACAACTTAAATTTTAAAGTTGTTTATACAAATTTGGGGGAAATATTCTTATCTTGGCTGATTAGTAAAAAATTATTTTACCTACCTGAAACAAAAATGATTAAAAAATAGATTTTTTTTTACAAATATGAGTGGAATCTCTTTAATTTGTTTATAATTGACTGTAGGAAACTGAAAGCAGCAAAGCAATGCATGTCAAAAAAATTAAATAAATAATTTTTAATTTATTATATGATTATATATCTATTAAGGTAATAAAACTGTAATGTATGTGTTAAAATATTTTTTTAGAATCATTTTAGAAATACTTAAGGAATATTTTTGGAGGATCCTTCGAGAACAGTATAGGGTTCTGGATAAGATTTTTTAAATCTTAAAATTCGTAAAAATTAGATTTCTGACAAAATTGCAAGAAAATATTACTTATATATAAACGTGAGGGAGGAAACGAACGAAAATTGGAACGACTCCACTTACCACCTCCAACCCTTACATGCCCTTCTTTGTTGTGCTGTGACTAATTACCGTCTGGACTTCCAAGAAGTCGTGTTTTGCAGACGTGCGAGTACGTAGTCGTCCCGCCACACCCGGATATTTCCTACAAAAGCTGCGGGAACATACAATTTCCTGAGTCGCGCGTGGGAGTAGCACTCCGCGGGCGTGGAGTAACAACTCCACCCTCCCCGTGCTTCCCTCCCCCTTAACCGTACCGCCAGCGCGCGATATAACTTCGCCCACGCGGCGTTTGTCAGNCTCGCCCGCGTGCCGCCCTCTTTCCCGAACACCCGATTGAAGGTCTTTTGTTATAATTTAAACAAGTTCAGCGCCGAACCAATCCCTTACAGGAAGCGAACCTCTCCCTTTGCAGAAATAATGTATATACAGTTAAATGTTACACCGTAACAGGAGAGCTACTCCTTCTTCAATGAGAAAACACTGCAATTTTGAGCGATTCGTGGTTTTGAGGGGGAGTCGAAAGCAAGGCCATCAACGTCCACAAAAAATATAAAAACTAAAAAATAAATAAAAAAAAAACTTAATTTTTTGTGTTATTTTTGAAAATATAGAATCCGTGTTTTTCTGTATAAGGTTAACTGTATTCTTAAACATTTTAATATTCTTTGGGATTAATTACAGCATAACAATGATGCTGGATTTCATTCTGACTGATGTTTTCAGCATTCTGCTGAAATATTTTTCAAACACCTCATAGCTCTGAAGTATTTTGTGTGTGCATTTCGGTTTATATCAGTTGTATACGACAGGAGACGTGCTTGTCAGAAATAATGTCGTTTAGCTAGATGTTGACGGCACAAGAGCTGCTAAGAACCCCAAATGATTAACAAGTTGATATTTTCCTGATGGTTAATTTACTTTATCAACCATTCACGTCAAGCACAAAATGTCATAATAAAGTTTTCTGCTGCTTGGCATTTACCAAAATGTCGTAGTTATGTAGTGTTTACTAAACATATCATAGTGATTTCAATAAATTTCAGATACAACTTTGAAAAGGTTTCTGGAAAATGGAATATTTTGAGAAACTTTCGCTTATACGATTACGTAATAAATAATAGTTACCGATATTCATAGCAAAACGTGTTCATTTGAAATGATGCTGTAGAACTGCAAAATACAAACCATACAAACAGCAGTGGAGATATCTACAATACGTGAAGGAAAACATGAGAATTAAATTATTAATGTTATATACGTTTATTATAAGAATTATATTAATTATAAATGTACTAATACCGAAGGTAGGCACAGAAAATAATGAGTTTTGAAAGGTTAGGGTATTATTACATGCGCCTAGGCGTGGCCAGATCGTGAGGCAAGGCTGTCTTAATAAAATATTAATTTTTAAATTGATTTACAGACACTATTTCGAAAATATGACTATCTATTCCAGATATTAACACATACTATTCTTTCCAGCGATCATTAATTTTATGCTTATTTCAGTTATAATTAAAAATTTAAACACTGTCCTTACACTAACCAACAGTCACATAATCTTCACTCATTAATTACAAATAAACGATCAAAATGTCCATCATCGCACATTGATATCGTCCAAATGTCCGTCACCTATGACACAAACACCAGTTTCTTACACGTTTATTGAACGTCCATGTTACACTTACATCCCATTTGACATATTCTACACAGATTTGTCGATATCAAAGGTCTACATATTTTTCAGGTTTAACTTCAATTGAGATAACTTTTTTGAAAAGCAAATAATATTCAACAAATTATCACGGTTAGTGCATTGCGTTATTTAAAAATGTTGGTACGGTACGTAGACAAAAGGGATTTGTGTCATAAAACTAAATTACAAAATACATCAAAGTAAAAATTTGAAATCCCGCTTCCGATTAACAGGGTTGACGTGTATCAAATTGATTTAACTCGTAGTTCTCTTTCAAACAATTTTAAAGGGACATATATACGCGTGGAACTACAGACGTGATATGTCATTTCAAAATCTAGCTTCCAATAACAAATACACCGTTTGGAAAAATAATAAAACACAGTGCACAGAAAAAGTTCGCGGTTGCTCCAGTTTTATTTTTAGCGGCATAGAATAGAATCGCGTATGANTAAAAATGTTGGTACGGTACGTAGACAAAAGGGATTTGTGTCATAAAACTAAATTACAAAATACATCAAAGTAAAATTTTGAAATCCCGCTTCCGATTAACAGGGTTGACGTGTATCAAATTGATTTAACTCGTAGTTCTCTTTCAAACAATTTTAAAGGGACATATATACGCGTGGAACTACAGACGTGATATGTCATTTCAAAATCTAGCTTCCAATAACAAATACACCGTTTGGAAAAATAACAAAACACAGTGCACAGAAAAAGTTCGCGGTTGCTCCAGTTTTATTTTTAGCGGCATAGAATAGAATCGCGTATGANCAAAACACAGTGCACAGAAAAAGTTCGCGGTTGCTCCAGTTTTATTTTTAGCGGCATAGAATAGAATCGCGTATGACAAATATTCGTTATGAAAAACACACTGGTGACGATGAAGACAATGAACAACAAACGTTGATAAATATGATAGAATACTCCATTATTATATGTTTTACAGAAAAACGCACATCACATCGTTTATAAATTAACATAATCAAAACAATTTCTTTCCGTGAATAAAAAATAATGGTCAGTATTCCTACGGCCAAAAATGAAGTATCTAAAATTGCTTGAAAATCACATATTTAATTTTTGACAAAAAAATTTCGTTCAAGCACGCAGCCAATAATAATTAATTCACCGATTTAAGCAAGAAATGGAATTTACCAATTTGTAAAACGTCTTTCGTATAAGCCAACACGCACCTGTTTCATTACCTGCGCTATTTAGCTAATTTAGTTTCTGAAAAACACTGTTTACTTTATAGAGTTTGTAATCAGTACGATGTCCGTCTGGTGTTCCACATTTTGTCGCCATGGTTTTTTTTTCTGCGTTGCCTGTGAGCTAGTTGCGATAGTAGCTACAATCGATGCAACAGCGTCATTCATCATCCCCGACAGCAAAAATGTTTAAGCCAGGATGTTCTGCCAGGAAAAGGATCAGAATCTTTAATCAGCTGAAGGGCTGTAGGCCGTACACGCTACTGCGTCACGTTCGTGTTAGAAGGAGTGTGAATCTATAATGATTTGCACCCAACGTACGGCATGAAACTATGCACGAGCTCTGGGTGGTTTGGAACGCACTGTAATCGTGAGAGTCCCGTCATCTTTACAACCTACCCGTGCATCACCATGTGATGTAAAACCCCAAACTTTAATATTTTGATACACAAGTTCATTACGGATGCCATGCCTGAAAGGTTTTATTTAATGTAGACCATTACTTATTGGCGACGATTATGGACCCATTTTCGATCTAATAAACTAAAATCTGCTGTATTGTCCTTGCCCACCTTATAGAAATAGCCATTATTCAATTTTTTCTTTCGCAATTGTTTTGATTTTTATAAAATTGGTTTAAACGTTTTTGTAGGAATCAAATTGTATATATCCAGTCACAATAATGAAATAAATATTCGTTTGTTTTTTAAAAATACTGCCAACGTTTGAACTGATTACTTGTGTTTGTAAGTGTATAAATCGGTCAGCATTTTCGGCACTAGTTGTGAGCAAATCATGTTTTTCCTGTTTTGATGAATTAGGATTGAAGTATCAAGTCAAGAATGTTCTAAAAATGTGGGACGACGATCCTAATAAAATTCGTGTTCAATTTTGCTGCAAATCGTCTGTCAACAAACACGCTTAGAGTAAGATGGAGCAAAGATCCGCGTGGGGCAAAGGTCCTATCTCGGGATATTTCGTAGAAATGGAAACTGTTGGCACTATTGATTCAGTCAATAAAAGTATGTGCATTGTGATAGTTATTGCCGTATGTGTCACGTCAGTGTGTAACATCTAGCAAATATAATGAGGTAAGAAGTTATTCCACATAGTCTGATGAGATTTTACAACTGTGCGAAAAAGTGTGTGTCGTTGGTAACAATGATTGAATATAATTTCTGTAATCAAGCACAAGAGCAGAGTTCCTTTGTGGTTACAGCGCTGTGATTGTTGTTTAAATTGTTCGTCACAGGGAGCAGCACGAGTCACGTACAAGTAAGACTGCGCTCTGGGGCAAGCATCCGCAACTACGAGGGGGTAAATGTCCGCGCTACGTATTATATACGGACCTTTGCCCCTCACTAGTGGATAGTAAGGGACTTAGATGAAAACAGCCTGGCAATGTGGTGATGTGTTCTGACTCGGGCTATGTAAATTCTGGCATGTTCATGCAATGGATTCGTCACGTTCAGGAAAAGGTACGAGCTGACAGTGATAACTNGGCTATGTAAATTCTGGCATGTTCATGCAATGGATTCGTCACGTTCAGGAAAAGGTACGAGCTGACAGTGATAACTTTGTGTTGCTTCTGCTGAATGACCATTCATCGATTCGGGCTATGTATCTTCTGGCATGTTCATGCAATGGATTCGTCACGTTCAGGAAAAGGTACGAGCTGACAGTGATAACTCTGTGTTGCTNCTTCTGGCATGTTCATGCAATGGATTCGTCACGTTCAGGAAAAGGTACGAGCTGACAGTGATAACTCTGTGTTGCTTCTGCTGGATGACCATTCATCACATTTGTCATTAGAAGCAATGAACTTCTGCCGTGACAATACCATAATTTGTTGACTCTTCCACCCCATAGTATCCACAAAATGAAACCACTTGACATAAGCTTTTTTTAGGCACTTGAATGCGTTCTATGAGGGTGAATGCAACAAATGGTTAGTGACTCATCCTGGAATAAATATAACTCCCTACCAGTTTTGTGAATTTTTCTTTTCGGGAAATGTATTTAGAGCATGCGGAATTTGGCCTAGCGATCCTGACGTGTTCACAGACGGAGATTTTCTTCCTTCAAGTGTCACAGACTTTGCAGAAAATCGTGATTGTTGTAATGAAAAATGTAGGAATGACAGAGCAGAATCTTCAAGAGAGGATAAAGAAACTGACCAAAGAGATAGTACCACATGTGGCAAAAATAAAGATATTCCTATCTCAGTATCTACTGTGACCTAGCCTAATTCTTTGCTTTCTGCTGTGACACCTGAAACATCAAGTGACTTTGATGTAAACAAGCCAAGTTGTTCAAACAAGCCATGTTGTTCAGGTATTAGAACTCTGGTTTTACCAAGAGAAGTCATTCCATTCCCGAAAAGGTCTGAGACAATAAGGGATAAAAGAGCCAAAAATTCCGAAATAATACCAGGTTATCCATTTAAGAATAGATTGCATCAAGATGTCAAATAAAAGGAGAAGAGAACTCAGCTAAAGAAGAGCGAACTAAGTAGCGAATTGGTTTCAAGAAAGTAAGGCCGGACCAAGTGAAATCAACAAAATTCATATACATTGTCCAGGCTGTGAGGATATTGTTACGTGTGTCTGCTTTGCATCGCGCGAGCGAGTGAAGAGTGCATTGAAATACGATCCGGCGGCGTTTACAAAGTTGGCATCACCAAGGCCAACTGCGGCATGCCGCCGCGATAAACCTTTCGCGGGTCGCGTGCTCCTGGCCTTCAGCAGATTGAATTTCTGCGCTTATCTGAAGAATGTTCTGGTTTAATGACCGCGTTTCTCTCATCGTGACTTAGTGTGCGGTGAATCTTCTAGATTAACACCAGCGATAGTAAGTACTGTATTTTAAACGCGACGGGCCTCTGATCTGGGAGATTTTATGAGAGTCGAGAGTTTCGGCGATTGCGCGACCTTAAGTGGTAGACGACGATACAGAAAAGCAACGAGTGGCGACGGGAGTGACCAGCGGGTGTAAAATCTGCGACTGCGAGTGTAGGTGCAGTGAAGGGTGCAACTGGTAGGCGGGACTATTGAACTAGATGCGTGAGTATAAAAGACATTTCAAATGATGGCAACAGACAGATTGAACATGTGTTAATGATTAGTGGGTGCTAATTGACTATAACCAAACAGAGACATCGAGAAGGACTTTAATTGGAGTTGAGAAATGCATTAGATATTCCGCTCACTGAGAAATAAAAAAAATAGTGGAGATAGATAATTCAATGCTGNTGGAGTTGAGAAATGCATTAGATATTCCGCTCACTGAGAAATAAAAAAAATAGTGGAGATAGATAATTCAATGCTGCAAATAATAGCTGTGTGCATAAATTAAAATCAAATTTAGTTCTTTTATTTTTATTGAAACCTCTATCCCTCATGAACTCGAGTACGCCCCTCTGGCGTCTTGTAAAACTAGCTTTTAATTTATTTTACACGAGTACGTAAGTTAGGATGCTTTTCTTGTATTTAATATGAATACAAACATTATTTTATTCTTGGAATTCTAAGTANTGGAGTTGAGAAATGCATTAGATATTCCGCTCACTGAGAAATAAAAAAAATAGTGGAGATAGATAATTCAATGCTGTAAATAATAGCTGTGTGCATAAATTAAAATCAAATTTAGTTCTTTTATTTTTATTGAAACCTCTATCCCTCATGAACTCGAGTACGCCCCTCTGGCGTCTTGTAAAACTAACTTTTAATTTATTTTACATGAGTACGTAAGTTAGGATGCTTTTCTTGTATTTAATATGAATACAAACATTATTTTATTCTTGGAATTCTAAGTAATAGTTTTCAACAATTTGCATTAATTTTGTTTTTGTAGATTTAATGACCTATATTTAAAAAACACAGATTTAAATAAAAATAATGTTATGCTGTTTGTTATATAGTGTTCATCAATGTTATTTATGAAGATGCGGATATTTGTTCCATCCCATTCGGATCTTTGTCCGACTAGTGGGGCAAAGATCGTTTTTTGCACTTCAACACATATTTGCAATTTATGCAACAACGCATTTCTCCCCCAACAATACAGAAGCTAACAAAAGTAGATTAACGTGTGTTCGTTCCAGACATGCAGTGCAAAACCTTCTCCTCTTATTGTTAGAGTGGCATAATCACTTTAAATCTTAAGTGCTACCTTTGCTCCATCTTACTCTCTACTCTTATATTTCGTCATGAACGTAGAATTTTTTTTCAAATAAAATACACCCTTGATTTAATTTATTTTTACTATTTAATTTATTTTTACTATTGATTGCAAGCGCATAAAAATGAAAATAACTTGTTCAATATACTTATGCAACAATACATTTTCCCGTTAAACATGTGTTGCAGTTCAAGCCTCACGAACGGCTGGTTTTTTGGAATAGTATTTATTAAACTTAGAACTGGCTAAACACAATGCAACCGTGGGAAAAAAATTGAAAAAGTAATGGGTCATTTCAAAAGCATAACGTTACCTATGTAACATAACTGTAAATGCAAACTGGATTTAAACTTCTCGGACGGACCTGCTATGTCAGATTTCCACACACAATTTTGTACCGTAGGTAAAACAAATATTTTAAACTGGATTTTACAATTGAGGCACAATATTAAAGTAGGCTTGACGGCATATACACGCCCCTCAGGTGTATTAAAATTATAAACGAATCCATAAAGTGTTAATAAATAACTTCACATTTTTCAATCACACTACACAACAACGTATCTCATTGCGAGATAACTGAACTCACATAATAAGGTTTCTTACATCCATGGCGAAGTTCCGTTAATACAATTTCGTAATTTCTCCCCCCCCCCAGTTAACACTTAAAAATATTTCACAAGTTTTTTAAACTGTTAAAAAACTTATTTAAACACTGGTGAAAAATTCAGGAGTGTGAAAGTAACACCTGCTTTGAAGCAATTTGAAGCATTAATTTTTTCATCTTTGTCCTTCAATGGCATGGATATATTCTCTATCTATAAACTCATATCCATGTTCTTTCTAAGGAAAATAATTTATTCATNACTCTTATATTTCGTCATGAACGTAGAATTTTTTTTCAAATAAAATACACCCTTGATTTAATTTATTTTTACTATTGATTGTAAGCGCATAAAAATGAAAATAACTTGTTCAATATACTTATGCAACAATACATTTTCCCGTTAAACATGTGTTGCANCAAGCGCATAAAAATGAAAATAACTTGTTCAATATACTTATGCAACAATACATTTTCCCGTTAAACATGTGTTGCAGTTCAAGCCTCACGAACGGCTGGTTTTTTGGAATAGTATTTATTAAACTTAGAACTGGCTAAACACAATGCAACCGTGGGAAAAAAATTGAAAAAGTAATGGGTCATTTCAAAAGCATAACGTTACCTATGTAACATAACTGTAAATGCAAACTGGATTTAAACTTCTCGGACGGACCTGCTATGTCAGATTTCCACACACAATTTTGTACCGTAGGTAAAACAAATATTTTAAACTGGATTTTACAATTGAGGCACAATATTAAAGTAGGCTTGACGGCATATACACGCCCCTCAGGTGTATTAAAATTATAAACGAATCCATAAAGTGTTAATAAATAACTTCACATTTTTCAATCACACTACACAACAACGTATCTCATTGCGAGATAACTGAACTCACATAATAAGGTTTCTTACATCCATGGCGAAGTTCCGTTAATACAATTTCGTAATTTCTCCCCCCCCCCAGTTAACACTTAAAAATATTTCACAAGTTTTTTCAAACTGTTAAAAAACTTATTTAAACACTGGTGAAAAATTCCGGAGTGTGAAAGTAACACCTGCTTTGAAGCAATTTGAAGCATTAATTATTTCATCTTTGCCCTTCAATGGCATGGATATATTCTCTATCTATAAACTCATATCCATGTTCTTTCTAAGGAAAATAATTTATTCATATTTTTTCTAGAGTGCTTTGGGCAGTCTCGAGCTCAGGCTGGAACAGCTTAGTTACTGAAACCGAAGTTCCAAGAACAGTCGCCCCGGGCAAAATTGTTCGAAGGGATGGAGAACAAAGTTGTTTCATTAAATATATATTTTTTTTATCTGAAAAGTTTACGAAGCAAGCGTTCACCGTCAGTGCAAAAAATGAGAAATGCGATTCTAAGAAATTCATTGAGAAACGCGGGCGAGGTTGATACATTTCGGGAAGCGTGGAAATTATTCAATCCAGCGACCAAACGTTGATATTAGAAGTTTATAAGTAAAACACAAATTGGTTGCTTTCAGACATTGATGAAGAGGTTTTTAAGTTTCATTGCTGTTGTGCAGGGCGTTTTTNTAAAACACAAATTGGTTGCTTTCAGACATTGATGAAGAGGTTTTTAAGTTTCATTGCTGTTGTGCAGGGCGTTTTTTTATCGAATTCTTATAATTTTCTTAGAAAAACCTGCTGCATCTCTGGGTTATAAGTTTCTGTTTACTTCAGCTATACATGAGTCGTTAACAGCTCTCTCTGATTTAGCAGTTTCAGAATCAGTATTCGTTATATGTTTGTTTGACGATTGTGTGAAGTTTTTGATTCCAGTTATATTCAATATAAAGCAGGCAAACGCAAACTAAATTTACTCGACAAACATTACCCGAAGCACATTTTTCACGTTTTCACTGAAAGTCATTATAATATTAACTTCGTGTTCACACAATGAACAAACATTTATCATGAAGATAGCTGCAAACTGTAAGACTCACTCCCTATGTTTGTATGATTCAATGANAACAATGAACAAACATTTATCATGAAGATAGCTGCAAACTGTAAGACTCACTCCCTATGTTTGTATGATTCAATGACTATACGTGCTGGCTTTTCAGTGTATAAAAGTTTTGAGAAACAGGATATAAGAAGAGCAAAGTGTAACAGAACCTGATACATATAAACATAATTTATTGCTGACATGAGGGCACAAGCGAAAGGAAAATGTTTTGGATATATATTATTTGGCATCTCCTTTGGTGGAAGAGCAGTATTACTTGTCCGAGTGGCAAACGAATTGCTGGTTTACTATTAGATTTCACTTTTGCTCGGGAATTGTTAGGTTAACATAGATTGAAGACAGTGTGCGCTAGTGAAACTTAAGTATGTTTTAAGCTAAGGATGTTAAAAAGTCTTGGCATATGCTTTTAATTTTTCATGAAAAAGTTTGATAGTAAACTGTAAGGATGATGTAGGTGAAATTAAGTCTGAGACACAACAACTAAACCTGATAATATAAGACAACTACATGCAACTAACTTTCAGCGACATGAAATTCGCAAACCCAAAGAAGCTATGAACATATATCTCAACTTGATCAAGGAATTATAATGCAAGCAAAAGTTGTAAATATCAGCCGGAAGTTTGCCACTCAGTCGCAAGAAATTGAACCTTTCCTCCTCAGATTTTGCAATAGTTCTCTCATTTTGTATTATAAATTGTAGCATAATACTTTTTATTTAATTTTAATTTTTTTTGTACTTTACGCGATATTCTTTTTGTCTGGTCTATGTAAACGCAAAAATAAATTGAACATAACGAAAAGCTTTATTAAAAACAGTATACAGAGATTATTCCGATCACGCGCTTTTGAGTTTTGGTAGCATTGCACATTATTTACGCTGAGAAAAATCTGCGATATTAAAGGTTTATGTATCAAATTTGGACATAAAATTATGATAATACCTACAAATAAAAACACATATAGCTTAAACAATGTATATTTTAGAAGTAATACTTTCATGCATGCTACATGGGACGGGTTATTAAGTCAGGATGTCTGGGCAACTTGTGCCAAATTACCAGCTTAAAGAAAAAAAAAAAAAAAAAAAAAAAAAATTTGAAGGACGAGAATTTTTATTTGAAAATCGGAAAGCTGTTTCCCTTAACTACGTTTCCAAGCCAAGAGGTGAAAAATTATCTCATGAAGTCAGAAAATGTACACATTTATAAACATAAAATTTGTCAAGAAATTTAACGAAAAATCCAAACCAGCAAAAAATGTTGAAATTAGAGACAATCAATTCGCCAGTGTTTTCTCTAAAAGCCTAGAAGAAGCGACAGAGATAACTAAAAAACTATTTGTGCCGTGAAAGTGCCTCGGAGAAACTAAGCCAAGCTGAAATCAACAATAATACCGCAATATCAATTGATTAGAACGAAAACCTCGTATCTCATATTTTTGACAAAAATGAGTTTTTTATATTGTTAGATGAACAACCTCGTGTATCTCATTTTACATACCTCCAAATTAATAAAATGTATAGTCAACTCACAGTTAATTCAAACTTTCGTGAAGCCCTGCTTAAGTTCTACTTCCAGGATATTTCCCCACTTCATGCAAACAAAGCTTAACCGAGTCTATACAATTACATCAAAGGGACAGCGCACCGCATTCGTGAGCACTCGGTGTAATATTAATTTGCGTAAGTACTGTTTGTTACCAGGCTTTACCAACATACTTATTTCTTCTCCTTATTTATTCACATCAATTATAAATTAAGCAATATAGTTTATAGATTAAATACAAGTAAAAGTTTGATTTAATAAAAAATAAGGTATTTTTATGTTAACACAACTGTAAAACGTTTGTGATACCTATATGAAATATTTTGGAAACAATGAATTATGTTATACATGGGGTGAATTTTTCATAGGTTTAACTAAGAAAGTGTGAATAATACGCGAAGAGACTATACAAACCGGTGGCGTGTGGTGAACTGTTGCAAGGTAAGCTGGCGTTAGATATCAGCTGTACCCTGTTGCTTGCTAGTTTACACTTACACCACTAAAAGTAGCTCGGCAACTGACGCCACAGGACGCGTGTAGTGGGTCCCTTGCTGCTCGCTTGTGAGTGGTCGGATTTCCCTAGGCTGCACTGTGGTTACTGGCTCCTGCTGCTTGAACCGAGAATGTACAGTAGTGTAAGCTGCTTACCTTACAACACTTCACCACACGCCACTGATAAAACCATTTTTCATTTGGAGCGCGATAAAATGTGAGATGCAAGGTTTCCAACCAACAGTAACAAAAAAAGTGAGATACTAGGTTTTCATCGTGGGCCATCGATAAATAAATCATAGTTCGGAGGTGATTCCACATAAAGTATTAGGTAGAAAATATATGTACAACCTGGGGCCTACAGTGATTATTAAGGCCGTTATTAACTCCAAAAAATGGGAAAGCAACAATTGTTTACCGAAATATATCGAAAACTATTAGAGAGAAAAGAATATAAATTCACGCAGTTGTAAATAACATTCCCAGTCAGATATAAAATAAGCGTTGTTACACTGTCTTCGTAGTAAATGTTGTAGCCTGTGTATTTGCTAAAATCACAAGGAATATAAAAAAAATTACCATTCCCAATATAAAAAAAAAGCCTATTTGTTGTAACAATCTAACTCACTACTTTTGCGAGAAAACAACACCCACAAATAAGGAGAGCAGTAAAATACCATGGAAGTAAGCAAACCCAGGTATACACGTCACTCAGTTTGCCTCTCTCCAAGCCATTGGGCGGCTACCGTTCTTACGCAGGCCTGTTCATACACGGCCATTACAAAGATTAAACGTTCAGGGCACAAGTGAACAATGAAGGTTATGATTGGGTGTGAGGCCCGATCTGAGACACCGGAATAGTTGAGGATTGTCTGAGGAATATTTGAGTAATGCGTAAGGCGTTTTCGAGGAATGCTTGAGAGATTCCCCAAGAATAACTAAAGGGCAGTTGAACGTTGCTTTAAGTTGGCGTGTCCTGAGGACTTAGTATTATTAACTTAAGGCAGGATGATCGCTACTCCACAATCGGGCCTGGGTTCGTCACATACTACTTGCCGAAATTACTTTAACAAAAATGGATAGCACAGTTATACTCTAACATTTCATCGTGGATTAAGAAAAAAAAAGGATCTTTAGAAATCAAAGGCATTGATTTTCTGTGTGGAAATACTAATTAACCTCTGTGTAAAAACGAAGTGTCCCGATTGATTGACTGGATTGATTGACTTACTCGTTCACTCTTCACGCACAGCCCAAACTGCGGGATGTAAAATCATTAAAACTTAGGGATGGTTCCTCCTTACAGTGCAGATACCTAAAAAGACTTTTTTTAAAAATTCAACTCCAAAGAGTATGATTATTGTTAATATCTTGGTTTCCGATGCTTCGCTACATAAAAACCTAAAAATACATTTGTGGAAGTTTAGAAAGTCAAATCGCTAAAAACTTAAAAATGGGTAAAATGTGTTTTCGATTATATGTAATTGCATTACATCGTTTCCATGCATTTAACTTTCTAAACATATTTAATAAAAAACTATCAAACTATAAAATTTTAAATACAAAGGAAACCTGTCTCTTACTGAGAAACAAAAATATCACTTTCCCTTACAGTTGCAGATGAATTTGTCAGAACTGAGCAGGATCAATAAAAAATATTATTTTCATAAATTGCGTAGTTTGTGTAATATATCCCACTATGTTCTTCTTTTACTTATAAAATTTCAAAAAGTGTTTAAATAACATTTTATATCGCGCTGAATAACTTAATAGGCCATTTTAGATGAAAAGTGGATTGGGATATAGTGCCCATTCTAGCTGTTCAGTATCTTTGCGTTGCAACATTTTGTTTTCTTTCAAAAAGAACTGTCAGAACTATTAACTTGCGAAATAACCCAGTAAACCATCAAAATGACGTGTTGTAACAATGAAGAGGACGTTTGTTTGTGTCTGGTTTTTCAACAAATCTAAGTTTTTAATACCGTTTGTTATTTAGGTTTCAAATAATTGCTTTGTAAGTTTAGACATTGGGATGTAAAGGTAAATTATTATTTAGATCCAATAAATTTTAAAAGTAGATGTGACATTATTTAAATTATACTGCTACTTAAAAGCTAAAAGTTTTAATCCTTAATGTTGACGTGGCTGAAATTCTGTTATTATTTCTACGGAAATTAGCGTGGGGTGTGTGGGGAATTTATTGAAATGGGGATGGATGGATGGATGGATGGATGGCAGAGAAGCTGATGCAAAGCAGCGAGAGAGTAGGGAGGAACCAAGCCTACACCATTGTTACGAATTATCTTTTAAGTCAATTCATACATGAAAGGGGATATGGGCGTAACTAAATAATGAGTCATGAGCAGGTAGAGCACAACAGTATAAGATGGAGATTATTGAACATAAGGATTATACAATAACTATTTACGTGACTATTGATCGGGAAAGGGGGGGCTTAAATGGAATACCAATATGCTAATTAATTATAAGTTTAATTGCCGCACGCTGCGACGCCAGCGCCATCGCACTTTACGTCTTTGGCATTTCAACTCTCCTAGGTTGCTTTCTCTATGCTCGGCTCGGCTCTCCTCCCGTTTCCTCCCCTGATTACCCTCCCTCGTTTCCCCCTACTTGTGCGTCATCATTTTTTTTTGGTAAAGTGGGCAAGGTAATATAAGTCGTTACATACTCTGTGCCGGCCTTATTACCAGGCCTCCTGGCGCTACCCAGGGGTCGTTCCGGTGATGCAAATCGGCGGCCGGCCTTATTCTTATTCTACGCCTAGCCTACGAATATTCCTCGTCGGATTGACGCCTGCGGGAGCTGCGAGAAGATTTGCAATATGTCATAAATTGTCAATTACCCGTCCTTGGGACGTGGGTGTATATGAGGCACTTTTCACTTGTTTCGTTGCGTGTGCAGCCGCAATGTGGAGGAACATGAAATGGTGAGCTGTGGAAGCAGCTTTGTCTTTTGGGTCTGTTTGAGTGTTTTTGATAATTGTGTGGCGTTACTTTGTGTAGTGTTGGGTATGCAGTGAGTTAGTATTTTTGTAAATTGTGGTTTTGGTCGCCTGCTTAAATTTGGTTTTGGTTCAACTGAATTCTAGCTTTGCTGCGTGTTTCAGTGTCCACGACTGACGCGTTGGGAGTAAATAAGTAACCTTTTAAACGTGGTTGTCCGTTTTTCTTTTAATATATCGNACCTTTTAAACGTGGTTGTCCGTTTTTCTTTTAATATATCGGAGCTTTAATGGGTTTTTGGACTGCCTCCATCGATGTTCTATTTTAATAAAAATTTTAATTAAAGTTTTTTAATATGTATTTGTAATAAAGGAGGCTTTACTGGACTTCTTAGGCTTCCCTCCTTTAGTTAAATGCTGCATTAATAATCTCTAGTCAACTTGATTGGTATTTGAACAATTTTAAAATGTTGTCTATAATTAACTATTTAATGTACGTTTGATAACGTAAACTTTGAGCGAGGAGCTTATGTAATATTTTTACGTTTGTAATTTATTGTGTTACAATTTTTTAATTGTTGTATGATTTTTTGGATCTTAAATTTTTGGATCTTTAAAGTTTTGGTGATGAACGATTTTATATGTAAATTATGGATCAAAATAAACAGTTTAATTTTCTTTTGCCTAAATTATTTATGCTTTGGCACAACGCCACTACTATTACAATGTAATTAGAAAGTCCCTACCTTGCTCATGTTGCCGGAGTCTGATTCTAGGAGGCCGTTAACGACGGCCGGGCACACCCATCTCCACATATTCTCAGTCCGCTGCCCCGCTGACAAGAGACGCCGCTCCCAGTGTTATGCTGGCCNGCGCGCGCAGCACTACGTTGTCACGTAAAATCTTCGCCCGTAAAACCGACTTTACAGGCAACCATTTTTTTACGTTTGTAATTTATTGTGTTACAATTTTTAAATTGGGGTATGATTTTTTGGATCTTAAATTTTTGGATCTGTAAAGTTTTAGTGATTAACGATTTTATATGTAAATTATGGATCAAAATATAGAGTTTAATTTTGTTTTGCCTAACTTATTTATGCTTCGGCACAACGCCACTACTATTACAATCTAATTGGAAAGTCCTTACCTTGCTCATGTTGCCGGAGTCTGATTCTAGGAGGCGGTTAACGACGGCCGGGCACACCCATCTCCACATATTCTTGATCCGCTGCCCCGATGACAAGAGACGCCGCTCCCAGTGTTATGCTGGCCTAAATCGGGCGCGCTGTTAAAAATTTTCGGTCCCATTTATTAGTTAGTGGAGGGGGTTTCTGCAACTGTCTTTCGCAAGGTGTTAGTGCAATTCTACTCGTGCCCTGGTTCAACGTTTGAAGGTGTGATGAGTCAGGTCGTTCAGCTAAGGCCGGATCATTTCGTAAAAGTAGCACCTCCGAGACTGCGACCGTGCGGTACTGAGAGGTGTTACCTGCTGACTGGCTGGTTACAAGTCCACGTATACAAGGTTGCATATCCGTCCCTGCACATTGCCGCTGCCATTAGCATGTTAACTATGGACGTTAGACTATTGGTTAATTTATGAAATATGCTACATTGGTACTTATCAACCCCTCTCTGGTGTTTATTATCATTTCTTGAACATCCGGTATATATATGTATGTTCCACTGAAGAGCATTTCCAGTACTAGAAAAAAAATTCAGCTTTATGAAATTAACATTTTTCTTACTCCGCCCTCGTTGTTTACCTTTTATGTAATTCGGCACGTGACGGTATGTAGAATATGTTGAGAATAGTATAGGGACCTGTTGTTATCACAACTGAGTCCAGTCTGCGGCATTTAAGTGTAGATAGTATACGGTTGTAGTTTTCGCTTTTACCATAACTACATCCAGGTGTTGTTCTCTAGCATGCACGAACTTTTACTGTCCGTGGTATCTACGAGGCACTCGAAACAGTTTGATCTCTCCGATTAGAGCCTGAGAAGAATAATAGCCTTCAGATACACACAAGTTACACGTCCCATGACATCCGTAATTCAGGGTGTATTCATTTCCGATCCAGCGATCTGGATGGAATAGCGAGTGCGAACACATCTGTTTGTATAAAATGAGGATGAAAATTTGTACATCGTGTACAATATTTTACAGATGGTAGATGCACTGAAAAAGCACTCTGAGCAGCGCGATGTGTTATTACCAGGTCTAGCAATGGAGAACGAAATTCATGCAAATTGCCTGATACAAGATCTGCACGTTAAAGAGCTTACATTACACGCAGTCCGGGAAGGTGGAAAAGTGGACGTAGAATGCAATTGACGTCGAGTCATGGCTTCCTGCGAATTTCATTACTCGGAGAAATACTTTGTAGGAGTGGTTAGCTGTTACACTTGCATTGCATGTTTGCTGGACAATATTGTTTAGAAGAAAAAGGATGTTTAGAATTTACATGTTCGATATTAAGTTTACATAACCTCCAAGGAGGACTCCATGGAGTGGAGTTGAGATGTTTGGGTGGATCTTAACAACGAGGCATTGGGAGCCGATGAGAATTGCGTAATTTTCAGCTGAAACAAATTGTTATTTTTGGAAATATTTTACGGTTTAGTGAAGCATAGTTTTTTTTGCCAGTTACCACATTATGGAAAGACCACTCGCTTATCCTAATGGTTGTCTGTTAGTTAATCAGAGGAACACCGAAGATTTGAATAAAAAGATGAGACACGTTCCAGAACAATTTATAAACTTCTGTAAGGGTGTAATCGAACAGGCAACATCAGTCGACAATAACTGAGATTTTTATTTGTGTTACTCTAGAGTTATTAAATAAATATTCTTTACCTTTGTAAGATGGAATGTCTTAAATGTATTATGTGCAACATAGCTCTAATGCTTGTGTGAGGGTTAGGTGNATTTACCTTTGTAAGATGGAATGTCTTAAATGTATTATGTGCAACATAGCTCTAATGCTTGTGTGAGGGTTAGGTGACAAGCAGGGCTGCCGGAAATTTATTTTGTACTATACAACATAGATCCTAAAATTCTACAACTTACGGTATGATTATACAAAACCACGAAACAAAAGGAACAGCATAAGTAAAATACGAAATATACTTTTTCACAACTTAGAATAAATTAGATTTTTTTCTCTACAACAACTTACCAAATTTTACCATCAAACAATGCTATGCAAAGTCGCCACTTGCACACCCTAACGGCTAACGTCTCAGTATAACCAACACTGACCAACAACATTCCAATTGCATTCATTACAAAAAATATTACGCAAGGCAGATTACGAATCTCAAAAATAGGTTACACTAATAATATGTACATACACGGTTACACTTTCTCATACTCATCACTCAAGACTCACTATCAATATAACTCTTTTTGACACACGTTACATATATATTACATTGGTAAATTTATTAAAATGTATTATTTGTANACTATCAATATAACTCTTTTTGACACACGTTACATATATATTACATTGGTAAATTTATTAAAATGTATTATTTGTACAATATTATACCGTGCTTTACACTATACAAAGACGATACAAAGGACAGTAAAATCATACCGAATTCGTATTGAANTACAATATTATACCGTGCTTTACACTATACAAAGACGATACAAAGGACAGTAAAATCATACCGAATTCGTATTGAAGTATACAATCTGCCATACTTGGTAATAAAAGCTCTCATGGACAAACTTTATTACACAGGAAAATATGGCATTGGTACACGTTACTTTTCAACATGGTCACCACGTTTTTCCAAACTTTTGCTCTAATAGTACACCAAGGTATCGATGCCAGCATAGAAGAAATCTCCGTTCAGCCCATGAAGCCACGTCATGACAATGTTTCCCGGCCGTAGCCAGGCCTGGCCTTACCACAACCTGCTCTCTGAACCAATCCCCAATGGGGTTTACTGGGAGCACTAATTTTAATTATACAGTCAACTTTGGATACTGCAGATTTAATTAAGCCAATAAGCTTCACCGCGAAAACATTGTCCATGTCGAGCCATCCATATTCTCTGAACTCATCATCATCATAATCATCATCATCATCATCCTTTCTCGAGGGAAGTAGATTTTCTAATAATTCCAGTCCATCTCGGTAAGTTTCTATTAAATCTGAAACCTACTTCTGTTTTCACCCTATTTTGTTTGTCATAGTCGTGAGCCATGTCGTGACAGCTTGCTGAACGTCTGTATCGGTCGTGAACCGCCTTCCACTCAAGTACGTCTTCAATGTTCTGAAGAGACGGATATCACTAGGTGTCAGGTCGGGACTAAAGGGAGGATGGTACAGCACCTCCCACTGGAAGTGCCGTAACAATTCATGCGTGCCTGTGACTGAGTGTTGGTCGGGCGTTATACATCAACATAATGCCCATTTTGAGACTTCTAAGTAGTTTTTTTTTGCCAATTGCCTTCCGCAACTACTCCAGTGTGTGACAAAAACTGGCAGCATTCACTTGCTCCCTGATGAGGAAATAAACCAGAAGCATGCCTTTGTGGCCTCAAAAGACCTTCGTTATAACTTTCTTCACGACTGGAGCTGTACTGAATTTCTAGGAATGTGCGGACGATATGTGTTTCCATTACATGGATGCTTGCTTCGTCTCCGGAGACACATGATGCACCCACGTTTCATCTCGTGTAACAATACTGTGTACGAACGGGCAATCATTTCTCACGAAACCGTATCAAGTGCATGAGAGACAATCTCGCCCTAGTGGCTTTGTGACCTTCTGTGAGCTGCCTTGGCACCCATCGTGAACACGTCTTTCGGTAGCCAGTTGCTCATGAACGATATTGTTCACACTGCCCACTGAGATGTTGAGTTCCTTAGCAATATCGCCAAGTCGAATGAGAAGATCGTTCTGAATCAGATATTCAATATGGCAAATATTGTCATTTGTGGTGGACGTGCTTAACATACTATATCGTTGCTCAATTTTCACAGCTGTCCTGCTGTTATTAAACTCCATACATAAAACTCACGCCTGTTCCAGTGACATGACATTATAACTTTACATCTCAACAACTTTTACGAAGAATTTTGGCTGGTGAAGTGCCTTTTTGACCCTAAAACTTGTTCACACCACGCATTTCCACTTTTGACTATGTTGTGAGCGCAGCTATCTTACAAGTGATATTGCGAGGGTTAGACGCAACATATGCACCATATGTGACAAAGATGTGATATTCTGCTGTTTCCTGGCGGGAAATTTGGACAAGATGAGGAGTATGGCACTAGCGAGAGTTATTGTCATTTCACTTTTTTAATAACACTCGTATTAAACACACAAAAAAATTGACAACATGATAAAGTTACAAGACAAAATTGTACCTTTCCTTGTAAAATATGATTGGCTATAAAATACTACATAATTAATNACATGATAAAGTTACAAGACAAAATTGTACCTTTCCTTGTAAAATATGATTGGCTATAAAATACTACATAATTAATGAGTTAAATGTAACTTTTTCCGACAGTGTATGACGCATTTGAAGTGCACTGAGTTATAATAATGGCCACCAGAGTGATTTTTGCTATATTATATTGTCAAGGTAAAATATTTTCTGAGGACTTGTTTAGATTACTCACTTAAGTACCGTTACATTGCCCCCGCTTGGATATCCACCTGAGGAGTCCCTACTTCAGTGGTGCGAGGGGCCAAAGTCATTCACAGCTTTTCTTCGACTGACATTCAAATATTCTTTATTTGCTGTAGGAATGTCATAACGTATAAATGGAACTCCCTATGCTCTCGCTGACATTCTCCACATATAAACACTGTAAAATTTATTTATCGTGAAAGTGTCACTTGGGCGTTCTCAGTTCAAAGGTTCTAGTCCAGAAGATCTTAAAATAACAATNATTTATTTATCGTGAAAGTGTCACTTGGGCGTTCTCAGTTCAAAGGTTCTAGTCCAGAAGATCTTAAAATAACAATTTCACTTCTTGAGCACTATTTGGTTCTCTTTCGCAGGAAATGCTATAAATATTTAACTACCGTATTACCAGATACAGCGAAATAGCAAATTTACTGACAATTGGTTCATACATTTTGTGATCGTGATACCTGGCCCCAGGGCCGCAAACACTTTCAGTCAGAGGGTGCAAATGTCAACGGTCCAGACATCCGAGCCACATCAACCAGCCCCTTTATCCTTGGGAAAATCCTACAGATATTATTCAAACTATAAAGCTAACAAGGGAAAGTTTAGAATATTGTTTTTTCGGCTGCACTATTTCAAAAGTCCAATATATGTGTTGCGTGAACAAAGAACCATCAATTTCATGCATCACAAATATTTTACCATTTAAATATATATAAAAATAACGAAAACTACATCGGGTACTTTCCGCAATTCAACAATAATCATTTGCAAAATTTGCAGTGAAAAATACATCTCTATACTTGTATAGTATTGAAACCTCTAGTCTAAGAAACAATGAGACTATATAAAAATTTACGCCTAAAATGTGTCANTTTTTTTGCCAATTGTCTCCCGCAACTACTCCAGTGTGTGACAAAACCTGGCAGCATTCACTGTTGCTCCCTGATGAGGAAATCAACCAGAAGCATGCCTTTGTGGCCTCAAAAGACCTTCGTTATAACTTTCTTCACGACTGGAGCTGTAGTGAATTTCTAGGAATGTGAGGACGATATGTGTTTCAATTACATGGGTGCTTGCTTCGTCTCCGGTGACACATGATGCACCCACGTTTCATCTCATGTAACAATACTGTGTACGAACGGGCACTCCTTTCTCACGAAACCCTATCAAGTGCATGAGAGACAATCTCATCCTAGTGGCTTTGTGACTTTCTGTGAGCTGCCTTGGCACCCATCGTGATTACGTCTTTTGGTAGCCAGACGCTCATGAACGATATTGTTCACACTGCCCACTGAGATGTTGAGTTCCTTAGCAATATCGCTAAGTCGAATGCGACGATCGTTCTGAATCAGATATTCAATATGGCAAATATTGTCATTTGTGGTGGACGTGCTTAACAGACAAGATCGTTGCTCAATTTTCACAGCTGTCCTGCTGTTATTAAACTCCGTACATAAAACTCACGCCTGTTCCAGTGACATGACGTTAGAACTTTACATCTCAACACTTTTACGAAGAATTTCGGCTAGTGAAGTGTCCTTTTGACGCGAAAACTTGTTCACGCCGCGCATTTCCACGCTTGACTATGTTTCCGTGAGCGCAGCTATCTTACAAGTGATATTGCGAGGATTAGATGCAGAATATGCACCATATTTGACAAAGATGTGATCTTCTGCTGTTTCCTGGCGGGAAATTTGGACAAGATGAGGAATATGGCACTAGCGAGAGTTATTGTCATCTCACTTTTTTAAATAACACTTGTATTAAACACACAAAAAAAATTTACATGATAAAGTTACAAGACAAAATTGTACCTTTCCTTGTAAAATATGATTGGCTATAAAATACTACATAATTAATGAGTTAAATGTAACTTTTTCCGACAGTGTATGACGCATTTGAAGTGCACTGAGTTATAATAATGGCCACCAGAGTGATTTTTGCTATATTATATTGTCAAGGTAAAATATTTTCTGAGGACTTGTTTAGATTACTCACTTAAGTACCGTTACATTTCCCCCGCTTGGATATCCACCTGAGGAGTCCCTACTTCAGTGGTGCGAGGGGCCAAAGTCATTCACAGCTTTTCTTCGACTGACATTCAAATATTCTTTATTTGCTGTAGGAATGTCATAACGTATAAATGGAACTCCCTATGCTCTCGCTGACATTCTCCACATATAAACACTGTAAAATTTATTTATCGTGAAAGTGTCACTTGGGCGTTCTCAGTTCAAAGGTTCTAGTCCAGAAGATCTTAAAATAACAATCTCACTTCTTGAGCACTATTTGGTTCTCTTTCGCAGGAAATGCTATAAATATTTAACTACCGTATTACCAGATACAGCGAAATAGCAAATTTACTGACAATTGGTTCAGAAATTTTGTGATCGTGATAACTGGCCCCAGGGCCGCAAACACTTTCAGTCAGAGGGTGCAAATGTCGACGGTCCAGACATCCCGAGCCACATCAACCAACCTCTTTATCCTTGGGAAAATTCTACAGATATTATTCAAACTATAAAGCTAACAAGGCAAAGTTTATAATATTGATTTTTCGGCTGCACTATTGCAAAAGTCCAATATATGTGTTGCGTGAACAAAGAACCATCAAATTCATGCATCACAAATATTTTACCATTTAAATATATATAAAAATTACGAAAAATCCATAGGGTACTTTCCGCAATTCAACAATAATCATTTGCAAAATTTGCAGTGAAAAATACATCTCCATACTTGTATAGTATTGAAACCTCTAGTCTAAGAAACAATGAGACTATATAAAAATTTACGCCTAAAATGTGTCAAGTATGTATTTTTTCTCTTTCATTTCCTGTCACAACAGTTTTATACGTGATCATTGCAGAAAATATGAAAATGCCCTTACGTTTAAAATTAATCCATTACAATAAATATTCCCCATACTTTTAAATATCTTTGCGCATAGATTTCTCTGAACATTAATGCCCCCAAGAATAAATTTATTACATACAACATTTTTCTAATGGGAATTTTAAAAGTACCTAACATTGTTTCGTGTCATTCTGCAAGTCCCGGGGCCGAACACACACAGGGAACGGCATCCTCTTGCAATTTGTAGGCCCTGTCAACCCTGGAAGTATTACATCACGACAACCAGTCAGAAATAAAGAAGTCAGCTACAGGAGTAGATTAATTTCTATAAATTTCTTATGTTCTGGGAATATCGTATCCTGGAGTGCGATTCTCAATCACTCTTCCACTTGTCTGGAGCCGATTTACGCCGTGTAAAGAATAAGCAGGGTGGATGCTGCCATGACACGAAGTGTAGTGATCACCTGCCTATCAGAACAACGTTAACTCCACCACGCCCTGCTAGCGATACCCATGCTATTGGGCTCCCGGTAAGTGGAGAAGTGAGAGAAAATAGCAACCCTGGCAACTCAGGGATGCTAATGACATAAAAAAAAAAACTCTTGGCAATCATAAATATAGGCTATTTAAGGCNTTGGGCTCCCGGTAAGTGGAGAAGTGAGAGAAAATAGCAACCCTGGCAACTCAGGGATGCTAATGACATAAAAAAAACTCTTGACAATCACAAATATAGGCTATTTAAGGTATATTCACAGTTTTTAAATAAAACTTTTGAAAAAAATCACCCCATGTATGAGATGATTGGTGGTTTCCTAATAAAACATGTCAGCGCTTTATACGACCGTCAACATAAACGAAAATTCTTCTTTGGTCAAATGTAACTTTCAGTAATATTTTATTTCGATTTACAATGATTATTTTACAATAAATAATAATTAAAAACATAGAAATAAGGTATGTTGGTAATAGCTGGAAAGAAATAGTTCGCATGTAAAATATTATTAAATTAAGTTCTTTTGCTCTAATTATAAAGTAAAGGTTTCTTAACAACGTTTACGGGTTTTAGGTAAAACTAATGGAAACACACTCTCTTTTTATGAATAATTTTATTAACTTTTTTATTTTCTATTCAGCGCACACATATGTAAGTCTCAGTGTCTTGTTCAGAGTTTCTTTACGTGCAGTTAAGGTTTACTTTACCCAGGTAGGGGAAAAATGAGATTTTCCTATGGGAGAGTTAGGCCTATAAGTAAGATTTCCGCTGCAATGCAAGGTACCCTGGTATTTCCAAGATATCGCTTTTAAGCTGGCGGTAATTTGAGAATTTCTATACATTTGGGTGTAAAAGTTAGCGTTTGGCTCGATTTGTGATATAAGTATGTATACCTGCCCGTACCGTATTATTAACTTTCAACTTGGTTTGTAAGTATCACTTACGGCGTCTAATGCTTTTTACAAGAGTAAACTGTAATAATACAAATATATTTGGCATTGAGCGTTCGTAAACAAGCGTATTTTAATAAAAAAAATGCTAGGAATTTTTAAGCGAAAAACATGTAGCTATCATTAAAAGGAATTTTGTGATTTGGTTGTTAAAACATTTTGATAAATCAAGTTTTACTACCTAATGTCAAAAAACATGTTGATATACTTATTTAGTTAATTTACCACTATAGTGTGAAAGACAAGTTTATTATTTTCGTAAGTTATAACACAATACAAAGCAAAATATTTTAAAATAGCCCTACTGTTTTTATTTGATGAACATCGCAATTATTCAATTTGTTTACATGCAAAACGAAGAAAATCCGGTACACATGCAACATCGGTGTTGCTTGGCGGCGAAAATGTTTAGTTGCCAAACGATCAGCTATGCTTCCTTATCTGAGTGGAATAAACCTTAGTTTAATTTACGTACCGAACGAGGTGGCGCAGTGGTAACCCACTGGACTCGCATTCGGGAGGACCGGGTTTCGATTCCTGTTCCGGGCATCCTGATTTCGGTTTTCCTCGGTTTCCCGAAATCACTCCAGGCTAATGCTGGGATGGGTCCCACACAAAGGCCATGGCCGATTCCTTCCCCAATCCCTCTTCCCTGTGCGACTTGCGCCGTCTCCAACGACCTCGCTGTCGACGAGACGTTAAGCCCAACTACCTACCTTAACTTACGTGGGGTGGAAGGATGCGTAGTGGGTATCCCGGAAGCAGAACATCAACAGGGTTTCAGAGAAGTTGGAAGTAACCATGAATGAACTACATAAACACGCCACCTGCTGGACGGGTGACATAGTACCAGACGAAAGCAAGGCAGCCGGCTGGTGGCAGCGTCAGTAAGCAAAGATGTTCCACGCCGACCGGTCAAATAGCTCAGTATTTCACCGCGCGTCGTGACGAAGATCGTGCAACAGGACCAGTCAATGGTCACCGTCGGCACTTCTACGCAGCTACAGTAAGTCCATGTAAGTACTGTTCACTGTTAGCACTTTTGAAATCAACCTTTGAAATATATCATTTCCCTACCTACATACAGTATGTTTTGAGGGGCACTCCGACTGCCGCACAGTAAAGTTGATTAACGACGGAGGGAGAGTAGTTACATGTCTTAACGTTGAATTAAAGGTACGAATACTAAAATTATGTATTTTTATTTATGTTTTCTTTTAAAGCAAATAAGTGCAAGAATAAGTTAATTTGTAAAAATTTTAATCTTCTAATAATTTCACAGTGCAATGTTAATTTTGAATATTATACAACAATATACAGAGTGCATCAAGTAGATCTGAAGCAGGGTTTTCAAAAGTGGTCAGTTTATCGTAAATAACCTAGAGGACGAAAATATCTTTCCTTGGTAATCATGGCAATCAAATACATATTTGGGCATGCAAGTGCGTTTTCAAAACGCCAACATTACGTCACGTCAAGCAGAAATGATTGAAAACAATGAAAAGGTGTCAACTACTTGAATGGTTTATTTTCCAAGGATATTTCGCAATTTGGATTACGAGTCTCATTTTGCTCGTTATTTTGGAAAATATTGTAATTTTTTCTACAAACGTTTACACATATCAATTATTATAATTTCCCTCTTACACGTATTATAAGGCATCTTCAGTTTAAGTATTTATTACGGTCACGTTAAATAAAAGGCACACATGTCCCTACCATAGATATATTCACTGGAGAGAGATAGTGTCCTTTCATTACTATAGAGACTGGTGCGGTCAAACACAAACTTCGCTCGCCTTTCGACGAATCCGCGCGTACACGAAGAGTTAGAATTACTCATCGCGCAGCTTCAACGAGATTTCACGGCGTACGGTTACGCATAGAAAAGCTAAAGATGAAGGAGTCTTACGATTGTAGCATAGATTTTAAAGAAAGCTCTAGCATTGGCTTTTCGAACTTACGTGAGCATTTTTCAAAGCCGAGCTTCACATCTACTTTTCTCCTCATTCTATATCCTTCGTTATTCTGCATGCGAAATTTACATTGCCATAAGTGTAATGACTTTATTCATGCGTCGGTGAAGTGGAAAAAGTGAAATTGCTAGGAACATAAATGTGTTACAAATATGTAAATTCGTACAAGGTATAGTGCAATAAAACACCAACTCAACTTGCCATAATTGTAAGCATTGTGCTCGCAACTCAGCATTATGATTTAGAATTACGTTACTTAATTCGCTGCCAATTTAACAGGAAGCCTGCAATGTGTACGGAAGCACATATACAATTATCAAGCAGAATTTTTATTTTTTTCAAATACGTTTATTTTACCACGAAGAGCTTATAAGAACATATCAGTAATAGTTTTTTTTCCTCAGCAATATTGAAGTTAGTTCTTGCACAAGGTTTAAGGGCGTCGCCTACCAATCCTGCAGCCATAGCGTATAAATGATGAATCGGTATTACAGAAATTCCTTCTTGGTGAATACATTTTAAAGGTAACCGTTTCAAACAAAAAGCATTCTAAGTAACATCTTGAGGAATACCGGAACGTTAAAATAATTCTGGCAACTTTTACTTTTAATATTTTTTTCTAAAATTGAATATTGAAATTTCCATTTTGCAAATAAATACGGTTAAATAAAATTTTCTTAAAATTTTCCTAACGTGAAAATGCAAATTTTTTATGTGGGATGATTACATCTAATATTTTTTGTTTATAACAATCATCCTTGCAATTTATGCATTCAGAAGAAATTTATTTAACAATAATTTCCAATTTAACCTCTGTGACTGCAGGGTTGGTAACCACTAAACTCGCCTTGGCCATTCTGATTTAGGTTTTCCACGGTTTCGTGAAACCACTCCAGGCGAATACTAGGATGGGTCCTAACTACAGGCCATGGCCAATTCCTTCACAATTCCTACTCCTCTGAGCATCTTGTCCTGTCTATAATGACCTTGCTGTTGACAATGCATTAAGCCCAACCTACCTACGTTTCTTAAATGCGTATAGTGTTCAAATACAACTACAAAATATCCAAGAGTTTTTTTAACCATGCGTTCTGTACCATACCTCCATAACGCACTGCATGCGTCAGTCAGCCGAAGCCATAAGTGGCCTAGGTAGTAAAATTTTTTTTAAACACCTGAAGGTCACTTCCTGCCACAAATAAGCATTGTGACGGCGCGGCGATGGAAAGTAGCACAAACAAGCTTCGCGTGTTTTCTGTTTCCTCAGAATTTTAAGCGAAGACTATAGGGTTTTAATACAGCAATCTGTTAAGAAAAGATACAACATTGTTGCAAAAAAAAAACTGTTTTATGGAAGAATAAATATCGTAACCTTACAGCGAATTTTGCTGACTTTGGCACTTTACAACAATCACGTTCATATACTGCAAAAACAAAATTTATCAATTGGCGGCAAAACATAGACTTTCGTTTTTGTCCTGAAAAAAGATTTACATTGAAATATTTCGTAGTTTTTTTTTTTAGAAATTAGAATATACAGCTGGTTACAACGAGTTTGTTTAGGCACGACCGACGCTGGCAGTTTGTTGACAACCCTGGGCGGCAGACGTAAGCGCCGGCGTAGCTACTCTACTAGTTGTGACGTAGGCCTGTCGCGGGTCGGCAAGACGGGCGGGTCGCACAGTAAGAATATGCACGCATGACGCCAGCCGCGGCGCGGCGCAGCGCGCATATTCATGCGAACCACGTGCGTGGCGTCTTCTATGCGGCCCGCTTGCTCTATTGGACCGCCGGCTGGCGCCCGGAGGGCGTCTGTGCGGCTTTTGTGCCTTCCGCGGCCGTCCCAAGGACGTCGCCGACAATGTTGTCGATCCCGCTCTCAGCAAACGTGCACAGCTAGTGAAATCTGTTCACGGTAAAGTGAGCACTTTCGAAATCAACCTTTGAAAAATGTCGCTACCTCCTACCTCGGTGTGTTTTAACGGGCACACTAACTGGCGTGCGCCCACTCAGTTGGCAACGACGGAGGGGAAGTAGTTATATATCTTAAGGATTGTATTACAAGTTTAGGTAAACATTTGTGAATAATGAAATGACTGCTTTTGCCTTCTGTTCACTTTTTTAAATACACAAGCTGTAAGAATTAGAAAATTTGTAAAATGTTCACTTTTATAATAATTTCACAGTTTGCATTGACCGACGCATGAATGAAGTGCTCAGGCCCACGGCAATGTAGATTTTACATATGGTGGAAGAACACACAGTGAGCGTAGGACTTTAAAAAGTGCTCAGTTTACCGTGGACAGGCGATGGACTTAATTTGTTTTATTTCGCTTACTAACCCTCTCAGTCACAAATAAGTATATCATTTTAAGCGTTGCAGCGAACAAATATTTTTTTTAGTCGAGACTGTGCACACAGGCGAAATTTCGTTGCGTTTCCTTTTATGTGGGCGTACACAGTCTCTGATTGACTGTGCAAAGCTCTGGGTACGGATGTTGTGTGTGACTGGCTACCGCATGTTGCGGGAGGTTCCCTACTGGCTGAGCTGCCGGTTGCCAAGTAAGTTACCAGGCGCTGGTAGGAGAACAATGTTGCGGCGAAAGTGCCTTTTTGTGGATAGTTTTTTTCAGCTGGGGTGATCGGTGTGTTTTTGAGAGAAAAAGGAAATTTCTGAGGTAAAAATGGTCGATTTTTAGGGGAGAAGGGAAACTTCGAAGGGTAGAATGGCCGCCAGGCGACCGGAATGACAGAGCATAAACAGCTCCGACGCTCCGATCCCTCATCACCTAGCCTCACCGCCATAATAATTCTACTGTTGTCCTGTTGGAATATGGCCCCAGGAATGTGCTGAAGGAAGGTACCACTTCAGTCTCCATAACTTCTCTGATTTAGTGTTTAATGATGAGAGTGCCCACAATTTGTAGCCGCCGAGATCGCCTATGATACCTAATTGCTCCCGAAACCATCACGCTGATCGTTCTTTGTTATTCGCAAAACGTGTATCAGAATGCGACCACAGTGATTAAAAGCAAATCATGTCCTTTGTAGAACACATTGGGTGCTCAAAAACGTCTGAGAGGACTACATTCCAAACGGAAGTCCTCCGTGTGTGAATGTGATCAGCTAGGGCATCACGCTCATGTGTCAAGGTGGTCGGACCCGTGAAGGTTCGAGCCAGCCCGAACCCTTAATTGACTCAAAGTTTCTGAGCGCCGAGTAGGATACGCAAGTGATTTGGAGCCCACTAATGTCGGACAGTCCCGTCGCCTTCAGTCTTCGTGCAAATTCGCGTGTCCAGACTTCATGTTACTTCAACTCCGGGTCACTGTGTTCTTAATACACGTCAAAAGCAAGAACGCGTGTAATTAATCTTTTTACAGCAGAATTTTTTTTCCTCCACAATAATAAAATCTTTCCAGAGGGTTAAATTCTGTATAGCATTTGCAGAATGCTGGTGTTGGCTCCTAGCAAAGATATGCTTAATAAATTACGGTTGTTAGGACTACGAGAGAGATATGTGAAGTTTTGAAACAGCCATTGTCCCCAAACGTTTCCTGGCTTGAATGTTTATATTATACGCGATAATAATAAAAGTTCACGGCTATATTCATGGATTCATTTTCGAGATATTCATAACTTAAAGCCAGCGAAAGTCGTGATAATAAAGTAGGCGAGTATGTCCAAGCCCCTTTAAAATTTAAGTATGTTAATGGTACTTTGACTGAAGGAGTCTGACACTTAATGAAGGAAGTGATTTCTTTCGATGAGGCAGTGTAACAAGATATTTAATTAGGGAAACTTGCTATCCACTATAACAACAAGTCGTAGAACAACAGACCTGTGTACACACGCCTACACAATTTAACTAGTTAACATTGATGTTTTCTGTAAGAGAATAGGACACTTAAAAACGGTTAGTGATTTTTCTATATACAACCAATTAGATGAACATCGTTGTGGACGTAAGTAAATTCATCGCGCACTAAATGTAGCTATCTTTAAATCTTTCAATTTAAAGGGCCGTCATTTGTGACTGAGCCACTTAAAACAATTAAGTTTAAATGACCTACCATAATGCTACTTGTGTGAAGAATTAGGGAAATACCGGTTGATTAGGCACTGAGATATGGCATAAAACCACCATATTTTTCATGTGACGATCTTCACAAATGAAGGGCAAAAATATTATGTATTAGCACATTATATGATTGTATACCGCCAGTATACAAAGTAATGCTAAAATTTATTGCATAAATTCGTAGATATAGCACACTAAGCCAAAAATATTTTATAGCCGCCATTCTGAACACGTCTGTCACACTGAAAAAATACATGTAGTTATATGTCCCACCACAATACCAATTATTCACCAAATTTGGTACGAATGGGTTGATTGCTTCCCAAGATATGACAAAAACTTAATTTGTATTGTGGGGCTAACTTACAAAATGGCAGAGAAATGAGGCTCTGTATAGACAAATTTGATGTTTGTAATTGATACTGCCAGCATACAAAGTTAAGTTTGGAGATTGGCTCGTTAGTAAAATATACTAAGCTTAAATATTTATATAGCCACAAGTGCCTGACCTACTTAAAACATAGCAGTTTACACCACCTGCCCCAGTGTCAATTTTTTGCCCAATTTGGTTGGAACCGGTCAATTGTTTCCCGAGTTATTAAATAAAAATTTATTTATTCATGAAGCGTTATCGTACAAAATGAGGGATAAAAGATGCTCCGTGTAGACACAGTTGATAGTTGTAATATATACTGCTGGCATAAAAATAAGTTGGAATTTATTACATGGTTTCGACGATATAACATTCTAAGCTAAAATGACTAAGTGGCAGCTATTTGGAAAATAAGCTTCTGCGATACCTAAAACATATAATTGAACATCATCTGCCGCAGTAATACTTGTTTTATAAATTTGGTATGCATCGGCTAATTTTTTTACCTAGATATTACATTAAAACTTTATTTATTAATGTGGCACTATCTTACAAACTGGCTGACAATAGTTTCTATGTGTAGGCACATTGATGAGCGTAGTAGACACTTTCAGCATACAAAATTTGGTCGAAATTAGTTAAATGGTATATAGTTGATATACCAAATAAATCTAAAATATTTGTATGGCTGCCATTTAAAAAAATAAGTATCTAAGCAAGTTTAATCACGTAAGTTTACCTGACCTTTCATAGCATGACTTACATTCCAAATATGGTGAGAATTACTTTGACAGTTTTCGAGCTATAATGTAAAATCCTAATTTTTTTATTTTATGCTATCTTCCAAAATTGCGGTCCAAAATTTAATGCTGACATGATGCTCGGCCAGCATACAGAATTTGGCTTAAATAGGTTGAATGGTTCGTGAGATATTATATATCACCCTAAATAATAAAATAACCGCCATTTTGTAAGTAAGTGCCTAGCGTTGTCAAAAACTATAAAATTCACTTGTCCTTAATAAGTACTATACATAAACCGAGTTTGGTTCAATTCGGTTGACGCGTTCAAAAACTGAAAAGGCCTGACCCACACGCACACACACACACAAACACACACACACACACACACACACACACACATAAATATACAGGAAAGTTATGTTACACTTGCAGGTTAAATACCATAAGTTCTCAAATGTTATGATGAAAGACCACAGACATGTCGGATGAAGTATAATACATCATCCTTGCTTGTATCATGTGGAAACAGCAGTCTTTTTATACACTATATTCAATTGCTAAACGTCACACGATTTTTAAATGGAAGACAAGGCTTAACCCAATTACATATATACATACATTACTACACACATATACACACATACACATATATACACATGCATACATTCATACACATACATACATATATGTACATTCATATACATGTACATATGCATACATTCATACACATACATACATGTACATTCACATACATATACATTTACACAGACATACATACAGGCCCGTGCACAGTATATGAAAACGAGAGGTGGTGGCGTGGTAGGGACAAAGCTATGTTAACTTCGCTACCAGTATCAGTTTCACTGTGAACATAATTTTCTGGTACAGCCCATATATAAACCCCAAAACACTCATTATTTCAAGAATGTCTCAGTGCAAAATTTTTTTTTCATTAAGTTTCTACAACTTCAGCTTTATTCATTATCCCTACCCCCTAAAAATAAATTGAACTTTCCGATTTTTTTCCCCCAGAAATGTGAATGGTGGTCGAAACTTTCTATTGACAAATCTATTAACAAGTAAGCAAATATAATCTGTTAACTGAATTCCAGTTAAGATTTAGGAAACATCATTGTACAACTACCACACTTCTGTTAACCGTAGACGGAAATCACAGACCAGTTGCATAGTAGATGTGTGTTCGAGTCAGTGCAAATCTCTTCAAATTACCAACTTTATAGATCATGTATGAAAACTTGACAAGTGAATAAATATTTTTCACTCGATAGTATCTAAATTTAGCGGTCATTTCGACTTGACTACAAACAGTTATGCATGCGCCCCAGGTCACACTTTTTGCGCTTTAAAATTTATTCAAGCTTTGATAAGTATTAATAATGCACGTTAATCCGATGTTATTTTGTTTTGAGACGCTGAAAAACTTTTGTGCTGAAGTAGAAGAAACGCTTGATTGTAGCTAGTTTGCGGGTATCTGAGCGTTGCTAAAAATTAACGCTTAAAAAGAAATCACTGCCCCNGATGTTATTTTGTTTTGAGACGCTGAAAAACTTTTGTGCTGAAGTAGAAGAAACGCTTGATTGTAGCTAGTTTGCGGTTAACTGAGCGTTGCTAAAAATTAACGCTTAAAAAGAAATCACTGCCCCGAAATGCACATACGCTCACATAAACACCCCCTTGCGTGCATACAGAAATATTGACTGTGAGAGAGTAAATTATGGGAGTTCTTAACGCCCAAATAAAAGTGCACTGTTCAAACTGGCGGCAACTCATATTGGTTTCGTTTCGTTTTATATCATAAAAACTTACATAAATGTATCACAGTTTAGTGTCTCGGTGTCACATAGGCTGCGTCATACAAGAGTACTATGTTGATTTTTACATGTGATTGAAGGGCACGCAGTGGTCCAAAACAAGAAAAGATGGGTTTAGAAGTTACCTGCAAACTAACCAAGTTAGTTTATATAAATTGTCAAAGGAAATCAAATNTCCAAAACAAGAAAAGATGGGTTTAGAAGTTACCTGCAAACTAACCAAGTTAGTTTATATAAATTGTCAAAGGAAATAAAATTATTTTTTGGCCTTTTTACTGTAAAATAAAACAATTTCCTTCAGAAATGTAAAAAATGTAAAACTTAATTGTACACAAGTTGTAGATATCCTAAGATGCAAATCCAACATTACTACAATGTGAAAAATTGTATAACTACGTACGTTAATGTAAATATAGAAGCCGTATTTGACCAGAAATCTTAAGTTGTGGTATCACTTTGCGAAAATCATTTCATTTCTTTGTTTTAGTTTAAGAATTGTAAGTATATATAGCCTATAGACACATTTATGCATTGAACAGGTACGTTAAAAAATGCTATTTATTTCGATTTTGGATTAGTTATTAACTATCTCCGTATATGTAATTTTGTATGAAGTTACAGCAGGTGTATAGAATTATGTATGAAAACTTAAAATAATATATAATTTTATTAGAATGAAGCATATTGATAACCGTGAAAGGACTCATGTCTGTATTTTGTACTGGTTTACACGGGGTTTGAAAGTTTTGAGACATAAATGGCCAGTGCGAAGNGTATTTGACCAGAAATCTTAAGTTGTGGTATCACTTTGCGAAAATCATTTCATTTCTTTGTTTTAGTTTAAGAATTGCAAGTATATATAGCCAATAGACACATTTATGCATTGAACAGGTACGTTAAAAAATGCTATTTATTTCGATTTTGGATTAGTTATTAACTATCTCCGTATATGTAATTTTGTATGAAGTTACAGCAGGTGTATAGAATTATGTATGAAAACTTAAAAAAATATATAATTTTATTAGAATGAAGCATATTGATAACCGTGAAAGGACTCATGTCTGTATTTTGTACTGGTTTACACGGGGTTTGAAAGTTTTGAGACATAAATGGCCAGTGCGAAGAATGTCTTTCATCCACTCGTGAGCGTGAGCCCTCCTTATTTTCTGTATGGCGCGAGCCGAAGAACCACAGCCGGCCGGCTGGGAGTGTGTTTGTCGTGAAGGGAGGAGAGACGAACTGGCAACAGCGTATAGCACAGTGCTACACCTCATTTTTTTTGGTACGTTTTGCAGCTTCTGTCCTATTTAGGCTATGATAGTGTTATCTATCGGGAAACTCGTGGACTGTGTGCATGCAATTTAGCTTGTAGTATATGCCCTCGCTTCAGGTAGATAGCTCTGCACACAAATTACGAGAAAATATTGCGTCTGAAATTCCACCTTAAACTCCCAGGGAAAGGGCAGAGCTGAAAAAAATCACCATGGTTGTAAAGTCAATTTGATTAGTACAGAACGTACACACGTGAATAATCAAAATACTGTAACAATTTAAAGGCACTGATAGACCGGCGCATGAATACTAGTCAGTAGTTATGTGATGAATTAAAATTTTTACCTGCGGTGGAAAAATATACGCAGCTCTGGAAAGGTACGTTAAGCAAAACTAGACTGTTCACGGTTAATGGAGCGCTTTTGAAAGCTGTGCTTATGTTATACCTTCTTGCTGTTTGTGTATCCTTCCACCACATGTAAATGTTTTATTGCCATGGACCTTACGATTTTATTTACGCGCCAGTGAAGTGAAAACGTGTCAATTTTGGGAACCTAAATGCGTTACTAATATGCAATTTCTCACTATACTCTATTCACGGTTAGTTCCAACTTTTCTGAAGCCCTGCTAATGCTCTACGTCCTGGATATTCCTCCGCCTTATCCAAACAACGCTTAACAGAGTCTAGAAAATTACACCAAGGGGACAACGCACCGCTCTCGTGCGCACTCAGTGTAGTAATATATTTTACGTAAGAACTATTTATTACTAGGTATTACCAACAAACACGTTTTCTCCCTGTTTTTATTCATATTAATTATAAATAAAACATTATAATTTATGTATAAAATATAGGGAAAAGTTTAATTAAATAAAGAAATAAGGTATCTTTATTTTAACACGAGTATAAAACGCTTCTGTTACATTACATATTTAAGAAACAACCAAGAACTTCATACATTGGGTGAATGTTTAAAGGTTTGATTCAAAAAGTGTGAAAAAACCGTGAGTGAACTATATAATGAGAACAAAGAAGAAAAACACGAACTTGTTCTGACATAAATGTAAACATAAATTCGCAATATAATTTCAGTACTTGGAATGATTCCTCTTAATTCACAACCTACTTAAGTGCTCTCTTTGCCGTGAACAGCTTGTACAAGCCTTAGACTAAAGGTGAGGTAGACCGATTCTCGTCTTCTGCACATGTACCCAACACTGACCTACCACACACCAATTAAACTGTTAAAGGTACATGTTCAGAAGTGATGAACATGTTTGACGTGAATACGTCTTTAAATTTGCAACCATAGTAGGCAATACAGAAAATCTAATGATAACAAAATCGGGGGATACAGTTTGGCATTGCAGCTCCGAATCTATCGTATACATGTACAATTCAATTACACCACTCGATTTCCAACGGATCAAAGAATTTGTTACATTGAGTGAGGACTGCAAAGCGTCGAGCGCGGAGGAGGTGGGGGGACCGCCATTTTGAGTTCGTTTCGCCGCGTCTCATAATTTCCGCGTAGTATAACTTTTGACGCGGAGTATATACGACGCTCGTTAAAATTTTAATCAACAGCTCTCGTCGAGATAAATCGATTGAGTGTATAAAAAATTTGTCTGGCGTGGTTCTGGTGAAATTGTATGAGTTTAAAGTAAAATAAATTGAAAACTTAACACAATATCGGCCTATACTGGTCAAAAAGCAACGTTGAAATACAAAAATCGTATACGGTTGGAAAGAGCATCTCAAGAGCAATCCAGTGATACCCATGAAACCCCATATGANGAATGTCTTTCATCCACTCGTGAGCGTGAGCCCTCCTTATTTTCTGTATGGCGCGAGCCGAAGAACCACAGCCGGCCGGCTGGGAGTGTGTTTGTCGTGAAGGGAGGAGAGACGAACTGGCAACAGCGTATAGCACAGTGCTACACCTCATTTTTTTTGGTACGTTTTGCAGCTTCTGTCCTATTTAGGCTATGATAGTGTTATCTATCGGGAAACTCGTGGACTGTGTGCATGCAATTTAGCTTGTAGTATATGCCCTCGCTTCAGGTAGATAGCTCTGCACACAAATTACGAGAAAATATTGCGTCTGAAATTCCACCTTAAACTCCCAGGGAAAGGGCAGAGCTGAAAAAANTGCACACAAATTACGAGAAAATATTGCGTCTGAAATTCCACCTTAAACTCCCAGGGAAAGGGCAGAGCTGAAAAAATCACCAGGGTTGTAAAGTCAATTTGATTAGTACAGAACGTACACACGTGAATAATCAAAATACTGTAACAATTTAAAGACATTGATAGACCGGCGCATGAATACTAGTCAGTAGTTATGTGATGAATTAAAATTTTTACATGCGGTGGAAAAATATACGCTGCTCTGGAAAGGTACGTTAAGCAAAACTAGACTGTTCACGGTTAATGGAGCGCTTTTGAAAGCTCTACTTATGTTATACCTTCTTGCTGTTTGTGTATCCTTCCACCACATGTAAATGTTTTATTGCCATGGACTTTACGATTTTATTTACGCGCCAGTGAAGTGAAAACGTGTCAATTTTGGGAACCTAAATGCGTTACTAATATGCAATTTCTCACTATACTCTATTCACGGTTAGTTACAACTTTTCTGAAGCCCTGCTAATGCTCTACTTCCTTAATATTCCTCCGCCTTATCCAAACAACGCTTAACAGAGTCTAGAAAATTACACCAAGGGGACAACGCACTGCTCTCGTGCGCACTCAGTGTAGTAATAATATTTTACGTAAGAACTATTTATTACTAGGTATTACCAACAAACACGTTTTCTCCCTGTTTTTATTCATATTAATTATAAATAAAACATTATAATTTATGTATAAAATATAGGGAAAAGTTTAATTAAATAAAGAAATATGGTATCTTTATTTTAACACGAGTATAAAACGCTTCTGTTACATTACATATTTAAGAAACAACCAAGGACTTCATACATAGGGTGAATGTTTAAAGGTTTGATTCAAAAAGTGTGAAAAAACCGTGAGTGAACTATATAATGAGAACAAAGAAGAAAAACACGAACTTGTTCTGACATAAATGTAAACATAAATTCGCAATATAATTTCAGTACTTGGAATGATTCCTCTTAATTCACAACCTACTTAAGTGCTCTCTTTGCCGTGAACAGCTTGTACAAGCCTTAGACTAAAGGTGAGGTAGACCGATTCTCGTCTTCTGCACATGTACCCAACACTGACCTACCACACACCAATTAAACTGTTAAAGGTACATGTTCAGAAGTGATGAACATGTTTGACGTGAATACGTCTTTAAATTTGCAACCATAGTAGGCAATACAGAAAATCTAATGATAACAAAATCGGGGGATACAGTTTGGCATTGCAGCTCCGAATCTATCGTATACATGTACAATTCAATTACACCACTCGATTTCCAACGGATCAAAGAATTTGTTACATTGAGTGAGGACTGCAAAGCGTCGAGCGCGGAGGAGGTGGGGGACCGCCATTTTGAGTTCGTTTCGCCGCGTCTCATAATTTCCGCGTAGTATAACTTTTGACGCGGAGTATATACGACGCTCGTTAAAATTTTAATCAACAGCTCTCGTCGAGATAAATCAATTGAGTGTATAAAACATTTGTCTGGCGTGGTTATGGTGAAATTGTATGAGTTTAAAGTAAAATAAATTGAAAACTTAACACAATATCGGCCTATACTGGTCAAAAAGCAACGTTGAAATACAAAAATCGTATACGGTTGGAAAGAGCATCTCAAGAGCAATCCAGTGATACCCATGAAATCCCATATGATCGAGCGAAGCGGTGCCGGGAACGTAAAAACGTAGACGTATTCACGCAAAACAAACGGCCGTGTCCCCGACACAACCACACCCCATGTTTTTCTTAACCTTAATTTTAAAAATAAAAGCTTATTTATACGAATACAATACTTTTTTTTACCAATTTGAATTCAATTCAATGGCTTAATAAATTGGTTAGAGAAATTGTTTACATAAACAGTGTTGTAACCTGAAATCAAATACACGTCTTTATGACGGTGGTATTGGCAGAAAAGCAGTTGAATGTTTTTGGCACGGGGAGTGGCCACTGTGCACCCCGGGTGCGCATTCTACCCCACCTTCTCTTTACGGTGGAAGCGCTGAATTAACGGCGAAACGTTCGTAATAGAAATGCGAGTGGAGGGACGTCCCCGGGGGGAACAGGCACGGACGCCAGCGGCCGGGACGACGTGGTCAGTGATCTGGGACGAGGCTCCGTGGACCAGCGCCGCCCGAGACACGGAAGAGTTCCTAGGAATATGATGTTCGGANGGGGGAATCCCGGGGGTTCGCCGCCCCAGGGCGCATGACACCCGGCGCTGGGGAAGTAGTGGAGGGGAAGGGGGGGTCGGACGGGCGCTGCGAGACGCCCGCGCGACGCTCAGTCGGCGTCGGGACGGCGCAGCTAGCGCGGCGTGGTTTTCCCCCTACCGTCTTGTCACGGCCTCACGTGCCCGCGCGTGCTCCTTCCGCATCTCATTCGTGGCCTCCGGGAGTGTCGGTAACTTTGGTAACTTTACATCTCACGCTCGTGATTCAGTGTAAGTACCGGTGGACGCCGCGCTGCGGATCTTACCTCAAAAGCAAACACTTCACCACCACTATAATGCCTGGATTACAATAGCGCGGCAAACGCGAAGCGACTAATGCTTGTTCGTGATAAACTGGGCACTTTTAAAAGCCCTTCCTAAGATCTATTTGTAAGCGCGTTGTGTATTCTTCAACCAAATCTAAAATTAATATTGCCGTGGGCCTGATCACTTTATTCATGCGTCGTTAAGTGAAACTGTGAAATTATTATAACATTAAATATCTTACAAATTTGTTAATTACTACACATTCTATGCATTAAAAAAAACAGAAGCAAAACATATTATTTCAATATTCACATGTGTTTACCTAACGCGTTTAATTTAACGCTAAGACATGGAACTACTTTCCCTCCATCATTACCAACTTTACTGGGCGCTTGCCAATCAGTACGCCCGTTAAAAAATACACGCAGGTAGGAGGAGTGACATTCTTCAGAGATTGATATAAAAGTGCCTATACAAAAATGCGTATTATAGCGAACACTAGTTTTACCGTCTCGTGACCAAGAAAAAAAAAATGTAAATATTTTTGTTCTACTTTTCACTAATCGGTGGTACGAGAGAACTATTAATGTTTACATAATTTATTATTATTTTTATGCTTATTAAACCATTCCTTTCGACGTCCACTGATGCTCCACATGTGAAAATATTGTAGTTACACGTAGGCGTAAAATGGTGTTGCGCTGAATATGTATACAAGCGACACTCGCGCAGGAAAGAAATTTAAAAACACCAAGAAGATTATAGGTTGGACCTGTTTAAAACCTTGTCACGCTAGTGAGGCTATTAAATTAGAAATATTTTCGCCTAGAGCTCACAGAAGTCTTCATGCTGATTTGCTGGAAAATTATTTTGTTTCGCGTCGCGTCTGTCGAGCTATTGTGATTAATTGGTCCATATTAGACATACTCATTTCAACCAAACGTTAAGATATGAAAATGAATATAATAATTCCAAAAGTTAATAAAATGTCCAGTTTTTACCGTTGCCAATAAAGTATAATTAATTTAGTCCTGCGACTGGAAGTTCAGGGCAATTCACATGTTTATTGTCGATAGGTCACAAAGATGGGTGATTTTAGTGCAACTGGACATTATTTTAACATTTTAATCTAAGTGCAAATTAAGTGATGTTAAGGTAATAAAGTTAGTTCTCGTTTTTCCTGGCTACCCATGCCAATGTTAAGTTTTAGAGGTGGATTGTGCACTCATATTTTAAATTTCTTACTCCAGAGATTTAATACATTAAAAGATTAAAATTCATAATAGTTATCAAGTATCTGTGTATACGTCATTGAAATACTCTCTACGCCTCACCTCACTTTTCGTCCAACTCTGGAGTTGTAAAATATTTTTTAGAGGTAAATTTTTACTTAGTTTTTGTGTGATGCTTAGCTAAAGAAACATTTTTGTATTTAAAAAACACACTGCATGATCTGACGGGCTTATTTATCTGTTTTATTAGCAGTGTATTATTAATATAAAAAATCTTAATATACTGTTACTTCAAATGACTGGGAGTAACGTTGTGCCGTTCTTAAAAAAATATGGCCATAAAAAAAAAGCATTTTGATTAATAGCTATATAAAAAGTCGTAAATATGTAATTTACACAAATTATTTTATTTTTAACATTTAAACTGCAAATTACTTACTATGATAATGTACCGGTTCTGGTTGCTCGCGTAACCTCTCAGCGCAGACTCTTCGTTAACGTGAAGTTCTATAGTCTATTCGCGGTTTCTTCACACTTTTTGAATCAAACCTTTGAAAAATCACCCCGTGCACGACGTTTTTAGTGATTTCCTAAATACTCAATGCATCACAAGCTTTTTATACTTCTGTTAACACAAAACTATCTTATTTTCCGTTAAATTAAAGTTTTACCAATATTTTATTTATAAATTATATTTTATTTATATTAAATATTAATAAAAAGGTTTAGAAAACACGTGTGTTGGTAGCGCCTAGTAAGAAATAGTTCTCATGCAAAATATTATTACAACTGAGTGCGTACGAATTCGGTGCGTTGTCCTTTGGTGTAATTTTTATAGTATTGGTTAAACTTTGGTTGCATAAAGCGGAAAAATATCCTGGAAGTAGAACTTTAGCAGGGCTTCAGAAAAGTGTGAAGTAACCGCGGATGGATTACATGCGTCATTATCAGTAACAGAGAGGTCAGTAACCTGTTCGGAGTGGCACGGAGCCATTGAAATTTCTTGTCCCTTTATATGTCAGCATTTAAATTCGCTTTGGTGAGCAGGAATTAAAACTAGACACCTGTAACTTCAAGCTGGACTTGATACACAATGATATGAGGCGTCGTAATGAATGCCGTGTTAATCTGGAGATGAAATTGTGACGCGTGAAGTCGCACGATATTGATTTATTATGGTTCGTTACAATATCGGGTAACACTTGTTTCCATACCACAGCAAACATGAAGCACCGTCTCCGTGATAGAAATTCACTATTTTGTATACATACCAGTTCTCGTCCTTACTACATGTGGTAACATATGCTTATTTTCGGATTGAGGAGGCGTTCGTTTTGTGGTCAGACCACTCGCCTCCTATTACGGCTAAAGATATTCGATTTCCGGTGGGGCCAAACCTTGGTTTCCGAATTTGGGAAACGTTACTGGCGTTACTTCTGGCTGGCGGATTTCCTTGGAGTAATCCCACTACACTCACCATTGACTCCATCACTGCTCCATCTTCCCAGTATTTCACCACAATCGGCGCCGAAGACCTATAAAAGAAAGATAAATCCAAATCTTTCTGACTGACTCTCTGAGTTAGCTTCAGTTCACCAATATTGCTAAAATATTTCTCATAAGATAAGTGCTAGAAGCGGAATTGTTAATGAAATACAGTTAGCAATTATAAAAGTATTAGTTTTTTATTAAATGGATCAAAATCATAAAGCATAAGAAAATTATCATTCCAAGATTACATACGTCTCCATTAGTAGGCAGCNTTTCCATCAGTAGGCAGCAAATGAATAGCAATACCCAGTTGTAATTATTTTGGTGAAAGAAAAATTTAAAAATTTTAAATAAGCCTACAGAAATTCCTTAAACTGCGTTATACATTAATTATTCCCTCTCGTTATGAAGGAGTAACGTTCCATTTAATTTACTGATTCAAGAATACGCGAATAATTTCGCGTGGCAAAAAAAAATTCAAATACTCAGTGTACGTTTCGTATACGCGGTTGCACGAACTATTTTTTTTTTAGAACGATACTAATTCTGTTATGATTTGTTTTCGAAACAAGAGCAATGTGTCAATAACAAGCGCGCAGCTTGATTTACGAGGAAGGTTAAATTCTTTTTGGGACTTAGCAAAAAAAAAAACCCCGCTAAACGGTGTGGAGTTAAAATGAGCTTTTCCGGTACGCAAGCGTGCCCGGAGAATTTTCGAGAAATAAATCATTTGTACGGCGCCAGATGTCCCCAAATTAAAAAACTAAAACTAAAAAAAAACTTTTATTTTTGCAATTTTTTTTAGTGGGCTTGAATCAGCCGTATTGCAGGCTCTTGGTGAATGTGTTTCATATGGTTTATCGCGCATGTCGGTTTGCCGCGGAGCGTTATGGAGTTACTGCGGCCACTTGGGGCATCGCCAGCGCTACACGGCTTAAGGGCCGCAGCACAGCAAAGCCCTCCCCTCCCTCGAGTTCCCGTTCCCCCCTGCTGCACCACTGCCAGCCTTGCCGAACGCATTACACGGCGCCTTGTTTATCGGCCCGCTATCTAATTACACCTGTGTAGCGCGCTGTGTGAGGCAGCCACTGATTGCATTTTCATGCGGTGCGGCGGGAATAATGCGGTCACGTGCCACCAGCCGAAAGAATATGTACGGGCCGGAGTTTGCTCCCTCGCGTTGTAATTATTTCACCGCGTTTCACAGTCGGGCACTGGCGCGGCGTAAGCCGTAAGGACGCTCTTATCGCGAATAGTAAATGACTCCAAATGCACGGAAATGAGTTGATGGCGCACGATCGTTTGCACTAAAAGCTCTGCCAGGTAAAAATGCCAGACGCTCCACGTTTAACGGACTTCCTCCCCGTATTTCACTTTCTTCGTGCATTAAGCTTTTTCGTGTTTTAGTATTACGCTAGCTGAAAACCCATTTATGGAAAATGTTATAATCTGAACTGGAAAGTTATGGTGTGCTGTTATAGACGTATTTGTGCCTATATAACTAATTTTGTGTTTCTTAAAACACCGGGGACTGCGGTGGTGTNTTGTGCTGTTATAGACGTATTTGTGCCTATATAACTAATTTTGTGTTTCTTAAAACACCGGGGACTGCGGTGGTGTAGTGGTCAGACTACTCGCCTCCCACCTAGGCGAACCGGGCTCGATTCTCGACGGGGTCGCTCCAGGATTTTCGCATGTGGGGGTCGTGCCGCTGGTCTGCGGGTTTTCTCGGGATCCTCCGTTTACACCGCCCTTGCATTCCAGCGCTGCTTCATACTCTCCTCACTTCACCCTCATTGGCTCTCAAGACCTCGATGTTAAGAGCCGTCCAAATTTCTCCACTTCACTTAAAATACCCTTTTTTCCCGCCTTGTCTCAAAATAAGATTATTGCCAATATGAATTACCGAAAGATGAGCTATGAGGTTACGTGGTTAAGAATTTTGTGCCCCGTCACTGATATATAAGCACCGGCAATAATTATGTTTAACATGACAAAAATACCCCTTTAGTACTGCCTGAAACCGAGTCTATTTGGTCATGCGGTACCGTGTCTGAATCGTGTGTAGGGGGTCGTAGATTTCTATTCCGACTAATTGCATTGGAGTAGATTTCTTTAACGTTATTGCCATCCTCATTCCTGGAAAATTACAGTGTAGTTTTCCTGCCCAATTCATAACCTACAAGAAGAAGTTTCTTATTCGCCCCGGAAAGAAATATCAGATCATTAATTATAGCTGAAAAATCCCACACTAAGGCAAGGTTATTTTTTGTAGTTTAATATCGCAAATGTTCAAGGAAAAATNAATTATAGCTGAAAAATCCCACACTAAGGCAAGGTTATTTTTTGTAGTTTAATATCGCAAATGTTCAAGGAAAAATAATTCTAATGTAGTTTTGACATGGCGAGAGGTAATGTTTGCAAGATTTACTGTGGAAGTGAAACAGTTATTCTATTTTTTAAAGAACGCGTCTTGAAAATAGGATGCCGATCAAACAGTCGTGCTATCTGAACCGGCTTGAGCAGAAAACTAGGAGTGAGAGTAGTAGAAAACTGGAGTGCTTTGGTAAGTTCATTGATATTATTTAGTTGCCTAGGGAATGTTTTTTCACTCCAAATTACTGTTTCAAAGAAATAAGGAGATATGCATTGATTATCTGCACTGATTGCAATTTGTGTCTGCTAAGTATCTAAAATTAATTATGAAAACAAATGTAATTTTTGCTTTCTCTGTCTAAGGTTTAAAGAGTTGTGTGCAACCTTTCTGAGGTTGAGTGAGCACTTCTGAAAAACCAGCTCATATTCTTCTTTCAGATCGTTTTGTATGTAAACATTATCTTTGTTGCGGGTCTTAAGACAATTATTCACGCGTCTGTTAAGTGAGAATATGAAATTGACAAAGACAAGCGCATGTTAATATTACAACGATTCTTACTATAATGAGTTTACAACTTAAAGGAACTTTTTAATTACCCGTGGCGTTAAATTTCATTTAATTAAACATGTAACTTAATACAAAATTAAAAATAATTATAATAATTGAATCTAAATTACGTTAGAAATAAAGTTTTTACTAAATTGAACATTAATATTTTAAATAGTCGTTAAAACATGACATTATTTTACTGCTAACATTAGTGCAGTTTCTCTCCGTTTTTTTTAAAGATATTTTATACGCAGATAGGAGCAGAAATTCTATTATAAAGAATGACTTCACAGCTGATGAGTTAACCACGAACCAGTTATATTTATGAAGTCGTTCAAAGAATGTATATTAAAAATAATCTGCTTAGTCTATTCCTATATCTGAGTCCTTTAACGTATAAAAAATATTTACAGCGATCACCTCTGGCGTATTATCTTAGAAAGTGGCTTCATTACTTTGCAAGGTAACTTAATTGCCAGGAACTGATAATAAACATACCTTATTCTAGTATGAGGGAAGCGCTTAGTAATTTAATTAAATATTTACACTAACAAGTATTTGTGTCGGTTAAGTTTAACACTGTTAACCACCCTGACTGATGTAGTTTGTTTCTATAACCGATTTACGCTAAAGATGTCAGGTCGAGGTAAATAGCAGGGGACGTTTACGGCAAACTAGCATGCAGTTTTACACGGTAGTCACGTGACTGGCATATTGCCAGCGTCTTTTTGTGTGGTTCAATTTGGCGTAGCCATGGGCAATAACGTGCAGAGTGGCAAGGTTTGGGTGAATTTTAAGATCGGGGTTGTGCGAGTCGGCGAGGGTGAAGCGAGGTGAGTAAGGAGAAACGCCGGAATGCAAGGGTGGAGGAAACGGGAGATCCCCGAGAAAACCCGCTGACCAGCGGCATCGTCCGGCTCGATTATTACGTGCGAAATTCAGACAGTGACTCCTCCGGGAATCGAACCCGGTTCGTATTGGTGGGAGGAGAGTGCTCTAGCCACTGCGACACCGCGGCCCCTAACAACGTGCACTATTTATTATTCTGTATGATGGTATTCATATTTAAATTAATATAAATTTAAAGCAGCGTGTTTGATATGAAACTGAAATCTTATTAAATCAACCATGATATATAAATTCCCATTCTATTGGCATATAACAGAATGTAATATTCAGTCTGCGCAACCACAGTGTAAGCGAAATTTCCCCGTGATGAACAAAGTATGGTTAAAAATAAGCCCCTGATTTGATAAAAAAACGATGCGTTATTTTGAACATATACAAGGGACATTGTTTGGTGGGCAAGTATTGACATTGCCGGCGTCAGAGGGCTTAAACATTTAAGCTCATCCATCGGAAGACCTCCGACTCCGGCGTAAGTATAAATCAAATAACAGCTTTTGTGACATTAATAAAAAATAATACGCAGAACTATATGTACGCAATCAGTATAGCTGAATATTTATAATTGTTTTTACGTGAATGTGTAAATAGTTATTGATTATGATCATGTTTATAAATAAAAAACTTGTTACACGCATTTTAGTTTAGTCTATAAATTATAGTACTTGTGTCCTTTTTTGTCGTAGTCGGGGTTTTCTTAAATACATTTTTTATTTCCTCCTTTTCAGTTCTTAGGGTTTTGTAGCTTACTACAGGTGTATGTCAACCGGCTATACTATGCTAGAAAATATATATTATTGCGTAGTTACGTTATACATCCTGATGTAAACAATTCTCAAAGTATATCACAATAATTAGTGATAGCGCTGTGTAGCATTGATAATGGTACCGAGTTTTGTATTTGTAAGTATTATCATAAATAATAAATATGAAGACATCTAATTTTATTTTTATTTTTATTATTGACCCGTAGGCGGATGTATAGTGCCGCCGCCATTTAGTATCATCGGGACTCTGCTTTCTCAGCGCGTGGAAGGTACAAACCCCTATGAGGGATCTCATATTCCATCGCTACATCATAATTAGAGTCCAATGAAAGCAACGTAATCAAAGAGTTTTGTTGAAAACACAAAACTGTCATCCGCCGTGTTTCCCTCCTGCGTAGGCCTGTACATCAACATTGAATGGAATTTAGTCCTGCGAAGCCGTTCGTATTTTGGCTGGTACGAGGTGTTCTGGGTTCGAGTGCTGAGTAGAACATGTGTGTATTTGTAATTCTCACTAGTGTTGCATATGTTGCTGGTTCCATATATAATGATATCTATGTTACCAAGACGCCAAGGCCTACTTACCACCTAAGCTTTCTAGAACTTCTTCAGAATTATTTGCATCTACGCACAGGAAAGTAGGCTCATTAGTTATATAGGCAATTTATTGTTTTTGTTCTGAAACTTTATTTTCCAGTGACGTAGTTTCTGATAGAGAACGCACCAATTGCAAAATAAAACAGTTATATTAAAATGTAATAACTATTTAAACACAACCTTTCTGAGTGACGGGAATGGAAACTTTGATCAGACAAGTCTTGGCAAGTAAGTCAAATTTAATGGTTGCGTTATTTACTACAGTGGAATTAGGTTGACAATAATATAAAATACGCCAAGTTAAACAAAATAAATTAAGTACTTATTGTAACACATATGTTACAGAAAAAAGTAACTTTAATTTCTGTTTTAACGACTAGACAAATTGGGGAATGTGGTAAATTGAAAATTCCCCTTTCGTCAATAAGAGTTGCAGTCTTTTGATACAAGATAAACTGCATAATAGTAATTTTCGGAGTGTCATGTTTTCCCGACCTCTTTGGAGGGGAAAATAATATTTCCATTTTCAAATGTCTATTAAAGAGTTGTGGCCTTGTCTCATGACAGTGCAATTTAAACAGTCAGGCAATGCCTGACTAGCGTTAGATTTCGTGTAACCGTTTTATAAAGACTTAATATGACATGTATCTACAAACATATTAAGGAATTATAATGAACATATGGCAGAAAAATTGTACGTTTCATATTGGATGACGCACTAGCTTAGGTTCCTTATAGTACTTCGAACATATCTTTATAAGTAACAAACCCAGGATGACTCAGTGGTAAGAAACGGAAGTTAAGTTTATGTAGCGTCTCATTATAAGCATAAATGCGTAAACAGCATTAGCGGAAGTAATTAAACACGATATCTGTCCGTGAGCAATTTGTTTACCGATATTTCTATGGTGGTCATAACAGAGGAACGGAAATCCCAAATCGGCTTATGCTGAATCTTCTGACTTGAATAAAATAGCTTACCGAATCTCCAAGAGAGAGAATATTTTGAAAGTAATTCCTTTCTTCGGGTAAATTTCAGACTCGTGAAGGACAATTATTATCCCCAGTGACGTTGTTGAGCGCCCTGTCTTAGCTGGATGGGATTTTCGAGTTGTCATACAGTAATCCTGCCTGAGAAGGATACGGCTGAAAGCGATACACTGCATGGGGCTTCGTTTCCTCCTCTCTTATCATCACGCATGCATAACGTGTTACGTAGCAGTCGCGCTGACACTACGTTATGAAAACAGAACTAAGCCCTTGTGATTCCTTAACTCTCTGTCAAATAAATGTATCTTATGAAAATGTGATACGACCTGCCTTATTGGATGCGAGAATCGTCGTAACGAGCATCAAAATAAAAACTCTTTCTTACCGTAGCTATCATACAGCATACGAGAATTCAAGTTAGGAGTAGACACGGTTCACACTTGCAATGTATCCGACGTATGTGGAAACAAACTCGGTCGTTCTTATATTCTCGATAAACTGATGTTATTTGTCTCGTGAGTGACTTATTTGACAAGTGCACTTACCTTAAGAGAAAATAAAATTACGAAAAATTCTAAGCTGGTCTAAGTGATTTAACACGTAGTATGAACCGACTTTGAATTTGTAATATTCAGACTAAGAAATATGTTTACTTCTAAAATATGTTCATTTCTATGCAAAAATGGTTTTTTGTATTTTATTAGGTACGTAATATTGTTTTGCTCAAGTATAGAGTTCGGAGATGGAACTGATATGTATTTCATATTTCATTAGTTTATAGTTATGTGCCTCCAATATCAGTATGCTGTTGTTTTATAAACTTTAAGATTGTATGTGTGTCAAATAAATTAAGGTAAGGGACAACACTAGTCTGTAAACCATATTTACAGCATTGCCGGTATAAAGGAGTGCATTGAAAAAAATTGCATAATATTAAACAAATAAAAAAATTATGTTTTTTTGGTAACATAAGTCATTCTAACAATATTGTCAACTTACTATATCTGTCATCTAGAAAAAGTTTCTTACTTACGAAAATGATACTTAAATACAACAGGTTTAGTTCTGTCAGTCCCCAACTCCACAGATATATATGAAATATTGATTGTAGTACTATCCAATTATTAACTTTCTTTAAATGAAATTATGTTTTAAGTAATAATAAATGTCAAACTGAGTCTATATTCCTACATGAAAGCATAAATTCCTTAGAAATGATGCGTGAACATTTCAGAATACTAAAAACAGAGGAGATATTGGACTATATTTCACTAAGCTTATTTTTCTCGTTCCATATTTTAAAGCATTAATTTTATCAATATTTAGCTTATTATTGAATTTCGCGTTCTTAAAGGAGTAGATGTTTGTTGATGTCTGCTGAAAGTACTAAAATTTAGCGGACAGTATAAATAATGGGATACCACTTTTTAAACTCGTGCAAAATTCTACCGTCTCCAATGAGTATTTCTTAAACTTCTCAACTGCACTTCGTTTCCAACGGTTAAGCACTGTCTTATTTACTTTCAGCTTCTTTGTCGAGACGGCACTTGTATTTATATTCTAACGGAGACAATTTCTGCGAAACGTGTTGCAGTTTCTATTGAACTGACTAGAAAATTCGAACACAAAATTGCGAAATCCTTCTCGTATTCTTCATTATCTTCATTTCGGGGCAAATGTCACGTGAAGCTCTACGAGTGTCAACACAAAGAGATAGAACGCTTCCACTTTCCCACAGACGTAGAAAATATCTCTAATTAGTGTTAATTCGGTATTTAGTGAAGCGCAAGTGGACGCAAACTAAATATGCATTAAATGCAGTATAAATGTATGGATGTAGACGCCGTCAATTTATAAAAGTAAAAATATCACATTTTTCGGCATAAAACACAAACACGCAGAAAGTTTTGTATAAAATAAAGTTATGTAATATTAATTATGCAATAATTGCTTTACATTCTAACCATTGAATATATTACAACTGTCGTATTTTATATTAAAACGCGCAGCAGTTCTTGGTCATTGGGCGAACTACCTAACACGTGTTACTAATGACCACACTATCTGGCAATATAACGTAGTTTTTGAAAATCTTCAAAAGTCCAAAATTTATTTATATTTTCCTTTTCCGAGAAAATTACGCACTGTGCAACGCAAGCTGCACCAATCTCCTTACAAAATATTTTAAAAACCACTCCTAAATCAAGCAGTTACCCTTATTCCGGGGCTGGTTATGACTCATGACGCCACACAAAAGATAATGTTTTCTGCATTTACATGATGACAGTCGTGTAAGATACGGTTATCAACTGGAAAGAACTTCAATTACACTCATTTTATGTAATAATTATACAAATTTTGCTTTCGTATTTTTATCACAATGTGTTCCAGTAACTTTCAAGAATATCTATTAAATTTCATGTCGTCCATAGAAAGTAGCTTACACACTGAAGTTCCTCGCATTCAAAGTAAAACCCAGCAAAATATTTGGTTCCTGTGATCATTTAGGCGGCACAGCCATGCGGCGAGGCTTCCAGACCTGGGACGGGCTGCCTTTTGTCATCACTCAGTTTATGAACACCGTGTTTCTTCCTAAGTGACTGGACGCTAGAGCTCTCGTCTCCCACCATAGCGAGCTGGATTCGATTCCAGGCGGGACCAATCCCGCATTGTCGCATATGGGAATCGTGTCGGACGATGTTACTGGTCTGCGGGGGTTTTCTCGGGGATTTCCCATCCCCCGCCCTTGCATTCTGGCGCTGTTACATGCTCAAATCGCTTCACCTTCATTGTCTATTTATATGTATGCTACTCCTTTTTGGATGAGAAATTTTCTATCTCAGTGGTTATAAGTCGTTCTCGATAAACTCAGCACTTTTGAAATGGAACTTTGAAAAATGTCACTGCCCCGACCTGCATGTATTTTAACGAACATACTGACTACCAAGAGCCCAGTAAAGTTGGTAACGATGGACGGAAATTAGTTCCATATCTTAACGAAGAATTAAAAGTGTTATGTAAACACTAGCGAACCGGCCCGGCTTCGCCAGGGTAAAATTGAGTTTTACAGTGATACACTAATAAATAAATTTGGAAAAGACAATTAATTTATGTTAAAAGAGAATTACAAAATTATACTATGTTGGCCTAGGTTTTAAATGATTGCGGCAACCCAAAAGGAAGGAAATATTTTTTACCCGATAGCCAAGAAGTAGGATATTGTTTTTGGAGTGTATCTGTGCAACTATCGCGTAGTTACCACATTTCCGCTTTCCAGCGTCGATGTATGAAAATCAAAACGTGAGTTTCATCAAGTTGTAGGTTTAGAAATGAGTGTACGTAGGTACTAATTTTTGCGCTTGGCTGAGGGATCTTAATCGATCACCAAAGTTAAGCAACGTTCCCAGCGGCACACATTTGGATGGGTGACCGTTTAGTGGCATAGAATCTGAGCACTTCCGGGCTTCTTAGGGTACGTTAAATATTAGGTCCCGGCTTTTATCAATTTATAACAATCATTAAGCCATTTCAGAGGTCCTTGGGTGGCCTGATAAACTCTGAAACCAGAGGAAAAAAAATTTCGGTCACGTTTCCAGCTGTTCAAGAATTACGCTTTGTTGTTATTCCAAATGAACCGTACAATTTTCCGGGATAAAAAGTATAATATGTCCTATTACAGGACCTAAAGTACCTACATACCAAATTTCATCAAAATCCGTTCAGCCGTTATGAAGTTGAGTGGTAACAAACATACACACACATTTTTAATGCACATAAGTGTAAGGATAAACAAATTTGTAAAATATTTAATTTTTTAAATAATTTTGCAGTGTCACTTGATTGACGCAAGAATATAGTGATTAGGCCTACGGAAATGTAAATTTTACTTATAGCGGAAGAATAAACAGTGTGCAGAAAATAATATCTCAAGCAGGGTTTTCGAAAGTGCTCAGTTTACCATGAACAGCTTAAAGTAAATATACATCTTGAAATTTCCCCACGCGTGAATGCATGAGTGAGACGGGAGAAGTTTTGTATTTTGATACATTACCACATACCTCAAAATACAAGGCGTATGTCGGCACAGGTAAAAAAAAAAAAAAAAAAAAAAAAAAAAAAAAAAAAAAAAAAAAAAAAAAAAAAAAAAAAANAAGCAGTATACAGAAAAAAGTCAATTAAATTTTTTATTCAGTCTAAAGTTAATATATTAGAAAAAATTTACGAAAATAAATTTATTCGTGTCGTTTTCTTGAAAATACAGAATGAATTCTACGTATGCTATAAGTAAAAGATGAGTCCCAGAAAATACAGCGACAAATAAAGGTTGATATGCAGACAAGGTAGACTATGTATATCACTTAAATTTTAGTTTCTCATGTCAGCTTGAATATCACTTGAGCTCTGGGGTTCTGCACTTTTGTTTTAAATTTTAGTGTCTCATCAGTAACCATATAGAAACATATTTCATTTATAAAAATTCCAAATATAGAAACACGTTAAAAATGGTGTAACCAAACGTCAAGGATTAGTTTATGACATCACGACGAATAAAAATATTTGTAAAATTAAGTCCGGGAAAGTCTTCGTTTGACTGTAGGAACGTTTGATGTTTGGGGGAAATGAGTGAAATACGTGGATATTGAAAAATACGAAAAATATACATCGCTGACGGTAGAATGTTTCTGACTCCGTGTACGGGGCATTGGTTTATTTTAATGATGTAAGGAATTTCTTCGCATATTCCATATTTGTTTTTGTTGCAAATCTTTTAATGTTTCCAGTGGCTAATATAAATATTTTTGGAAACTTACATTATTTTTATTTGCCGCGAGGTAAAAATATCGCATTCATTAATTTTGGCTGCGTCTGTCAGGATAACTACGTGTAAAGCATTTTTTACTCGTAATACAGTGTATCGCTAGCACCTAGGTAAGCATTGTGCTTCTCGCGTATTTTCAAAAGCAAACTTTCACTCCACCACCGATTAAACGAGAGAGAGAGAGAGAGAGAGAAAGAGAAAGAGAAAGAGAGAGAGAGAGCACGGAGGAGGGAGCGGGAGGGAAGTAGGTAAAATATTAACCAAACTGTGACAGCTAGTACTGTGTAAGGAAACCTTGTAACCGTGAACTGTCTTTCACAGCTACGAGGTATGTGCCTGGAATTGCCTCTGAACTGAGGTTTTTAGTAAAAAATAAAGGCTGCTGGTAAAATTGTAGGATTGCAGTGGGACGGCAAGCTTCGTCCAATACTTCAGTCACAATGCGAGGGTGTGAATAAAATAAGATGAAAGGACATTAGTAGATTAAATAGAGCTGAGAGAATTAAATATAAAAAAAATTCGCCTTCTTCCCAATTAAAATAGGTATCAAATCACTCCATGGAAGGTGGTCTTAGGTCTCCAGAGTTCCTGTAAAGTGAACTGTTGATATTTAATCAAGGTATTTAATGTGCAATTTGTCACACGCTCTCTTTGAAATATTTCACTTTCTATATAATTGAATGATTTGCGAACACTTACTTTGATTGGCAAAGGAAAGTGTGGCTTTAACTATTACGAATAAAATCCATTCCTTTTTGCTCCACTTGTATGTGTAATATCAGATACTATTTTTTGAACATGAACGTGTGAATACCATTTTCGAAGGAGGTACCAGAATTCATACTTGTATCTCTGCAAGTCTACTTGGCGTAACTGACAGTTTTCACGAAACAGGTTTATAATCATAGAGCAATGTGATTATGATAAACTTATATAGACTATATTGGTTTGTGTTCAAATATGCAATTACATTTCCAGTGTTAAGATTTATCGTCAGGTAACATAAGAGAAATTCACCCGAGNCATTGTCGCATATGGGAATCGTGTCGGACGATGTTACTGGTCTGCGGGGGTTTTCTCGGGGATTTCCCACCCCATCGCCCTTGAATTCCGGTGCTGTTACATGCTCAAATCGCTTTACCTTCATTGTCTATTTATATGTATGCTACTCCTTTTTGGATGAGAAATTTTCTACCTCAGTGTCTATATGTCGTTCACGGTAAACTCAGCACTTTTGAAATGGAATTTTGAAAAATGTCACTGCCCCGACCTGCATGTGTTTTAACAAACATACTGACTACCAAGCGCCAAGTAAAGTTGGTAACGATCGACGGAAATTAGTTGCATATCTTAACGTTTAATTAAAAGTTTTATGTAAACACTAGCGAACCGCCCCGCCTTCGCCAGGGTACAATTCAGTTTTACAGTGATACACTAATAAATAAATTGGGAAAATACAATTAATTTATGCTAAAACAGAATTACAAAATTATACTATGTTGGCCTAGGTTTTCAACTGATTGCGGCAACCCAAAAGGAAGGAAATATTTTTTACCCGATAGCCAATAAGTAGTGTATTGTTTTTGAAGTGTATCTGTGCAACTATCGCGTAGTTACCACATTTCCGCTTTCCAGCGGTCGATTTATGAAAATAAAAACGTGAGTATCATAAAGTTGTAGCTTTAGAAGTAAGTGTAACTAGGTACTAATTTTTGCGCTTGGCTGAGAGAATCTTAATCAATCACCAAAGTTAAGCAACGTTCCCAGCGGCACACATTTGAATGGGTGACCGTTTAGTGGCATAACATCTGAGCGCTTCCGGGCTTCTGAGGGCACGTTAAATATTAAGTCCCGGTGTTATCGATTGACAGCAACCATGAAACCATTTCAGAGGTCATTGGGTGGCCTGATAAACTCTGACACCAGAGGAAAAAAATATTTCGGTCACGTTTCCAGCCGTTGAAGAATTACGCTTTGTTGTTATTCCAAAGGAACCGTAAATTTTTCTGGGATAAAATGTATCATATGTCCTATTCCAGGACTTAAAGTACCTACATACCAAATTTTATAAAAATCCGTTCAGCCGTTATGGAGCTGAGTTCGGTCACGTTCCCAGCCGTTGCAGAATTACGTTTTGTGTTTTTTACTCAATATCCGTACAATTTACCGGGATAAAAAGTATCCTATGTCTTATTCCAGGACCTAAAGTATCTACATACCAAATGTGATCAAAATCCGTTCAGCCGTTATGAAGCTGAGTGGTAACAAACATAAACATACACACACACACACACACACACATACTTTTGCATTTATAATATAAGTAGGATCTGCGAATAATAAAACAATTCCGTTTGCTTGCTGTTTTTTAATGCACATAAGTGTAAGGATGAGCAAATGTGTGAAATATTTAATTTTTTTAATAATTTTGCAGTGTCACGTGATTGACGCATGAATAAAGTAATTAGGCCCACGGAAATGTAAATCTTACCCTTAGTGGAAGAATACTCAGTGTGCAGAAAAGTATATCTCAAGCAGGGTTTTCGAAAGTGCTCAGTTTACCGTGAACAGCTTGTAGTAAATATATATCTCGCAATTTCCACACGCGCGAATGCATGAGTGAGACGGGAGAAGTTTTATGTTTTGATACATTACTGCATACCTCAAAATACAAGGCTTATGACGTCCCAGGTAAAAAAATGCAGTAAACAGGAAAAAGTCAATTAAATTTTTTATTCAGTCGAAAGTTAATATATTAGAGGAAATTTACGAGAAGAAATTTATTCGTATCATTTTATTGAAAATGGAGAATGAATTCTACGTATGTTGTAAGTAAAAGATGAGTCCCAGAAAATACAGCGACAAATAAAGTCGATATGCAGACAAGCTAGACTATGTATATCACTTAAATTTTAGTTTCTCATATCACTTGAGTTCTGGGGTTCTGCGCTTTTGTTTTAAATTTTAGCGTGTCATGAGTAACCACATAGCAAAAATATTTCATTTATAAAAATTCCTAATATAGAAACACGTTAGAAATGTTGTAACCAAACGTCAAGGATTAGTTTTTGACATCACGACGAATAAAAATATTTGTAAAATTAAGTCCGGGAAAGTCTTCGTTTGACTGTAGGAACGTTTGATGTTTGGGGGAAATGAGTGAAATACGTGGATATTGAAAAATACGAAAATATACATCGCTGACGGTAGAATGTTTCCGACTCCGTGTACGGGGCATTGGTTTATTTTAATGATGTAAGGAATTTCTTCGCATATTCCATATTTGTTTTTGTTGCAAATCTTTTAATGTTTCCAGTGGCTAATATAAATATTTTTGGAAACTTACATTATCTTTATTTGCCATGAGGTAAAAATATCGCATTCATTAATTTTGGCTGCGTCTGTCAGGATAACTACGTGTAAATCATTTTTTACTCGTAATACAGTGTATCGCTAGCACCTAGGTAAGCATTTTGCTTCTCGCGTATTTTCAAAAGCAAACTTTCACTCCACCACCGATGAAACGAGAGAGAGAGAGAGAGAGAAAGAGAAAGAGAGAGAGAAAGAGAGAGAGAGAGAGCACGGAGGAGGGAGCGGGAGGGAAGTAGGTAAAATATTAACCAAACTGTGACAGCTAGTACTGTGTAAGGAAACCTTGTAACCGTGAACTGTCTTTCACAGCTACGAGGTATGTGCCTGGAATTGCCTCTGAACTGAGGTTTTTAGTAAAAAATAAAGGCTGCTGGTAAAATTGTAGGATTGCAGTGGGACGGCAAGCTTCGTCCAATACTTCAGTCACAATGCGAGGGTGTGAATAAAATAAGATGAAAGGACATTAGTAGATTAAATAGAGCTGAGAGAATTAAATATAAAAAAAATTCGCCTTCTTCCCAATTAAAATAGGTATCAAATCACTCCATGGAAGGTGGTCTTAGGTCTCCAGAGTTCCTGTAAAGTGAACTGTTGATATTTAATCAAGGTATTTAATGTGCAATTTGTCACACGCTCTCTTTGAACTATTTCACTTTCTATATAATTGAATGATTTGCGAACACTTACTTTGATTGGCAAAGGAAAGTGTGGCTTTAACCATTACGAATAAAATCCATTCCTTTTGCCCCACTTGTATGTGTAATATCATATACTATTTTTTGAACATGAACGTGTGAATACCATTTTCGAAGGAGGTACCCGAATTCATACTGGTATCTCTGCAAGTCTACTTGGCGTAACTGACAGTTTTCACGAAACAGGTTTATAATCATAGAGCAATGTGATTATGATAAACTTATATAGACTGTATTGGTTTTGTGTTCAAATATGCAATTACATTTCCAGTGTTAAGATTTATCGTCAGGTAACATAAGAGAAATTCACCCGAGNGTTTGTGTTCAAATATGCAATTACATTTCCAGTGTTAAGATTTATCGTCAGGTAACATAAGAGAAATTCACCCGAGGAAAGGTTACGATGTAAGAGATGCGACATAAAGTTATTGTTTATTCTCAGATTTCGTCCTTGTTGATAGGAACCCAAATCTATAAGTAAAATACTCTCGCTTAGAGTACGATATATTTTACATTGGTTTAACATAGAAATCGTTTCATTTACGTGAAATTTTTAAATTTCATTGAGTATGGTTTTAACGTCTATCTTCTTGTAATAAAAGTTTCAGCAGAATTAATTTTACTGCTGATAATCAGGAGTTAAAAATGTAATGTACCACAACAAATTTCATTTTCTGTGGAAACTATCCTCAACCACTGATTACGTCAAAGTCTTTGGCGGTAAAATTTTTAGCGGTACAGACTGAAATTATATGAGTTCGCTGATAAGCAAGAACGGTGCGCAAACAAAGTGAATTTAAGAGAGATTGGGAATGTAGATTGACCTTGACCCCGCCGTACATATTTTCACTCAACGTAGTAATCCTGATGGAAGACAGAGTACTCGACTTCTACCAAGGTGACCTGGGTTCGATTCCCGGCAATATCACCCGGATTTTTGTATGTGGAACACGTGGCAAACATTGCAATAGACCGGCGGGGTTTTTTGGGCACTGTCGTTTCCCCGATCTTGCATTCCGTCGGAGATAAAGATAATCAATAGGAGTGGAGTGGAGAGATTTGGGTGGCTCTTAAAATTTAGGTCTTGAGGGCCTATGAGGTTGAAGTGAGGTGATTATGGAACAGCGCCGGAATGCAAGGGTGGAGAAAACTGGGAGATCCCCGAGAAAACGCGCCGACCAGCGGCATCATCTGGCTTGATTCCCGCATTTGTAAATACGAGAGCGACCCTACCGGGAATGGAATACTGTTCACGTGGGAGACGAGTAGTCTGACCACTAAACTACCACGGCCCCATTAAATAAGAATTGCTAATATTTGTTAGTGTGGATAGTTTTAGTAAATAAGATGATAGTGTATATGTTTATGCACATACATATATCCTAAATAAACACTCGTTATATGGTGCACGTATTTTTATGTTGATATACACTATTCACGTAGTGTATGTATTTAAGTGGAAAGTAATTGGCGTGTGGATAGTACATCTCAAAACAAAACAACTATATAAAATTTTGTTTGATGGTNATTTAAGTGGAAAGTAATTGGCGTGTGGATAGTACATCTCAAAACAAAACAACTATATAAAATTTTGTTTGATGGTTAATTGTTCCCAAGAATAACGCATTCCAAGATTATATCGGAATTGATGATGGTTCATCTACTACTTGGTACACCCCTGTTACTGTCGACGGCAGTCCTCTCCGTGACTCAAATATATTCTGGGAACGTCCACTCGCTCGTGAATGCACGCTTGCACACGCTGCATAACTAACAGTTTGACACGATTACAGGTGCGCCGCGGATCCACTGGTAATCGTGCTGTACACGAAGCATTATATACGGCAGTTCGGTACGTTGGGATGCACGCATGTCGTTGCCCGATTGGAGAGTGAGGGATAATAGGCTGCGCTTAGCACCAAAGGTCTTCAGCGCAGACGGGGATGAAGCGAGATGAAGACGGAGAGGCGACGGAATACTACAATGCTGCGAAGAATTGAAGTATCCGGAGAAAAGACATTGGCCACTGGAAACGTCCGCACGTTTTAAAATGCGAAATTCAAGGTTTGACGCCAACAGGAGTCGGATTCGGTTCGTTCCGGTGAAAGTCGAATTACCGCATTTCGCGATTAGAAAAGCTCCTGTGATCACCGTGTCTTGCGAATACTTACATGAAACTTGCTTAAGCTGTTAGTACCCTTACCTCTTAATGTACTATGTGCGTTGGACGTTAACACTGAAGTAAACGTAGCAACACACACTCCAAGTTTTATTTAACAGAATTTGTACACTAACAGCGATGAACCGATTATTAAGCTGAGTAGGCAGGTAGTTCGGGATCGATATAGTTTAAATGTGGGGTAAATGCTCATTTACCATTGTAAGCAATCGTTTATATACACATATATTCATATATAGACATATATTTACATACACAGGAAATTTATAAACTCTCTGTCCAATTGAAACTACAGCATTTGCGGTACAAAGAAATACAAAATTTCAATAGGCTTGTGTATGGAAAGGTGATCATAGAGTACGATTAACAATCGACAGTGGCTCAGCAACACCACCGAAAATAACGCAGCTCTCAGTACGTAGGTGTAAAACCAATTGCGTAAAATCAGGCGTAAAGAGCGTCTTGTGTTATATGTACACCTTTAATACGAATGTAATGGTAGCTGCGTACTGCTGGTGTTACTACGCGGTCTTTCATTGCTGTTTGTACTGCATAATGACCCTTCCGGATATAACTGTACTGAATTATTGTCGTTCATTCTGCCTACATATGTTGGGAGTTTCAGTTTTGGCAGATAGTTGAGAAACTCTTGTGTGTTCATTATAATTACGCTAATGTAAGTACTTAACCACATCAATATTTTCACATACATATACATACGTATACAGATACATACTTGTACACTTACGTTTGAACATACACCCGTATAAAAAAAAAAGCATGATATTTGTGGTAACGAAAAAATAATATGAAAACTTGGGCTACTTGGATAATATCGGTTTAGAATGATTTAAAGTAATTCATAATGGCGGTCTGTTTACGGATTTGGATATGAACCACTAATTTACTGAAAATGTCAGAGAGAGATTTTGAGATTAAGACGCTGTCTGCAGGATATAATGCAATTCCATTTCATCAACTGTTATGACGTGGAATGTTAATAATTATTGTGATGGGTTATTCATCAGAATGTAGAAATTAACCGAAATGGCACGTAGTGATATACGTTTGAACGCTCATTTTTTCGGGGTATTAATGAAAAATTCTAAAAATAAGTTTCGTGATATTGGCAGGTGGGCAATACATAAAACATGCGATATGGTATGCTACACTGCAGGAGAGTCGATGTTACACATGCACATGGACTGTAAAAAAATTTACACATTAGAGGCAGACGTGTTTCAGCATAAGGTTCCAAGAGTCGTTTATCCAGATCATAAACATTTTGCAAGGGCAACTCCTATTCCAAACAACCTTTTAAACCGTTTTTGATTGAAATAGAGACTTGGAAACCAATTGCTACTATTCCTTATCCTTTACTTTCAATCCCCTTTACTTCGCCCTTCCCCGTCCCTCCTTCATTATTGTGAGGACACAACCAGACAAGAAGTATATTTTTGCACTCTAATCTTGAAACATTGAGAATTGAGCCAAATCAGTGAAAACAGTGAAAATTGAGCAACTGTTAATCAGTGACAGATAAATAATTAATATAGTGGCTAAATTTCACTGATTTATTTGTGATTTCCACTGAACGTTGATAATTCCGCTAACATAAGTCACTCTATCTACAGTTTATTTGCTTTATTCGCCAGTCGGCGGTACCTTATCAACTGACTTTCAGTGAATGTTATTTCACTGATTGATATCACCGATTCGGGATTAGAGTGTATGGACCATGTTTAGGACGTGAAACAATTTTCACAACATTAAATAAAAAAAAAAACGCTTTAAACTTTGGACAAATTCATTTCTCCAAAAATATCCATGTCTGTTTTGCGAAATCTGTGAAATTATTTTGTTCGTCGTTATTTGCGTGTATCTCGAGAAAGTTTGGCCCTGTGAAGTTTTCCTTGACATTTTAATTCGGAAAGTCGCAAAAAACTCAAGCTCAGCTTTTTNATCTCGAGAAAGTTTGGCCCTGTGAAGTTTTCCTTGACATTTTAATTCGGAAAGTCGCAAAAAACTCAAGCTCAGCTATTTCCTAACTCAATTTCCTAACAACATACATACTACTGGTACTCGCCATTCTCCCCTCCCAGCTTTCATAAGTATCGTACAAGTTTAGAGCCCTACAGCGTTTATACGATGTCGCACCCGTACACTAAAATTTTTTTAATCAATATCTCGCAAACGGTTGGTTTTGTAGGACTTCCTATGAAATTATCGTCCGAAAGACTTGCTTTGTATTTTTATTTCATATACGTTAATATATTACCCACATTCTTTCCAGACCACTGAACCACTCGAGTGTTTCGGTGATATTTCGAAAACCATTTGCGTACAGAGTTTAGACATTCGCTCAATTTTTTTTATTACACAGAATTTCGCAAATAACTCGGCAACTTTAACAGGGTTTTGTATCAGTAATTGCAGTCGCGTAATCCGTAGGGCAATAACTACTTCATTCGTGAGAATCAAACCTACTTCCTATAGTATCATCGGTATTACTGGTATTAGAAATTTCTTGGTCGTTTTAGGGAATTCTTCGGCGAATACCTGGTGGGAATTCAATATGCGCATTACTCAGTGAGGCATAGTTTAAATTTTTTGCTTATTTTATTGTTACGATAGTTACTGAGGTTGAAGTATACAGGCCATGGAATAATGTAGAAACTAAAATAATAGCTTCACGCATAATTTTCAAATTATTTTTAAATTTAACGAAGAAATATCTTTTTTCCAAGGTTCCCAATTATTTTTATGCTTGTGTAAAGTCACCAACGGATGAACTCTTACTTAAGTTCCTATTGAAAATATAAAGTCATGTACTTAAGCGCAACTAACAACAGTGATGCAGTGATTGGCTTCTAAACTAAGATATCTGGGATAATAAAAGTACAGGCTTCTAACTCTGGTAGAGTTGTGCGGAAAAATCTCTTTGAGGGTTTTACTTTTGAATAAAGTTGTATTTGTGTGGAGATTTACTGCCTGATTCCAGCTCCGATTTGAGCACAAGACTTGTGTGCCCTGAATCTCATATTTACAATCTCGTAGCAAACCCTTTGTGAATTCCGCGGGAAATTAATTAAACTGAACATAGAGCGTAAATTAAATTACAAAGGCCGCGTAATACAGCTAACCATTATCAAACGGTTATAATTTCAGTTAAATTTCATGCAACTCTTCATGAATGAAACCAAAAATATTTAAATTGGAAGGATGCTCGAGGTATAGCTGGGTAAGACGAAATAAACATAATTTTATGCGTCAAGTGCGGCGTCATTACAAGCATGTTGCTTTAAAAATATTACAATTATTAAGGGAAAGTCTCTTCTTATTGAGGCGAACTCTGTGGTAATGTACGTAAAGGCTTCGAGGGTGTTCGAGAGTTTAAAATTATTTTGTAAATTTCTACCACATTAAATCCTTTTTCGCTGTGATATTAAATAATAGGCTGAAAAAAGTATGACATCGGAGGAAAATGGATCTCCAAAAATTAATAAAACAAGCAATAGAAAATTAAAACTCATGTATTTCGTTTCGTACAAATCTTGAAAATCGAACAAAATTAATTTGTTAAAATACAATTAGTGTGTTTGTGTTATTATAACGCCACGAAGAATATTTCTTCTTAATATATTATGCCGTTTGCCCATATTTAAATTTGCTTACTGCAGATGAACAAAACGTCATATTTCAAAGGATTTGCAGAATGCCACGCCTGTGACTTTAATCTATACCTTAACTGAAAACCAAACTTTGTGTTAAACGATCTTTTTGAAATATTTACAAATTAACATGTTACGTAAAAAATTCTCATATTTCCACTACATTCATGGTTACTTCCAACTTTTCTGAAGCCCTGCTGAAAACATACTCCCAGGACATTCCTTGTCCTCCTCATGCAAACAAACTTAGAAAACTACACCAGAGGGCCAACGCACTGCATTCCTGCGCACTATGCGTAATAATATTTTGCGTAAGAAGTATTTATTACTAGGCATTACCAAAACATCTGTTTTCTCTCTGTATTTATTGACATTAGTTATAAATGAAATATAATTTATAAATCAAATGTAAGTAAACGTTAAGTTAACCAAAAAAAAGGGTACAGTAGTTTTAGGTTAACAAAAGCATTACATGATTGTGATGTATGACACATTTAGGAAACAACCAAACACGTGTCATATAGGGTGTTTTTTCAAAGGTTTGATTCGAAAAGTGTGGAAAAAAAACCACGAATAGAATATACTCTAAAAACACGATGTTATTTCCCCCAAATGATTTAGAATTTTAGTAAAGTTATATTTGATGTCATGTAACGTAGGCATAAAACCTCAAAAATCTGGAAAACGTGCTCGGCTCTTCTTGGAAAGCCTTAATATCGGAAAATGAAGTCCCAAGTTCGAATCCTGGGTTTGACCTATATGTTTGCGCTTTTCTTTTGTATGTAAGTTCCAGTTAGTTCAAAGCGCAAACGTTCTTCCTGTTGGACGGCTGGAATAACGTGGATGTGCTATTAAACTCAAATCAAATAAAAATGTTTTTTACTTTTTTTTTTACATAAATTGTACACTCGTGTTGGTATTTGTATAAAGGAAATTACGGACGTGAATGTGGTAAGTTTATTGCATTTACGAAGCAGGAAACCAACAAAAGGTGAAACTTTGCAGTTGTAGTCATTCATGCATTCACCATTTAAGCGATTAAATATTTGTGAATCCTGCTCAGTATGTGCTGTATAATTGGGTTTCCGATGTATTCGTAAATATCCTTTACAATTTGGCGAAAAAAATGAAAGAGAAAATTTGAAAACGTACGTGATTTAATAGCGATCGATCGTCGTGTTAATATGTAACATTAAAACGAGTAAACTTGACACATTGTCACGCGTGGAAAAATCTGCGAAAATTAAAAACGAAGCTGCTTAACGCTATGATTACTTTTAAAATCAAGTTCGCTATTATCCAGACGGTTTTAAAGTTGATGCAGCCATAAAGAGAAAGCGTATCGTGTAAGTTTGCAAAAATTGGTTGAATTTTCAAAATACTCTGTATTGGTTATTCACGGTAAAGGGAACACATTCAGGCCATCCCATTAAGCATAATATCCAAAAAAATTAATGTTATAGTGGCCTCAGTAGTTAAAATTTGAGAGCTATAAAATAAACACAATGTACTTATGAGTCACATGGCAACATTTATACTAACAGTTGCCGAAATATACAAATAATTTGAAAGAAATTTTTAAGCACGGCCTTATAAAATGCTCACTTTACCGTGAACAGACTGTATGAATAAATAGCTTGCAAATAATTAGATAAATACAAAAATTAAAGCTATCAAGCTCATTATTACCACAGCGAAATAGAATAGGACAGCACACTGGTAAAGTGTTTGCACTAAATAATTTCTTTATAAACATGACCAACGTTTATGTGAGGCCGATGGGAAAAACTTTCAAACTGGTGAGCACTGTAACATCGACGTTCCACTGTAAAACCCACAGACACAAAACTCGGCGTCGGAGAGTGGAGAATAGACGCATTGAGTGGAATTGCAATATGAAGATGACTTGAGATTCCACTTACTAATTTGAGACGTTAGATGGCGTTAAGACTAAGGGCCCTATTCTGCAATTTGTTAAGTTTATGTGTAAAGACAGTTGTTTCACAACTATCACTATGGGCCGAAATGGTGTACCGTAACTCAGTACGTTACTGTGACTGTCTTTTCGACACAATGTAACTGTATTTATTTGAAGATAGAGATAACGTTATACACTAAAGAGCAAAAAAAAAAAAAAAAAATACTGGTACACATGCGTAATATTGTGTAGGCCCCCGCGAGCACGCACAAGTGCCGCAAGACGACGTGGCATGGACTCTACTAATGTCTGAAGGTATGCAGGAGGCAATTCACACCATGAATCCTGCAGGGCAGTCCACAAATCCATAGGAGTGCGAGGCGTTGGAGATCTCTTCTGAACAGCACGTTGCAAGGCATCCAAGATATGCTCAATAATGTTAATGTCTGGTGATTTAGGTGGCCAATGGAAGTGTCTAAAGTCAGAAGAGTGTACCTGAAGCCACTCGGTAGCTGCTCTCGACGTGAGGGGTGTCGCATTGTCCTGCTGGAATTGTCCACGTCTGTTGGAATGCACAATGGACATGAATGGGTGCAGGTGATCGGACAGGATGATTACGTATCTGTCACCTGCCAGAGTCGTATCTAGACGTATCAGTGGTCCCATTTCACGCCAACTGCACACGCCCCACACCATGGCAGAGCTTCCACCAGCTTGAACAGTCCCCTGTTGATATGTAGGGACCATGGATTCATGAGGATGTCTCCATAACCGTACATGTCCATCCACCCGATAGAATTGGAAACGAGACTCGTCAGACCAGGCAACGTGTTTCCAGTCATCAACAGTCCAATGGCGGTGTTGGCGGGCCCAGGCGAGGTGTATAGCTTTGTGTCGTGCAGTCAACAACGGTACACGAGTGGGCCTTCAGCTCCGAAATCCCATATCAATGATGGTCCGTTAAATAGTTTGCACGCTGGCACTTGTTAATGCCCCAGCATTGAAATCTGCGCCAATTTGAGAAAGGGTTGCACGTCTGTCACGTTTAATAATTCTCGTCAGTCGTCGTTTGTCCCATTCGTTCACGATCTTTTTCCGGCCGCAGCGATGTCGAAGATTTGATGCTTTACCGGATTCCCGATATGTACGGTACACTTTTGAAATTGTGGTACGCGAAAATCCAAATTGAATCGCTACCTCGGAGATGCTATGTCCCATCTCTCGTGCGCCGACTATAACACCACGTTCAAACTCGTTTAAATCTTGATAAGCTGCCATTGTAGCAGCAGTAACCGATTAGTAACTTTGCCAGACGCTTGTTGTCTTATATAGGCGCTGCCGACTGCATCGCGTTACTCTGATTGGTTTCATACCTCTGTTGTGTACATACTCATTCCTATACCAGTTTTTTTGGCTCTCCAGTGTATTTGTGAGTGGTCGTATAGTTAAAATGACCACAGCACTGATGTTATTTCCTGTGAACCAACTGGACACAATAAATAACATGGAATAATTGCGTATGAAATATTATTAAACATTTATCACCAAATTTTGTCTCGAATTAATTGACTATAAATGTGTACTTTTTTTTTTACTGAAGGCAGTCTCAAAGATTATCACAATATTACCAATGTTGAAGTTGGCGTAAAGCTCAGTGCTTCAATCACAGTGAGTAAAAAGTGATAGTCTTTCAAGAAACGCATGTTACTTTAACGAGTAAATTAACTTTAAAGTTGTTTTACGAAATTTTAACAAGAAACTAATATGAAGCATAACTAATATTACACTAAACAAACTAAATTATGTTGCAAGGGACTCTCAATAGAAGAAAAAAATATAAAACAGCAGACGTAATGAGGTTTTACAAACCAACCCGAAAGTGGTGTGAAACCTACGTGCCTTCACAAAGCCATCGATAAAGAGGTACACAGAATACAACATAGACGGTTTCAAGTAACTCCTCTATGGTTGTCTGTGTTATATACTAACCCACAGTATTTTAAAGCGAACTGAATGGACAAATTAAGGCCCAAAACGCAAATCGAAATACGAAATTGTTGGTAAGAAAATTCCATCTTTTCTAGCTCCATATACCAACGTTACCATTTATGCCGTATATAATATGGCGAATTATATCTCTAAGGGAAATAAACACATTTATTTCCTCGAGGGTTTATTCAGGTCGGTTAACTTGAGGTAAATTAATGTTTGGTTTGAGAAAATTATAGCTTTTATAAAATTTATTATTATATTGATTTAGGCTTCCGTAAGTATTGAATGTTTTTGAATTTGACAGATACATATAATTAAATTAATAACCTACCAACACATATCTTCAAGGACTAAACCGTCGAGAAAATGGTGTTAATTGCAGTATTTTTACTCCTGAAGTACTACATGGAACTAGTGGACCGAGAGAGTTAGGATAGAGATAACAAACTCGACTCTCATCCTGGAAGACCCGGATTCGATTCCGGTTAGGCCATTATTATTCCGGTTTCCTACGCGATTTTTTGGATGCTTTCTTAATACAGACCGCGGCCTAATCCTTCCTCATTCGATGTTGGTGGTCACAACCTTGTTCCGTTATTAGAAACTTCGCTGTTTGTGAGACGCTAGCAATAATAATCTGCCTGTTTAATCTTCCTACGTGCCTACTTAACTACGTACCTGCCTAGATGCTTTTCTTTTTACCTAAGTAGCTATATTGCCACCTACCAACCCACCTTCCAAACTACCTACCTAACCTACCAACGAACTTCAATTTAGTGGCGTAAGATTGCGTACGAAAAAAAACTATCGTTTATGCGTTACGGAGAAAATTAGACAAATAAACAAAACGACTTCGAATATTTTCGTTTTAATGATTTTAAGTGTTTTGAATAGCAAAACGTTCACACTCTTTGAGTAATAACAAATCTATATAATAATTTTTTTTTGCGATTTTTGAATACGAATATAATACAAAAATTTACCGATTTAACTAATTAGAACATTCTGCTCTACACATATAATAAAGTTATTTTGATAGGATATTCAAAGGCGTAGATTTATGAAATAGTAAGTTTAAAAATGTCCCAGAAAAAGTAATTTCCCACCATATTTGATATAAATCGGTCGATTAGCCATGGATATATTTTTAGACCTATGGAAATATATGTTGTGACACTATTTTCCAGAATTGCAGATGATTGAAGCCATTACTTAGTTAATTTAAATCAAACATGAGGTATAACACCACAAGGATTAGGTCGACATTTTAAAAATAAGATGATATTCTAAAGAAAAGGCAGCCCTTCATAATATTACTTATATGCAAAGTGTGGCGAGACCCGCTTCAGTAGTTACTGAGATGTGAAATTTAAGTGATGTTTTTACGTAACTTATTTCAACTGTAGGAGTAAAGAGTTAATTATTTGGCGTATTTAATACATACAATATGGCCTACAAATATGCCAAGCTTTGTTTAAATCTGTTAATTGCTCCATAGCTATGTCATGTAACTCAATTATAAGGATAGAGAGCGATTTTAAAATCTTTATCTTACCTTTTCTAATTGAAATTCCTTGTTTCAGCTTGTCCATAATATAAGTATACGTGTATTATATTTTCGTTATTCGTTTTGGAATTTTCTTAATTATGGTATAAAAGCTGCTCATTTCAAGATGAATGTTCTTATAAAATAGTAGATGGGGATGGAACAACAACGGAATGCAATGGTGGGTGAAGCGAGAAACCCGAGAAAAGTAGACTGGTCAAAGGCAACTTCAGCCACACTTCTCGCATATGAAAATCAAAGGCGATGACATCGGGAATAGAATTTCGGTTCGCCTTAATAGGTGGCACGTAGTTGACCACTACACCACTGTGAACCCAAAATCGAATAGCGAACCTTCCAAATATCAAATCAGTATGTCGTAATTAAAGTTTAATTGCAATTAAAAGACTGATGTGTGTTTGGAATTTAAGTGGGGAGAAGAGAGGTTTGGGTGGCTCTTAACTTCAGGGTCTTGAGAGCCGATGAGATGGAGCAGCAAGGGCGGAGGAAACGGGACACCCCCGAGAAAACCTGCCGACCAACAGCATAGGTCGACATGACTCCCACATGCGAAAATCTTGGAGTGACCCCACCAGGAATCGAACAATGTTAACCTTGGTGATTGGAGAGCTCTCTAGCCGCTGTGTCACTGTGGCCCCCTGAATTTAAGTTGATTTTTCCTATTACCTACAGTCAACGAGAAAATAAAAACATGCTATAGCCATATTAATAGAAAAACTTAAACAAAATGGAACAAAAACAAAGAATAAACACACAAACATACATGTGTATACACACATATGGATCAAGAAATAATGATACATTTTGAAAATAATGACTGAACAACAAAGACAGCACTAGAAACTAGACAGTAAAAACAATCAAATCATTAGAGATACAAAAAAAAACATCAAACAGGAAAGCCAATGTTTATACAAGCACCAAAGGGTGACTTACGTTTGCTGTTTACAGTTTAATATGTGGTTTTGGCTGTTTATATCTTGTTTATAGTTGCGCTGTCTTTGTATTTTTTTAGGCTCATTTGTTTTCTAGCTGGATTATTATTTTCGATCCACAAATATCTTTATTCTTGTATGTGTTAGTTCCATTTCTGTTGATTTTTCTCCCCATAAATAAGGAGCCTGAAAGTTGTTATATTCTGTCCTTTGAAGGTACACAATGACTCCAGTTTACTATCTGGAGTCACGTGACCTGGTGGTCTGAACAATACACGCCTGTCACCTCGGCAAACCGCTGCTCGATTCTCGGCTGCGTCACACCTAGATTTCCGTATGTGGAAAACGTGGTGGACGTTGTCGTAAGCCACTGCATTTTCTAGGGTTGTTCTAGTTTTCGTATCATTGATTTTTTAAAAACGACACAGTTTGCAAATCCGAAAATCTCCCCAAAAATATCACAGCATTATGATAAAATTATGATTCACGATAAAGATCATTTCGTTTGAACATTGTCGGAATGCGGAAAGATATAAAACACAAAAGTGTATAGTACTACAGTTTCACATTTTTTCGACGTCTATTCAACACATGTAAGAATCCTTTTCTTATAATAAAATTTATGCTCTTAATTTTACGTGAGCTTATGGATGGTATTTACTCTATAGGTTGTTCGCAATTAACTTGAATGCTTCTGAAAGCCCTGCTTATGATTTACTGGTCTTTATTTTATATCCTTCCGTCAAATGAAAATTAACATATACATACGCCAATAACTTTATTTATGCGTCGATCGAGTGTGACAATAAAAACTTTACCAACGTTTAAATATTATACTAATTTGCTAATTGGTACTGTTTTGTGCGTAAAATGAACGGAAACTGGAATGTCCGTAAAAACAAACGCAACACTTAAAATTCGACTTTAAGACACGAATTTATTTTTCTGTATCGTTGCCAACTTTTCTGGGAACACACCATTCGGCGTATCTGTTAAAATATTTGAATTTAAGAACAGATTATTTTCGAAGTTTGAGCTCAAAATGTCTTAATTAACCACCAACTTGATTTAGTATAAGAGAACCAAAAAATCTGTACTCCACGTATTATGACAAATAGCTATAATTCAACTATTCTCGTCATGAAGGTTGTATGTTGATACACAGCTGCTCTGTTTTTCTTCGAGTGGTTTTTCATCCCCGTCCCACAAGCAACTACAAGTACATTTCCTTGTTATGCATAGTTCTTAACCCTTCGCCACATGATCCTTGTTGGCTTCCACATACAAAAAATAATGTTCATAATTCTAAAATTAATCTACTATAAAAATTAAATCATAAGATGAGAAACATTATCATTTGCTGCAAACTGTATATAGGTAATACGATCAAGGAGGTTGGTGTACATTGGCCTAATGCTTACGTGTGAGGTTTCGTACGAATCGTAATTCAACACGAGGTAATTCAGAAAAAAAATTACAAACGTTACCGTAGATGTGTCATGCATGACAGGAAGTCTGAATTTGAAAAAAAAAAAAAAATATATGTGCAATCCCAAAAAAATTTGCTAAGCGAAGTTGGAAAAGATAGGTTTTATCCCGAAAAGTGTTTAAAAATATAGCTTTTGTGACTTTCTCAAGTTGAACGTGTTCATTGCTGTATATTTGCTCGGACACGATAATTCGCCCAGTTTGTAGGTAAACGAATGTGACGTCATGAAGATATAAAATAACTGATAATTTACAAATACACTTATTGTATGTATGCTCTAAGTGTTGTGTATATTAATGAACGCTTTCATTTTTATGGAATAAATGTTTGAGAAAGGCTTTGCCTATTATGTAAAAATCTGTGTTTGAAGTTTCCCTTTTTGGATGCTAACGGGAGACGAAGTGGAAAAGAAAGAAGTTTTTTAAAAGTAACTTTAGCTAACTTTGTAAACAGTGGTTCTTCTTTAAAGTACTTTAAGGTTCTCTGTAAAAAAATGTATTCGGTAAGCGAGCGGGGAAATTTTTTTGTACATTTTGTAATTCCTCTTGTGTATTTTAAATTTACGTTTGCGGTTTCTGAATTTTGTATTTACATCGCACACACTCAAATATTGCAGAACTTCTGTCGACAGTTAAAATTAGTTTGTGCTTCGTTTGATTTCTAGTTGAATGTGTGCCATGGCCCAATGTATAGATACATTTGGCCATATGCTCATTGATTATGTAAATACAACGATAATTGAAATAATTAGGCATAACTCTCTTTGCGGGCAAGTTTACTTGATATGATAGTGAATTTTGAATAAGTTTTATGATAATTGGAATTTGTCGCACAGAATTCACCCACTTTACTGCTAAATGTTTATTCCGGCCTCATATAATTTCAGACTAGCGTATAATAGCAAGACTAATACACTGACAATGCTTGCAGTGAGTGTTTTTATCTTAATTTATTTGTAATAAGTTTTTTTACTGGTTATATACCACAGGTTACAACTGGAAGGCTATTGTTTTGTTGTATATTCCATTCCCACGAGAATGAATTTGCAAAGTTTCGTACATAGGTCCTATGAAGCCAGCAAAAAGTAAGAATACACAATTAACCATAAATCTGGCAAAATTATTTAAATACCTAAGAATCAAAGGATGTTAGCTGTTGTGCACATGTCAAAGCTCTTGGGTGTGTGTATGTTTTGTGTGTGTGTAAGAGAGAGAGAGAGAGAGAGAGAGAGAGAGAGAGAGAGAGAGAGAAAGGGTGGGCCACTTGACATTTTTTTGCGCATGATGATGCTCGCTCAAGTTGGATGAAGATAGGGCATAAATTACCTTTTTATCTGACATATTATCTTAGTGAATGACACGATGTACAAAGATTAGTGAAGTAAAAATTTGTTTACGGAGAGATCTGCTCAATCGTAAATTAAAAAAAAAAAATGTGTATATATGAAAATTATTTTGAAGTTCCATTATGAAATATACTATAATGCAATAAGTCACCGGATATACATTTATGTTGGTTCCAAAGGCGCCAATCGCGTAACTATTGAATCTCAAATATTTCTTTATTGTTATTACAGCGTTGAACTTTAGAGGTAGGTTCTCCACTAAGTTTTGTTACAAGTTTATGGAAGTTGTTTTAATTTTCTATGTAGCGTTCTGACTTTTTTTCTGGAGATAAAACGAGATTCCAACTAATCCTAAATATGTTCTCTTCGGTTCAGTTTTGGGCTTTAANGACTTTTTTTCTGGAGATAAAACGAGATTCCAACTAATCCTAAATATGTTCTCTTCGGTTCAGTTTTGGGCTTTAAGTGGAATAATTAAACTCTTCCACTTTATAGCCTTCAGGTCGCGACAAATTACCTTGTTTTATGCACAGGAATATTTCTTTGCCGATTCATGAGGGCCAGTTCCATATTATTGCCACAATGTGGAAAACATGTTATTGTATAAAATACTTGATACATAGAAGAGTTGAGTGGTCCATTTCTAAAGTGTTCCTTGTCCGTGTGCATTTAATGTCGGGAAACAGCGAAAAATATATATGGAGTATATTTNGTCCATTTCTAAAGTGTTCCTTGTCCGTGTGCATTTAATGTCGGGAAACAGCGAAAAATATATATGGAGTATATTTATTAATGTGGCTGTATGAACTTTGGTATGGATGTTACTGTTGGTCATGAACATTGCCTGCAGAATTTAGAGCCTTCTTAAAAAAAAAAATTCCCCTCAAAAATAAATAAATTTTATTTAATGNCGAACATTGCCTGCAGAATTTAGAGCCTTCTTAAAAAAAAAAATTCCCCTCAAAAATAAATAAATTTTATTTAATGTTTATTGGATAAGGGCTACTTTGGAAACAAAATTAACTTTAAACCTACGTTTAAGTGGCCTTCACGCTGTTGTGGACCTGCATAACATTTATCACTCCATAGCAACGGCTAGGAAGTAACCAACAGGAGCATTATTGGAAATTGTCGTATATGTGGACAAGGGACGCTTTGGAAATTGAATACTCAGTCTAGCGATTAAAGCTAATGCTGCAGACGCCCATAGCCACAGAACTTAACATTACCACCAACCAAGTTTCAATGTCAACATAATCGTTCGCCAGATATCCGCCAGATCCACACAGTTCCACCAGAGTGCCAGATAATCTACCGTGACTCACCAACTCATATGAACTTCTTTCATTTAACCACAGCCAAATTACAGTGTTGTATGCACTTCACCGAACGACGGTGGGCATGAGTGAATGTAATCTGCGGGTTACTGACAACTGAACGACCATGAATACGATGTGCTATCACATCCCGGCAGNGGCATGAGTGAATGTAATCTGCGGGTTACTGACAACTGAACGACCATGAATACGATGTGCTATCACATCCCGGCAGTGTCTCCTATCTTTGGCCTATGTACTTGATATGCATTGGAAAACCTTTGCAACTACTGTCATGGCTGTCAAAAAGATTTGCTCGTACAACATGCATCAGAGCTCGCCGGTCCCAGTTAGTTTCTTGGCATACCGGAACAATGCTTAGGAAAAGTCCATCCAATCCATGACTTTTCCGCTTGACACTTGCATCTCCAACAGCGAACCGACAGCTGCTGAGAAATCTCTCTGACAGAATGCACGAATTTATGGACTCCTAAAATTGTCCTTTTTGAACTCACACAACTCTTTATGTTGACTCATAATGACAGAAAGCACACTTGTGTTGTTCAAGCATGAGCGCCCTAGGTTACAGAGCAAAGAAATGTTTTCATAACTTTGGTTTCCTAGTTTATCTTGTTGCTTGTTAGGACTGACACCTGAGAGAGGTTACATATTTGCAAGATATCGGGGCATTACCATATATAGTATCAGATAGAATTGCCCAACACTTTATAGGAAGGGCAGGTTGACCATATTTCATAACTTGTATCTGATAAGACCACTCTTTAGTGCTTCGTACTGTCGTTTACATTATGAAAATAGGGTTATAAAGGAAGTTCCCTTACTATTGCTATCCTAATTACCAGGACGTCTTATGTATATCCCGTGATCACAGTTTTCCTTGCTGGTGAATGCTCATGGATTGAGCTAAAACAAGCATGGCTCCCATAGGCAAGGGGCTGAGATATGTCCAATCTACACAGTGGAACTCCAGATAAGATGCCACTTGATCAGAAACAAAATTTAATATGGTGCTGCATTTAGTGTCCTCTCACATCGTTCTGAGACCCTTTGCCTTCTAACACATCCTAGGTTTGGGCGAGATGCTGTTATCATTTCTAGCCTCTGTTCAGGACACTACCAAGTGTCTTCGGTCGCTGAAGCCGTCCACTGCATACGAAGTATATGCATTAACGGAAGATATTGGAGCAATCTCCTAAATATCCTAATTAAGTATCATACAGTAGTAGTCGAGGTAGTGTTCGGGAATTAAATAAGCATTTAATTTTAAAACGAAAGTTTAAAGTTGCCCTGTCTTGTAACATTATTGTGTTTTCATGTGATATAAACAGTTCTCCGCCAGAAAGAATTACGCAGGTAAGCCAAAAAGCTCTGATTACCGACAGTGACCGCGATACAGCTGGCTCCTGATGGAGCTCTGGCGTGCGGGCCCAAACGATATCCTCTTGAGACACGCAGAGTATAGAAGACGCATTACGCACCCCTGAAGTGATGAATACTCATTCACATTTACACGTGATACCTAAAGGTTGTTTGGGTGGACTAATTATTTTGAAGAAACGACAGTACCAAACCTCACAGCTTGTAATGCTTGACAGTTAGGCCAACTCTAAATTTACACTATTTGAAATATTGTCAGATTAGGTTATACTTTGGCAGGATATTAATATATTCATAACTGAAAATAAATATTTAAGTGATAACTATGTAGTTCCTTATTTATAGATTTAAACATACAATTTATCTCCGCATGGAAAAAAATTGCGGTATCAACATGCAGCAATGCCTCATTTCTGAGTGTTTCTACAGTGTCGTTTTCAATTGTTGTTTTCTGCGTTTACCTTATGAAAATAACATGTGTCATATTCAGATAGTAAAAACCACACTGAGAAATTGTGAAATAAATGGGAAGATCCAAAAATATTAATCGCACACATCATGTACACATGTAAAACATAAATGTGTATAAAATTATAAGAGATTTTTAGGAGAATACAAATTTACAACTTCTGTCACTACTTATGAATGTGATGGGACTCGGTTGAGAAGTTTTGAAATGTACTCGTGCTTAATTTTTTAGATACTTCTAAATTGTTTATTAGTTCTGAAAATGTGTTAACTGTTCGGTATGTACTATCAAACCAAACAATTTGTTACATTTATGACTTTCCTGTACTTACAAATGACCCTCACATTTTAGGCGCGTTCCACTTGCAAAGTACATTTGACTTGTAAGTAGTACTACTGAAGGTCAACGAAAAGTTTTCCGATAATGCTATTCTCCAAGATGGCGTATTAAATAGTTTATCAATAACTATAATGGACGCAATAAGAATTGACGCCTTGCCAAGTTGCTTTCAGATAAACGAGTTAGTGAAGAGGCTTGAGCGACTCTTAACATCGAGGCCTTGAGAGCCGACGAGGGAGAATCGAAGTGAGAATGGAGCAGTGCCGGAATGATAGGGCGGAGGAAACGGGAGATCCCGGAGAAAACTCACCGACCAGCGGCACATGCGAAAATCCGGGAGTGACACAAACCGGGAATCGAACCCGGTTTGCATAGGTGTGAGGTGAGTAGTCTAACCACTACACCACCGTGGACCCGCTTTTAGATAAGTTTAATTATTTCAGACTTTTGTAACAGTAAGTATAACGAGGACAGTTTAATAAATATGTTCTGTAGTCATTTTCTTATTTCACTTAAGATGTGTACTTCCTATAAGTCTGTAAGATGGTATGATGAGACTGGATGTCCAAATTAATGTTTACTATCTTTGTGCGTTAATAACAGAGAAACTATTACAGATGATATTATGGGACGGCATGTATTTAATGCTTTAAGGACAACGTTGGGTGTGTACAAGAGGGTGTAGCCTTTCTGCTGTTGTCAGTTCAGTTTTCAGCCACGAGTGGCAGCACTACAATAGTATAGGAAATGGCGAAAGTGACACGGTTTTCTTTCGAGCAACGTAAGTGGATTTCAAATTGTTATTGGAAATGTGAGAACATGATTGAGGTGAATAGACGTAGGAGGGCAGAATTCGATACTGCGCCATAGTCACGTGTAACAATGACACCATAATGTGACAAGTTTTAGAGGGACAGAACTGCGTGTGCTGCTAAGAAAGGACGGCGCGACAGGAAGAGCACGGCAGTTGAAGAAGGAATTGTGAAGCTNACAGAACTGCGTGTGCTGCTAAGAAAGGACGGCGCGACAGGAAGAGCACGGCAGTTGAAGAAGGAATTGTGAAGCTGTGTTGCACAAATTCACACGCTCCCATGGGAAGTTAAAGTCCGTACGGCACGCTGCGCGAGAGTCAGGTGTCAGTAAATCAAGTGTCTATCGCAATTTAAAGCAAGTAAAGNAAAGTCCGTACGGCACGCTGCGCGAGAGTCAGGTGTCAGTAAATCAAGTGTCTATCGCAATTTAAAGCAAGTAAAGTGGAGGCCGTACTTTCCATGCTACTCCACGATAAGAATGAATATGACCCAGACAGGCGTGTCGAATTTTGTGAGTGGGTTGTGAACACGTGCAACGACAACGAACAGTTTACTGACGTGATTATTTGCTCCTATGAGGCAACCTTAAAATTGAATGCTTGAATATCCACCCAGATTCCCACATTTAACGCTTTTAGATTTCTATCTGTGGGGAACTCTGAAGAACACAGTAGACGCACAAAGCCACGGACACCGGATGCCATGAGAGACGCGACTGTGACTGCCTGTTAATTCACTCCCATGGAAACTGTAGTGACTGTTTTTCGTTCTGTTTACAGNTGAGAGACGCGACTGTGACTGCCTGTTAATTCACTCCCATGGAAACTGTAGTGACTGTTTTTCGTTCTGTTTACAGCGTTGAGTACGATGTTTTGCTGCTGATGGCTGACATTTTGAATATTTGTAACTGTTATTAACATTCCCACATACCCAAAATTATCCTTATAGCGTCAAATACAGGCAGTCCTATCACATTTTCTTTAATAGTTTCTCTATTATTTCCTTTCAAATAGTATAAACATTAATGAGGTACATTTGGTATTCTTTGCAGGAAATTTTACTTGTAATTCTTGGCTCGTATAATAANTGAGAGACGCGACTGTGACTGCCTGTTAATTCACTCCCATGGAAACTGTAGTGACTGTTTTTCGTTCTGTTTACAGTGTTGAGTACGATGTTTTGCTGCTGATGGCCGACATTTTGAATATTTGTAACTGTTATTAACATTCCCACATACCCACAATTATCCTTATAGCGTCAAATACAGTCACATTTTCTTTAATAGTTTCTCTATTATTTCCTTTCAAAGAGTATAAACATTAATGAGGTACATTTGGTATTCTTTGCAGGAAATTTTACTTGTAATTCTTGGCTCGTATAATAANTAGTATAAACATTAATGAGGTACATTTGGTATTCTTTGCAGGAAATTTTACTTGTAATTCTTGGCTCGTATAATAAAAGGCCAAAAATGGTGTTTATTTTACAAAAATAGGTAGAGACAACGGGACCACCTGACTAAACCGGGCTTCTCTGAAACTAACATAAGAACATCAGCATTTTGAAAATAAGTGGTGACTTTAACAAAACAAACTACCTGGAAAACTATTAAGCACTCAAAAATGTTGACATTCACCAAAGGGGGTTGGGGGGTTTCTCTAGAACCATGATTGTTTCAGTCTCTTTACGATATGCCCGTGATGCCTTCACTATCTAGCTATCAAGAACTCATAACCAGTTAAAGAACGCAGGTTTTACGAAAAGTGAGGAGGGAGGTGAGTAGAATAGTTATGAGTCTGAGGCAAGGGCACGGGGTACAATAGCAGGAGCCGACAGCCCGCCATGTAGTGACGTCACCTAACAACCATATTGTATCCAGGTGACCTTTGACCTTGACCTGTGACCTATACCTTGACCCCATGCCGTGACCTTAAATAATCTTGAACACAAAAAATCCCAAAAAATCGCAGAAAAATTACAAAATCTCTAAAAATTCATAAAAAATTCAATACAATTGTAAAAAATTAAAGAAATTATAAAAAAAAATTATATAAAGAAGTACATGTAGAAGGTATGCGGTTCGATGACAGGTGGNAAAAAATTAAAGAAATTATAAAAAAAAATTATATAAAGAAGTACATGTAGAAGGTATGCGGTTCGATGACAGGTGGATTGACTAAGCTCCCGACACAACCGACCATCGCCAGGTCGACCAGTGTCCATCGCGTCAGTTATGTTAGGTGTTGGTGACTTTGACCTTCGACCTTGACCTCCAACCTATTACTGTGATCTTGGATGACCTTGAAAACAAAAACTCAAGCAAAAATGGTCAAAATTGAATGTATTCATAAAAGTCAGCGAGCATATTATATTACTGACTACTACTGCCATATTGGATCCAAGTGACCTTTGGCCTTGACACCAGTGACCATTGACCTTGAAATAAAAAATTCCAAACATCCCAATTTAAAAAAAATCCTTAACTATTAATATAAATTAATACATTTTATTAAAAATAAAATTAAAATTTTAAATGTTTAGGTTTAGTGGGAACGAGGAACTGAAGGANGCTTGACTAAGCTCCCGACACAACCGACCCTCGCCAGGTCGACCAGTGTCCATCGCGTCAGTTATGTTAGGTGTTGGTGACTTTGACCTTCGACCTTGACCTCCAACCTATTACTGTGATCTTGGATGACCTTGAAAACAAAAACTCAAGCAAAAATGGTCAACATTGAATATATTCATAAAAGTCAGCGAGCATATTATATTACTGACTACTACTGCCATATTGGATTCAAGTGACCTTTGGCCTTGACACCAGTGACCATTGACCTTGAAATAAAAAATTCCAAACATCCCAATTTAAAAAAAATCCTTAACTATTAATATAAATTAATACATTTTATTAAAAATAAAATTAAAATTTTAAATGTTTAGGTTTAGTGGGAACGAGGAACTGAAGGACTAGAACCGATCAGTCACCAAGTTATGTCACCCAACCCCCATGTTGGAAACAGGTGATCTTGACCATATAAGTGTGACTTCGGATAACATTAAAAACAAAAACTAAAAAAAAAAATTGTAAAAATTGAATAAATTCATAAACGTCAGCGAGCATATTACATTACTGACTACTACAGTCATAGTGTATCTAGGTGACCTTGACCTTTGACATTAACCCGGTGATTTTTGACCTTGAACCAAAAAATGCATCAACAATTTCAAAAATTTCCTAAGAATTGATAAAAAAAAAATGTATTGTAGTAAATTATTTTTTAAAAAAGTTATTTTGAAAACTTTTATTTCCGGAGGTCTCCCACACCACCACGTCCAGCAGACGACCTTGACCTCACATATGTGAGATTGACCCCGTGACCACGACCTTGGATAATTTTGCACCCAAAAAGATATTCTAAAAACATTTATAAGATCCAAAAAATAAAAAATAAATAAAAAACTAATTAAAAACTTTTTGTTTTATCTATCTTTCGATCAATCACGCAATCAGGACCGCAATAAGCAACCCATGCCAATACTTCGATCAATCCTAATATTTAGATCAGTCCCAATCCTTCGATCAATCCNTGGATCAATCCTAATATTTAGATTAATTTCAATCCTTCGACCAATCGCAATCCTTCGATCGGACCTTCGATCAATCTTTCGGTTTGTCCCCCACTCATATGTATAGAAATAACATTCATTCGTTAACTGTCTCCAAATTCGTTCATGTCAACAGAATTAATGTTTTGTATGCAGTCAACTATCCATACATTTCTATACTAAAATCTTTATTATCATTCTATATGCATATATTTCCGTCAATAGTCGAGTGATCAAACACTACTTTAAAGTTGTGAGGGAAAATGACACGACACACAAAACTAACGAAAAACTAATTATTCTATAATTACAATTTATTATTATTTTGCAATTACAATTTTAGAAGAAAGCAGTTCATCACATCATACAATATATCACCGATCCTTCAGTTTACTAATGATTGAAGATATCTCGTTAATGCGCGTGAGATCTCCACGTTTTTGAAGGTCAATAAAATAATTGAGTCTATCAACAAGTTCATTCGGGTCTTCGGAAAATAGGTATCCAGTATTCTGTGCGTCTTCTGCCTTCTTCATATCGCTTGTTCCAGTAAATGTGTTGAAAGGGTATGAAAGTGTATCGAGAAAACCGTAATCATCGTCATCAGCATTATCACTGTCTTCATGTTAATTTTCATCAAAGCTCTCTTCATGGTCATCTTCACCTCCTGTTTTGTATTCTATGTTAAATTTGCTTTCCTTTGTAGCAGGAGTTGTATGCTCATCAGTATTTAGAGCCGACGACCGTTTGTTCTGAAGTTCCTTGACTTCACGTGAAAGTCTTGCAAGTGCACATTCCACACAAACCGACTCTGCTGTACTCATTCCGACTTTAGCATTAACTGCCTTAACATAATCGACTGTCGAATCGGTACTCATCGATAAAGCAAGAGGTATTGCAGGCAACAATTTTGACTCCCAGTAGACGAATCCTTGCCGATCTCGGTATTGTTCTTTCTATGTATCGCCTTGCACAAACTGCATGGGACCAATAACGTAATGCTTCATCGCGCGAAAAGGGCTCTTTGTACAGGCCGTTCTCTCATGCCGACAAGCATTTTGATCATAGGTGAAAACCAGCTAGCGATGAAGTAGGTCACGGCTCCATGATCGTTGAGGTCAAAGGTAGACCTTCATATTCGCATTTCCTCTTCGTGGTGTGATAAGGGAGCGCTTCGAAATTGATGTTCACCTCACGGTGTCAGAACGTGAACTGTCATTTTTTCTATATAAATGCGGTTCATTTTAAAGAAAAGAGCCTAGCCTGTGTCCAAAAAAAAAAACCTTCTACCATAAAATTTATATGTAAAAAAAATATAGGAGCACTCTGAGAAAACCCACATTCTCGTACGCCCCAGAAGAAAACACGCAGATAGGAAACACAATTTCACAGCACTCTAGCATACATAAATACGAATTATTAAAAGCACTATATCACAAAATATATTGGTCAGATTCATGCAAGAGTACTTAAGGGTCCTGTACTCAACACTGCTACAGACGTTTCACTAACAAAATTATAGGGTCACCGTTTAGAGTTCCATACGTATACGCTGCTATATAAATACATTGCACATAGGCCTTGCGCTTAGTGGCGATGGCACTTTAGATGCGCCTAACAGTGCAGCTCTTATCACTGCCACACTTCTCTGCTTCAGACGCGAACAATAGCTCTAGGTAAGCTATTCTCTTTAGGTAAATTATATTACAAACATTATTCTCAGAAGTCTAACACATTTCAATATCTGCAGATATTTGTTGTCAGCAGCATGGATTAAACTATGAAATCAACATTTTGGCAGTCTCAACTGGTATTCAAACATGCAACTTCAGCCTTTTACTCACAAGACCGGGTATTATCAGTGTGATTTCATCGATGTCGTCTATTTTCTCCCGAATACATCAAACAGGNTCAACACTGCTACAGACGTTTCACTAACAAAATTATAGGGTCACCGTTTAGAGTTCCATAGGTATACGCTGCTATATAAATACATTGCACATAGGCCTTGCGCTTAGTGGCGATGGCACTTTAGATGCGCCTAACAGTGCAGCTCTTATCACTGCCACACTTCTCTGCTTCAGACGCGAACAATAGCTCTAGGTAAGCTATTCTCTTTAGATAAATTATATTACAAACATTATTCTCAGAAGTCTAACACATTTCAATATCTGCAGATATTTGTTGTCAGCAGTATGTATTAAACTATGAAATCAACATTTTGGTAGTCTCAACTGGTATTCAAACATGCAACTTCAGCATTTTACTCACAAGACCGGGTATTATCAGTGTGATTTCATCGATGTCGTCTATTTTCTCCCGAATACATCAAACAGGAACTTTGTCTCCAATATGCGATTCAGACTATAGAGCGCCAGTGTACTGTGTTTTTGTTGTGCAAGGCCTTTGCGTTAAAATGGACTTTAAATATGCTATGATGAGTTCGATAGTGGCGTGGTCTGATCTTATTTTCGGACCTATGGTTGACTCTGCTGTAAGCCGTTGGTGTATGTGTCTGTGTAACAGTGAATGGATTACTAGTTTTCATGGAATCTGCCAGTACTGAACCAGCCGAAGAACACTCGGTGGGAAAATACTTACAGACTTTTATCAGTAGGATCCACTCTCAGATGTATTGAAGATTAGATATATAAATCCAAAAAGAAAGGTATAGGGAATACATCCATATCAACCAATGTTTGAACATAACACACCTGAATTCTGTGACTCAAGAAGGGATTCCTATGGATAAATGAATCAATTCCTTCTTTGCGTGAAATGTGCAGAGGTGATCAGGATGCAGAGTAACACCAAGAAGACTCCCTCATTTGTCTGCCACATCCCCTCAGAAGCGAGTGGCTTTCAACATGATGAAATGTAGTGATACTGATGACGGGCTTTGCGAATAATATGACATTAAATTCTTAACCTCAACTTTGTTTAAATAACGTTAAAGAATCCCTCAGAATATATTATATACTCTCAGAAAATTAAGACCATTATGGATGCTGATTTTCTGCTATTACAATTGTTGAAATATTTCCTTCATTTGTTATAGGCGCTACTTACTTTCACATCACTGGCTTTCCGTAGTTGAAAAATAACTTCAATATTTTTACCATTGACATAGTTTATTAGGATATATTGGGCACACTTACTATAGGTCATTGTTTTCTCACTTTGACTTCCACAGGAAGTCTCTGTTGACCCGTCCAATACCATGTATGTAACTGTCCTTGTCATGGCTTCTCATATGTCGCACTATGCCTCCACATTATACCACGATACTCTGTCGCGAAACTTGTTGCTGCACTGCTGAGGAGTGCAGGTTACATGCGCTTTTCCATTTTTAGATTGCATCCTGTAGCACATCTCTTAATTACGATGACAGCAGACATTCATGGGAGTTACCCTTTTCAGTTTCTTCATTCTTGTTTGGCTCGTTCACCAAAAGGTTATAAGTCTATTTGCAGTATCTTCATTCTTTTTNCAGACATTCATGGGAGTTACCCTTTTCAGTTTCTTCATTCTTGTTTGGCTCGTTCACCAAAAGGTTATAAGTCTGTTTGCAGTATCTTCATTCTTTTTTAATCAAATCTTTGGAAAATTAATCCATGTATGACTTGTTGGGCTGTTTCATTTTCTTTAGATACATTATTTTTGAATCAAATCTTAGGAAAATTAATCCATGTATGACGTGTTCGGCTGTTTCATTTTCTTTAGATACATTATNCTTTTTGAATCAAATCTTAGGAAAATTAATCCATGTATGACGTGTTCGGCTGTTTCATTTTCTTTAGATACATTATATTATAAACATTATTTTCAGAAGCCTAACACGTTTAAAACTCTGCGGATATTTGTTGTCAGCAGTATGGCTAAAACTATGAAAAAATTAATCCATGTATGACGTGTTGGGCTGTTTCATTAATTTGTAATGTATCACAAGCGTTTTATACTTCTGTTAACATAATAAAAGTGTTTTATTTTATGTTCAATTGAATTTTACATATATTTTATCTATAAATGATAATACTTTATTTATAATTAATATTATAAAACAGACAGAAAAATATATGTGCTTTGTAAAGCCTAGTAAGGAATAGTTCTTATGCAAAATGTTATTAAACTGAGTGCGCATGAATGCAGTGCGTTGTCCCTTTGGTATAATTTTCTAGACTTGGTTAAGGTGTGTTTGCGTGAGGGGGAGGAAAAGTCTGAAAGTAGAACTTTAGCAGGGCTTCACAAAAGTTCGAAGTAACCATGAGTGGACTATAAAATAGTGGCACGTGCTCACAACTGCTTTCATTGATCGTACCGCCGAAAGTTTTGGAGAGCCTGTATCATTACTGCCTCATTATTAGCGATTGTGAGAAGTGCAGTGAAGTAAGGCCAATTCCTGTACAGAAAATTGACTGGTCAGCTAGGCTTCCATTAGACATCACCAAACCGTCTTAACGAATTGAATTTCATAAGGAAGGAATGTAAGTGCGGTTTTTCAGTGCCTGGCGAGGGGGTAAATGCATTATTAAACATGACAGAAGCATAATCATTGTCAAAACGTAGCGTGTGTAGAAAGCAGGAGCTGTAAAAATAGTGAGCCGTAATTGCGATTTGTGAAAAGTACCGTTCTTTGCGTGGCACGCGTATCTTTTCGTAATTTTCTGCTCTCTAGGGCTGTACCTTGCGGTTCTGTAATCTTACATGAGCTGAATGGTCTCAGTCAAGATAACCGAAAGGTACAGGCATAACGCCAATTATCCTCTCATCTACTTATGTGATTTAGTAAAAAACGTTACTGGTAGTTTAAATCAAACTTAGTTACAATCTAAAGTGATAGGATTCAGCTGAATGCATGATTTCGAAACGAAAAANCTGGTAGTTTAAATCAAACTTAGTTACAATCTAAAGTGATAGGATTCAGCTGAATGCATGATTTCGAAACGAAAAAATGCATAGTACTATTTTTCATTTTACACAACATTTCGATAATTTTTTTGTGTGTTCTAATGAAACAACAATATACTTATTTAAGTAGCACACTGTACTATCAAGTATGAAATTAAGTTATTGATAGTAGAGAATGCGTGAGTATACGTTGGTTGTAATTATTTATTGCCATTATCTGTCCGGAATTAAGATAAAACACAGAGAAATCAGTTATTTAGCAAGTTTTATTCAAAACGGTAACATATAAAATCTTTACATCAACTAACTCATATGTATTTTCATGTAAATGTATTTTATCTTTAGTATTATATGTTTAGACATAGTTAAACTGTGAAATGTTTCATAACAAAAAAAAAAAATTAATCATTTGGATATATTACTTCTCCAACAATTGATTTTGTATTTTGGCTCGAGATTTGCGTTTGTAGGAAAGATTTATAAGCAACCACTACTTTCAAAAACGGTGAATGGCATTACATGACTGTTGCACGTAAAAATACCACTTGGAGGGCATTTCAGTGCAGCATGCTATTTGGCGTGCTCTACGCCAATTAAGATAATATCTGCTGAATAACTTTATGGTCCTGATACCTACTGATAATGCTATGTTACACGATACTGACTTGTTCATAAAGAACGTATGATGAAAAGAAAGCAACTACCTTTATTTTAAATTTTTTTTATTTTTGCTTTTAGCATCCGAAATTCCACGTAACTAATTGAACGCGTGAAGTGGATTTGTCCTTTGAGTCAGCGAGAGAAAATCTTTTGACTGCAACTAATACTTATACATTCGTGTATCTACACACAATTACAATATTCCTTATATGTTGCAGTGCGTATTTACACTCACTGGCAAAAAAAAAAGTTAAGCACATAGAAGGAGTGGTGAAAATAACATGAAACTGCACATAACAAAACTTAATGGGGCTATTGCAATGATCACACGGACAACATATTAAGCGGTACGGTTATATAGCTTGTCCCATATGGGATGATTCAGTTCAAAAGTGAGTTGTACAGCCACTGTATCCTCTGCTGAGGCATGTTGACCCACCGCTGTTGTAACTGGCCCTCGGCATCTGGCAGATCACCAACTCGCCAGAGTTGGACATCCAAGCTGATCCCACGCATATTCTATCAAGACATATAGGAAGAACTTGCTGGCCACGAGAGTACCTCAACATATATTCCATACTCATATTTCCGTATGTGGATGAGCGTTGTCTTGTTGAAAGACTACACCAGGGCGCTGTCTCATGAGGGATAACACATTAAGACGAAGGTTGTTATAGACATACCAAATCTGAACCAGAGGTTACATAAAGTCATACCCTATGGCTTCCAAGCCAAAATGTCAGGAGTAATGCTAATATCTCTCTCCAGAATATTCGCACACGTCGGTTATCCGTGGTAACGCAGAACCGAGATTCATCGCTGAACATGATTCGACAGCAATCACTCCAAAAGTCGCCGTTTCTGTCCTGATTATACTGGCATTTTACGCATGGGACGGTGATTCTATATTCTGGCTGGTCCAGTTGTCTAGACATGGTACTGATGGACACGGTCCAGTAGTATCCAGTAACTGGTTCGCATTTCAGACGTCATGTGTTTGCATAATGCTTGGCCCACAGTACGGTGAGCCTCCATCATTGTGGTATATCTTAGTTGACCAGAACTTTCACGATGTGTGTGTGTGGGGGCGCTCTCATGTACACACTGGTTCCAACATTGGGTCACTGTGACATCGGAACGTTCCACATGCCTGTAAATTTCACGATACATCTACTAGGTCTCAAGAGGTTCATTGCGTACTCCATATCAACCTGGCAATGTTGTGTAATGCGTCTACGAGGTATAATACACTATGTCTTCTCTGACCTTCTCTTACTGTGTTGTCTGACGTGTCTCATAATATTATAGCTTTAATCATTGTGGAATTACTAATGCACTTTGGTGGCCGTTCTAGAAATTACAGATAACTGAAACTGTAATTTATTATTCATTAGCAATTATATGCACATGTAACAATTTACGTCCAATTTGGACCATTCCTTCTGGGTGTGTTAATTTTTTGTCTGGCAGCGTGTGTGTATGTGTGTGTGTGTGCGTGTGTGTGTAGGAAAGTGTATATACTTACCACTTATTGGAGTCGATATATAACTCAATGCGTTTTATCAACCAATTATTCACTAATTTATTGCTGTTTGGTTATTAATATTTATCCGTTTTTTCTAAAAGTTGACTTATTCGGAATGATGTGTAAATTCCAGCATGATAGGCTTAGGAAAAATATGTATAATTGGCTGCCATTTTAACAAGTACAAAAATAATAGTACATTACTGGTAAATTATACATCTTCACACTATAACGTAGTTAATCTACGCAGTTGGAAATACGAAGGGCTAACTAAAATTTGTTAACATACAATAAAAAAAAAAGAAATAGCAATACTGGATTTTTAGCCATAGCAGTACTTAGATAAAATTACAGGGGGAAATTGCTTGTACCTGTTTAGTTTGGTGTTATTTTTCGTAATTTCTTCGAAGGTCCTTGGTAGCCATTTACGGCAAATAGTCCTACTCACGAGGTAGTTGAGTTATATGAAATTATGTTTCGGTACCTACGCTTAGCAGGATTCATGGTCTGGTCTGAGCAAGGCAGTTACGTGCGGGCTATAAACAAGACGTTCCATCGCCTTTAAACTGCATGTGTTCAATCGCAGCATTAAGCAAAGTACGATACGCATACGCTCCATCATCACAATGTATCGATACTTCCTTTTATTACACTTCTGATTTCTTGGATGTCTGGTTCCCCTGCTCGTTTGTTGATGAGGCTGACATGATCATTAGCGGCTGGTAGTAATCATTCATCAGTAAAGCAAGACCTAATCGATATCTTGACCTATGAATTGGATAACATGGGAAGTGCACGGCAAGTAACTCAACCTAGCTTTCGCCTGAAAGGACTGAACGCTATATAGAAAAGTCATGCAGAATATAGCCTTTTGAGACCCAGCCGGCGACTTCCCAAACGCGAGTCAGAGGTACCGTACTCATAACCAAAAAACGTCGGAAGAGAAGCAGGTGTTTCTCACAAAAAATGTTGCCTGTAGTTTTATGATTGACGCATCAACCAGGAGAAAAAAATTGTTCTGTATATGACGAAAAATATTTGTTAAATGGGACGCACCTTACCATTTGCTGCGTGATGCGCCACAACGCGCCCTGCGAATGTTAATGCATGCCTGATCCACACTCACGTCGACGAAACTGAGAGCGGACACAGCCCACAGCTGTTCCAGTGCCTACAGATTTTCTGCGTCAATCACAGTATACCATGCTGGTGTTCAGTTAGAAAGTCAATTTAAGACCATCTGGGGTCACTTGCGATACAAAAACCACGCAACCGAAGTAAATGAGGAACAAAAAAAGTCACACATACCAAAAAATTAATATATACTCAGGTGAAATCTGTGGGCTTACATTTTTATGTTTGAGTGGAAGACTTAACGCTTTTGATCTTTATTTCCAAAGCACACCAACCCCCGTGGCCAGTGGGGTGGGTCGCCACATTTCGGTGCATGGTATCCTACAACAGAAACACTGGCAATGCATCTAAGTGCACCTGCCTAGTTAAGGTTTATGTCATATCCGATTAGCCCATCAGAGTAAAGTGGGTACGTCAGTTAACAGAGTCTGAAACTTTTTCTATTACCACCTTTTAGAGCCTTTCCACACGAGGCGATTATCGTCAGCTGAATCTCGCCGGGAAACAATAGTTCAATTTAATTTACATTGGCGTACATCGTTGCGTTCACACAGCGCAGCTAGGGTCAGTGGCCTATCGACAGTTGCCCTGCAGTTGCTCGCTACTGGCGACTGACTAGTTGTCATCCATAATCGCCGGACTAGCAATACAAGTGTTTGCATTGGAGCAACTGTCGCCGGCTGGTATCCGCATCGCTTCCAACGCCAGTGCATCCAGCTGAGTTTTGCTCGCAAACATTTCAGGTCATGTTGTTCGTACAGCAATGAATTTGGCTGATGAATTGACCGTTGGTTTTTATTTCAGAAATTGGGAAATACCTTAATAAAATTGAATATTTCAATAGAAGAATATTTCAACAAGATAGTCTATCATAAATAAGGGATTTATTGTATTGTGCGCACCTGTTGATTAAGTTTCCTTCTTTTTATGCTCCTTGGGGCCGCAGTATAGTAGTTAGAATACTCGCCTCCCGCCAAGGCGAACAGGGTTCGATTCCCGGTGGGATCGCTTCCGGATTTTCGAAGTTGACCGATATACGTTGTACACACGTCGTCGCCGTGTAACACGCTTTGAGAATGCTAGTGTGTTTAGCCGCACCTGATGGAGTAAACAATACAAAGAAATGAAGCGAAGACCAGATTGCGTGCCTGCATGCGACACCATTAGGTCATTAGGTGGGCCACATGTAATTCCAGGAAATGAAGCGAGCGCCATGCTGCGCACACGCAGGTTACACTAGCAGGTAAAATGCACGTATTAAACAAGACATTCTAACGTAATCCCTCGACGTTAGCAACAGGAGGTTATGAAACTAGGTCAGCCGGAAATCCCAGATGAACGCTCGTTACAACTACGCTCGGTAAGTAATCAACTACCCTGGTGAGTCATAAATCACATTTAGCAAACTTTTATTTGTGTTAAAATTTTGTTGTTTCCTAAGTAACAAACGGTATTATTCGGATGTGTGTGTTCCTCTCAAAATGTTAGCTTTAGAGAATGCTCACAAAATCCGTATACCCATACAAGTTCATACATAGTACGTTTCGTGATTACATGAACAACCTCCACCTGCGTCTTCATAACAAAAAATAAGGCGAAAAAATATAATACGGATAATTGTCTAAAGTGCTTCCTAAGGGCGGTACACAACCTTGAAGGTTGAGCAAAAATACTAAATAATTTTGTACATTTTACGAGAAGTATTTACAATCGAACTACGAGCTTCTAGATATTGTGTGATTAGCCAAAGATATACAACTATTGTAACATATGCCCCAGTCATCAAATTATTTCTTTGTTTAATAGGGGTTGCTACTCTGTGCATAAAATATCGATATGCCGAATGAGTATTCATATTATGATCACGTATTAATAATAAACATGTCCTAATCAACAAATGCGTCGTGTAGTTGATTTTTCTTAACCCAGTTGTTTTCGATAAATTAATTCACGCATATCAAACCCCATGCAAGGCATTTTTGCCTCTGAACTTTATGTATTATTATAATTAGAGAATGGTTGCACATGCCTAGAGGCAGCAGCGCCCATGGAACTGACGTTTAAAAGCGTCTAAATAAAAGACTTCGAATGATCGGCTTGTGTGAAGAAGAATTTTTATACAGCGAAATTGCTTTTCGTACGGGGAATAATGCCACGACAGTGATGCGAGTGTGGAATCTGTAGACCGGATGGAACAGGAAGAGTCGAAAACTCGGAATTGTACCACGAAATGTGACTACACTACGGGATGACAGACTCATGGTAGTTACAGACAGTTCAGCTTCGTCGTGAGTGTTACCAGAACTCTGGGGCACTGAAAAGTTTCACATTGTCTCCTTCCACAGTTTGAAGGCATCTGCTTAATACGGAACTGCATACATGCATTCCTTATTGAAGGATTCCTTTTAGTCTGAACCATCGACGCCTCAGGACACAATGGATCTCACGAGCACACCCACTGGCGTGCAAAGTGGCAACATGTTGGGTTTTCGCACGAGGCCCACTTCAACTTGGATTAAAATCATGACCGCAAAAGCATTCGACGACATCAAGGTGAGCGCCAACGTCCAGAATGCATTGTCCGGCATCATACTGCATTAACGAAGGCTGTGATGGTGCGGGAAGAAATAGGGTACCAGAGGTGATTTCTGCTCCTGCGAATTATGGCCACGCTAAACAGCAACGAGGGGCCACGGGGGTGTAGTGGTTAGGCTACTAACCTCACACCTAGGCGATCCGGGTTCGATTTTCTCGGGGATCTCACATTTCCAACATCGAGGTCTAGAGAGCCGATCTGATGGAAAATGTTAGTATTTAAAGAATAATTTTTGAAAGATAACGTATTGATTGTTTTTGTCATTGCCTTACGTTTGTTTGATGTTCATTTTAATTTTAAATACATTTCTGGCTTAATGTTTTCGGTAGTGTAGTTGAAGTGTTAGCTTCATAACATTGTAGGAGTCTGCATCCAATAATCCTTTGCAAAAATGCAGTTGCTATTCAGATTATTATTTTTAGCATTTAATTCTTAACTTTAATTTCGTTAGTTTTAAAATTGTTGGCTAAACACTTTATATATTTGTGTGTCTGTCTGCAGAAAGGATACTTACTTGTGTTAAGTGATTTTGTGAGGACATTTTAGACGATCGGTGTTGAAGGGAAATTGTAGGACACATTTAATTACGGTGGTAAAAATGAAAGCTTTAATATAGACTACAGTTACTTTTTAAATATGCCCTGTGTGGTTTCTGTGTCATTGTTGTTATGATTTCTATTGGAAGTTATGTATGTGAAAAGCAGGTTTTTGTGTTTACCGTCTCGAGCATTGCTCTTTATTTTCTTTGAAAAGTATGTGAGTATTTTTTCGGTTTTGAATGATACATGAAACGAGATATTTTGTGATAAATGCTTGTGGAGCGTTAAATTTGCTATTATACATGGGGTTGTTTCCTTTACTGTAGACGGATACTAGTGTAGATGTTTATATATACACTCAGGTGACAAAAGTCATGGGATACCGCCTAATATCGTGTCGGACCTCCTTTTGCCCGGTGAAGTGCAGTAACTCGACGTGGCATGGATTCAACAAGTCGTTATAAGTCCCTGGCAGAAATATTGAGCCATGCTGCCTCTATAGATGTTCATAATTGCGAAAGTGTTGCCAGTGCAGGAGTTTGTTCATGAACTGACATCTCGATTATGTCCCACAAATGTTCGATGGGATTCACGTCGGGCGATCTTGGTGGCCAAATCATTCACTGGAATTGTCCAGAATGTTCTTCAAACCAATCGCGAACAGTTGTGGCCCGGTGACATGGCGCATTGTCATCCACAAAAATTCCATCGTTGTTTGGGTACATGTAGTTCATGAATGGCTTCAAGTGGTCTCCAAGTAGCTGAACATAACCCTTTCCAGTCAATGATCGGTTCAGTTGGACCAGAGGACCCAGTCCATTCCATGTAAAAACAGCCCACACCATTATGGAGCCACTACCAGCTTGCACAGTTCCTGCAACTGTCTTTCGCAAGGTGTTGTTGCAATCACGCTCGTGCCCTGCTTCAATGTTTGAAGGTGTGATCAGGCAGGCCGTTCAGCTAAGGCCTGATCACCCTTATAACACTATGACTATAAGGGGTGCGGAGTGGTTTGGGAGGCTCTAAACATCGGGGTTTTGGGAGCCGATGAGGGTGAAGCTAGGTGAGTATGGAGCAGCACCGGAATGCAAGGGTGGGGAAACGACAGATCCCCGAGAAAATCCGTCGACTAGTAGCATCGTTTGGTACGATTCCCACACGCAAAAATCTGGGAGTGACCCCATTAAGAATCTAATCAGGTCCCATGATTATAAGGGATGGCGGTTTACGCCCAGCCTCCTTCAAAATTGCCGAACTGCAGGAATGAAATTTTCGGATTTCGGGTCACTAGTACTGTTGAATGGTGTTTCTACGTGGGATGTATTTATAATTTTCTCCCTTATTTTTTTTATAATTTAATTTTGCCAAACAGACATAGGGATTATCCCGTTGATAGTGTCATCTATTTATTAATGGCATATTTCCCTTATAGTAAAGGAATAATCCCTGTCTCATCATGCAAATTTAAAAAATAAATCTTTTGGGAAAATTTTCCTTACATGTAAGGGTAATTTGCTTCCTTACATTTAAGGGAATTTTTTTATAATGATGAGTACTTTATTCGTTATCTCCTGTGAGTGGGGAAGAAAGGAATAGGAGAGTTTGAAAGGAGGGTATTAATTGTGAGGAATCACCGAATCTCATACTTATTTTGGTGTACACAATGACTTCATTTTAGCCACGTATTTCAAAAAGTTACTTTTTTTTAATTGAACATGTAATTTTTGTTTACTTCCTGATCCCTGAGTGAAAAGTTATCCCTGTCAGATTCTGATAAATGTGCTTGCCTTTGAGTGATTCATTTTCGTGTTTTCCTCCGGCGAAATGAAATTAAGGTCGTTTGGAATAATGTTAAGGAACGTCGTAAATGTTGAGGGGGATGGTTCTTGTGGATTCACAGATGGCGGAGTGTTAGAAAAGGATAAGGAAAATTAACAAATAAATGAGAAGTTAGCGCTATAACTAATTATCCTTCTTTTTTGTATAAATATTTGCAGGAAAATAAATACAAATATCGTATCACAGTAAGTAACATTAATGAACTAATTAACTAGTGATATAATATAAGAACTTTATTTTTGAGGTGACACCATATTTAAAATGCCGGACTGCTAGGGATATGTGTTTCTGAATTTAGTGCTTAAGCTGTGATATATGAGCGTACCAAATCTGTTTAGATTAAGCTGAACGGTTCTGACAATATTATATAGTAACGAAACAATTCAAATGACGGGCACAGATATAAAAAACTATAAAATAAGTTATTCTTACTATATATTTTAAGGGTACCAAGATTGGCGAAATTCAGAGCACAGGTTAAAATATTTTAAGGGACTTACGGTCACGTGATCTCATAATCCTATGCATATCTCGTTCGAAGAGTAGAATAAAATTAGCCACCATACAAGTAGAATAAGAGACCAATCACCAGAAAGCCACGCTGAAGGTACTCTTGGAAATTACACTCTGTGTCACAACAGCATTATCAGAAAATCAAACCTAACTAATAATATACTTTACATTTTTCCTAGCCTCTTCATTAGCCTCTTCTGCAGCGCAGAAGCTGGATAACGTTGGTTCTGTTTCTCGTTTGTGGTTCTCTTCTTCGCCTGAGCAGGAATTTTATTTCTTGCCAAAACTTTGGTTTCTTTTAGTAACAGGATCGTACAATTTTTGAATTGTAACAAGCGTCTTTCCACATACATTTATTTATCTATTCTGTAACTACGTGCCAACTATAAATAAACTAGTCATAAAGATGGGATAACTGTAGTTTGCTCTCTTCTGCGGTCAAACTTATCGGTTCCGTTTCATGTAGGTACGTGCGACCGTCTTTGAATTTATATCGAAAGTTGAGACTCCAATCGCTATGTGCTAATCTAGACTTGCAGTTGACTTGGAAGCGCGTATTAGCATACTTCTGTTCAAGTTGTGGTGAAAGTTGAAAAATAATAGAACCGTTTCTTCTTTCAATATTTTTAAAAGTATTTCTGTTATGTGTTTTACATTAAAATTGACATAGACCGGATGAGTAGCACATATGTGTTGATCAAGTTGACACCGTGGAATCACTATAAACATAGTTCATAATGTAATCTCTAAACAATAAAAATGAGAATCAAGTTATTTCAAATGCCACTTATTTAATGCCTTCACATGTTATGTATTTAGGGCATTGCACTAGTATTAATTAAAACGATGCACATATTTCCTAATACAACTTTCCCACTCAGTGTTCATGTTGCAATTACGGCCAGTTTTTTAATGTAGATTTTACAAGTGCTAATAAATGCGAAACGTCTTCGTACTTTACTGTGTCTATGAGGTCAACCCTTAAAACTTGAGTGTAAACACACGCCTGTCTCTTTCTCCCACGGTAAGAGCGTTATGCATTTTTCTGGTCAACGGAAAGCCCGACCGTCTCCCTCTCAGCTTGTCCTGGAAGTGTGTTGCTTAACCTCATATTCATCATAAGTTTTCCTCGCCCAGTCGCACTTCGTCGATGAAAGAGCAGCAAAGCGCTCCACAGCGAAAGAAAATTCATTTTTGTGCTTGCATTTAATCTTTATTTAGTCACACGGTTCTATGTTATTGAGTATAACCAATTTTCTTTAAATTTTAGCATTAATAAATTTGTTTTTATTGCACGAGAAAACAAAGTCACGTCGTTTACTACTTGTTGGACGGCTGGGAAAATGGACGTTTGCCAAAAACGTCCATTATGTGGCGTGAGTTTCACTCCACTTCCTCTTCCAATAACATCTTTCACTGGTGTGAAAAGAGGGGGAGGGGGGAGGCAGGATATATGGTTTAAGAGTTTACACGTTCTCCAAAGAAATCCGAGCTCTTAGAGCCGGGTGCTGATCACTTAAGGAAATATTTATGTACCTTGAATGAGGTTCAGGCACAACATGCAACTTTATCCAGATAAAACAAACACATTAATGTGTTGCGCATTGAATAAAATTACACATTTTAACTATAGTTTTCTGTGAGGTGCACAATTTAAACTGAAGTTGTATGCCTAAAATTAATATTCAGTTATCCTCTGTACCTCTGTATTTAATAATTTAACATACTGGTTTACAATCCACATTAAGTACGCTTCACTGGTTTGTTTCAAAACGGATTTTCATACCAGTCTGAAGCATGGCGGTGAGAAATGATGGGGTTACTTACTGTGGTTCACGGTAAACTGAGCACCTTCGAAAGGCCTACTTAAGATCTGCCTGTGTGTGCACTGTATGCGTTCTTCTACCATATGTAAAATTAACTTTGCCATTTACCTGATCACTTTATTCACGCGCCGGTCAAGTGAAACTACTGTTAGAAAGATAAATATTCTAAAAATTAGGAAATTTTTACACTTATATGCGTAAAAAAAAACACACAGAAAGCAAACGAAATCATTTCAGTATTCACAAATGTTTGTCTAACACTTTTAGTTTAAGGCCAGACAAGGAACTACTTTCCCTTGTCGTTACCAAATTTACGGGGTGCACGCGGGCCATTGCTCCCGTTAAAATACATGCAAATAGGGGCAATGAACATTTTAAAATATTGATCTCAAAATTTCTTAGTTAACTGTGAAAAGCTTATAATACTGACGATACTGCAATTGATAAGCAATTACTTCCTAGCTTCAAATTTTTCTGTGGAAAAATTACTTACTTCACTAGTAAAAATTTCGTGGTGGNACAAATAGAACCAGTCCTGATTTGTATGCATGTTTGGTGGTTGCAGAAGGGGGGGGGAGGAGTAATAATTCTGTTGGCAGAATTCGTTTTAAGGAAACATTTTTAGCAATTTCAAAGTTCATATAATGCTGGCTCCCAAGCAGAGCAATATCGTCTTATTTGAAATTGAGTATATGTGTGATTTTATTGCCCTGGTGCTGATTATACTACGATAACAATTCATCCTTGACGAGCTGTAAAGGAGTAATATTATGGCCTGTTCACTGTTAATTGATCACTTTCGCAAGCCCTGCTAACTCGCTACCTACTTAACTAAGAACCTGCATCACAGTGTTTGCTGTAGCGCGTACGTAGTTGAGAGTGATTTTTCCTCTCAAATGTTGATATCAGAAGTGCTTACTTGAGCACGAAAAGCGAATGGGATGGAGGGAGAAGTAGTTGGTGTATTCAGGATGGTAGTGTGAGCACTTCGAACGGGGCTTGGCGACGAGTGGCGCGGACCGTTCTAACGTTTGGTGTTACACGCGCAAGTTGGCCGGTTGTGGGACGTCGCCGAATATTTCACCAGGCTTTATCGCCGGCTCGCTCAAACGAGCAGGACTCCTCCACCACCCATGCTGTCGCGGCGGACCACTTGGTCGCAACGAAGCGCGTTACTTTGAATTTGCTCCTGCCCCCTCCCCCGTCCGACGATCCCCCTTGCAAGGATGTTAAAGAAGTCCCCGTCGTGGCTACGACAAACGATTTTCATTTCCACATTTTTTTTGTGCGGACCCGTCTCACTTCAAAAAAATATTGGACCACGAGACATACCTCAAGTGGATGAATTTTATAAGAAAAAGTAATTTCAGGTTAGACTGAAACAGACTTGGCTTTAACTCAATAATTTATCGCGACTTAAAAACGAATTTCCGCTTCGTTTGGCGTGAAAGAAAAACGAGATTGTGTATTAACGGCTTCCCAAAGATAGAAAAAATTATTTCTGGATCCAAGATATTTGAAAAATGTAAAATCCATTCTCAAAGGGTTAAAAATTCCAGTTGCTCTTGTATCTGTAATGCAATATTGTGAAATTCCTTTTTCTTCGTCGTTCACATCAAAGGAAGTTGCAAGGTTAGTCTGTCATTGAAGAAAGATATTACTATCTGTTTCAAATAAAATATTGATCTGTATACGTTTTAAAATTACGGACGTGAATAAAACTAACACTTATAATAGCGTTTTAAAATTTTTTCATACGTGCCATGAAAGTTACGTGCACCGCGCTTACAGTGATTATTATTTGTTACAATATATTTATGAAAACTTTGCAAGAATTTAGACTGAACTGTATTATGTTTGTTGCTAATTATTAATATATTTATCTGTTTTTAATGCCAAACATACGTTTATTTCTTCAAAGAAGGTAGGGTTCTCAGAAGCTATGCTCTCATCACATAAACATGTTGATAGTTAATGACCCAGCTACATGCTGGCTTATCAGATAATGCAATCACTAACTCAGTGCTTTGGAACGCACTATAATTAATCAAAATGCGGGTCTCCTTAACATTTGATTTCAATGTAAAAGCTCTCACTTATATGCCGAGTGAAAGATTTTTTTAAGGGCGATAAGGAGAAGCAAAATCTAAAACGGTTCACCCATAACTTATCTGAGATTTGGACATCAAACTTTGCTGTCCCAGTTTCGTACCCCTGAGCCTGCTGTCAGAAAGTAACGAATCCGCCACCTCGGCCGTCGATATCGCCTAGTGACCTGACCTTTTGCTGGATGATTGAATGATTCTCTCTTAACGTCTCGTCGACAGCGAGGTCATTACAGACGGAGCCTTTAGTTCAATGAGGATCGGGAAACGAAGCGTCCATGGTCTATATTAAGGAACCATCCTGATATCCACTTGAAGACCTGACCTTTCGACATTTATAAGATATTATTACGTCTTAGAACAGCACAACTTAAGAAAAACTATGGGTGATGGTAAAAGAGGCAAAAAACATAAATATATTGGCAGAGAATGATAATTTTGCTAAGCTTGTTAATACTGCCACCAAAATATAAGTTCGAATAAAGACTGTAACAAGCTGCGTTGTCAACGTGCCTAATTATATTTAATATTGAAAGATAAAAACGCCAGACAGTTGTTTCGCCGTCAATTTAATTTTTGTTGGTCTGTGTGACGAGCTTCTTTCTTTAAATTGCAGTGCATTCTGTTGAATTGTGATATTTTTTGTGCATTTCGTGAATGTATAATGCATTTGAATGGGTGTGCTATGAATTTAATTTTTACTTATTTAAATACATTAATATATTTCCATTTTTATTTATATATCACGTCGAATTAAAAAAAAATCAGCCTTCGAAACAAATCATGTAACCTTTTGTCTAGCATGCCCTAACAGAGTAAAGAATAAACAGGAAGCAGTTTGCTAAATTTATTGCAGTGTAACATTTACAACAACCCGTCGCGTCCGTCCACCCGTCAATCACGTGACCAACAGCCAATCAGAGGTGTACATTAATTCTAACTGTCCGTCCGTCAAAACCTTGGCTAGCTTGAACTTTTCACGGACGGACGGATGGAATTACAGCCTTCTAAACTATTATTTTTGGGTACCCGTTCATTCCAGGTTATTAAGAAAGCTGTGTAGAGTGTGCAGTGTTTTATTTTGCTAGTTTTTTTTTTGTTTTCATGTATGTTTATGTAGCTGTAAATTGCAATGACGTTATATTTTTGCTGAATAAATGTTGTTAATCACGTTTGAAACACGAGTTCCTTCTGTGCAATAGAACATGTTATAAAATTATTGTTATGTTTTTTTAACTACCACTAATTTTCGTTATTTACGTGTACTTGCGTTTTGTGTATTTATACAGACACAATACCACCGATAATTTTAACTTCTAATGGAGAATTTTTCTTACTTCTTAACAATTTTGTTTGTATTAGTTTGCAACAATGAACTTACGACGGAAGTTCGAAGTTTGGTTGTAAATCGTTTGGCTTGGAGACGGACGAATGTATAACGGACGAACGCGACGGGCGTCCTGCCTATCATGGCGTACATAAAAGTAAATACATATGCGACGAAAAGACTGAGCTTCATTACTTTATTATTTTATCTGTATTTATATTTTTTGTTGCCTTTGTTCGAAAATATAGGGAAACTAGGGCAGTTACAAAACCTAAACAGTGAAAATAAAACGACATTACACAAACGGTGCCATCAGCGGAAACTATATAGTTGTGATATACCAACAGAGACCTGAATATAAAACATAAAATAAGTACAAAAGTGCAGAAAAAAAAAACACCGGAACCGAATAGTAAAATACTTTTAAATATAGACCACCGCAAAAATGTTCACATTGTAGAGCACAAAACGTGTTTATTTTTCTTGTCATATTTCCGTAATCATGTGAGTTTGTGTGGGAACAAAACTTTTATGGGAGCAAGCAGTTAAAAATGTGGAATTGTCTTGCATTACTACAGTCAACCAACCGTACAAAACTGTTGCCATTAATTTTTTTAGATGCTATGCAAAGTCTTAAAAAACACTCAACCAATTTGAACAAAAATAAGTATTTCGACAGTTCAGACTGTCAGAATTATGTTTGCTAGTTCTCCGTTTTGGCAGATAGCAAGGTAGTGGCGTCTGAATACATAAAGATTCTACAATACAGCTTGGGGACTACTCATCCTATTCCCGCAGATCTGGCACACCAGGAGTGTTGAAGGTTAAACACATAAACTTGTGTCATTTAAGATGATCAAACGGTTTCTTTCAAGTTGGAAACCTTATAAAAATTTGTTAGTATGTCATATAAATTCGAAACTTAAAAAAAAAAAATATATATATCCAATCGCTACTGCATTATTTCTGCAAAAACAAAAATACAGATTTTATAATTTACCGTTAATTTTTTTTTACCATTTTACCGTTTTAATTCGCGAATATCTTCTTCCATAATTTTAAATCTGTCGTTTTTCATAAGCGCAACACCTAAAATATTATAAGCGTTGTATAACATTTTCAAAAGTTCCTCCTTTCTCTGTAGTAATTTTATATTTAAATAAACTTTGATTTGCTGGCAGAACTCATTGCAATAATTAAATATGAAAATTTGCAGCTCCATTATGCCAGCCGTTTTGTAAGACAGAGCGCACATTAAAATTGTTTACATAATGCTGGTTAATATCGCCTTTTGTCCGTTTTTGTGTAAGATAGCATTGCTCGAAAATATAAAGTTCTTCAAATAAAATCTCGAGGACTACTCTGTCTATTTTCTCCACATTTGATATGCGAGTGATGGTGCAGTATACCCTTTAAAATTATGTCATTTGAGGTGTTCAGGTGTTTATTTTCAAAAAGGTGAAGTTACAAATATTTAGAGTTATTCAGAGTTTATAATCTAAATGTCTAAAAAAAAAATATTTATATATTTTAGGTTAATTTGCAAAATCTGATGAATAATAAAACATAATTAAAACTTGATATGCTGACAGTATCATTGACGAGAATTCGTGTAGTCGTAGTTTGTTTTACTAGCTAATTAAAATGAACATGCAACCTGAATGATTAAGCTTTTATATCACATCTCGAGAGTTACAGAAATTAACACAAACAGTTTTGGCATTCAAACAATACAACGGCAGCTCGCAGAACTAAGGTATTTCTAGTGGATAGGATACTTATTTCAGAATGGTGGCCATATTATTACTTAGTTTTAAATTATGTCTCTTAAAACAACAAACACATTGTACATAACTTGGCATACTGGCAGTACTTTTTCCCGCGTTGAACGCAAATATTTAATACCTTCTATTCCATACGTTGGAAGGTTGCGTTATAAGAAAAATATAACCTAAATCTCTTAACTTAGTAACTTCTCCGACGATTTACGTCGTATTTTCCATGCAAGTCTAACATAGAAAACCACCTTAAAATATAGCGCTTTAACAGCATTCTCCTATTTTCAATATGTCCCTGCCATGTTTTCATTTTTATGTTCCTTAACTCTGAAAACATTTCACTTACTTAAACCAAACTTGTGCTGATTTACCTAATGTATGGACTAAATTAATTAATTAATTGTTCGCAGTTTTGGAAGAATCACTAGATAAAACAATACGTTTGGTTGTCATTCGTGAACTACTCTACCGGTTACAAAAAATGTTGTGGAAAATTCCTACTGAAGAATGGAATTTTTCTAATACAACGTATCTTACTATTTAAAATTATGAGAATTTTTCAAGATTTCTCGAATATGACAGAATAAAAAAAAAAGGGCTAGTTGCATTTTGTAATAAAAAAAAAAACAGTTGGAATAATTATGTTTCCATAAAACGAAAATGAATTATAACATGTTAAGTAAAGCGTTACACAACTATTTACGCAATTCCCGCTTGAACAATTATTTTCTGATTTTTCATGTGTGGTAAAAACTAGTTCTTTCGGATATGTATGATACTGAGGAAAAAGCGAAGCTGTAGGAAATTTTCTCCGCGTTTGTAGAGATAGTTCCCTGGCTGGACACAAGGTGGCTTGTAATCGCCTTGTTTGCGAATGGCACCAAGAAGCATCGAACATACTCTATATACGAACTTGTCATGACATTGAGGAGAGGGGAGGAGAGGAATCATTGGCAAGATTAAATTACACGACACTCTGCATACTGCATACGTTTGTAAGCGGTCATTATAACTGGGTACGCGCGTTTTTAACCATCAGTTTTCTATATAGTAACCCAACCTGAGAGGACCCCCAAAACAACCAACGATAGTGGCTGAATACTTTTTGTAATAGTTTAAGCAAACCTAACCTGAAATAACATATGTCCTTATACCAGTTTAATGTGGTATTTTTGCAGTTTAAATTAACATATGTTAGTGAATAAGTGACTTGTTTTCTCAGGAATATGTGCAGTAGCCACGACCTCGACTGTCCACAGACGCTTATTAAGTTACTAGGCTCGCCACAGTGATAGAATTGACTAAAGATGAGGTAGACCGATCTCGCTGGCTGCGCAAAACCAGTCTCCATGTCCCGAAATTGAATTACTTTTCTGCCAACACGACTAGCAAAAATTGCGTTGGATGGATTTGAGGTTAGAACACTGTTTAGCAAACAGGGGCGCAACAACTGAAATTTTAAAGAGGGGTCAAACAGTAATTTCACTGTCATCCTTTTCTTCGTTAAGGACACACACACCAATATGAAACTTGTTCTCGCTTAGAATGGTTTCCATTCAATAACAAGGCTTTTATGCACTGTTGGCTTTCAGTAACAGATTTAAGATATTAACTTTCATGTAAATTTTAAATTTATTAACAAATAAATCATATGCAAAGTGTAACTAAATTATATAATGTATAAATATCAGTCTACTTGAATGATGAAATGCTTCTTTGTTCGCCAATCATCAACACAGCTATAATAGCTGTTTATGGTCTTAGATGTTCATCATTAAAGAATAAACGTCAACCAGTTAGATGACACGTTACTTTAAACTGTACACACTGTTAACAAAATGTTTAATTTAGTAACGGGGTGTTTTATAAACTTATTGGCATACTACTAAGTAAACTGCAAATAATATAATGTACTGAAAAAAAACCGCCAGATAATTAATTATTTAATTATTGGGCAAAAATATATCAGATCAGACTCAAATAAAAATTGTACAGTTGTATTTATTGTCAGTACAGCTATTTGGGTTAAAAAAAAAAATAACCTTTTGGCGTGTACTCGTTTAGTTGTACTCAACTTTGCCAAACAGTTGCAAGAGATAATTATTTATATTCACAAACTCTACTTCATCCACCATTTACCTACTGGTAGCAATTTAATAAGAACAAATGATTCAAGCGCTCTTGACAAATTTTAGTTCACATATAATTTTTCAGTTTCCGAAGCATTAAAAGCGACTGTTTAGTAGTAGTTGGTGAGACCTGAATAACCAGGAGCAAGTTAATTAATTCTTAAGTACACACGAGCAAACAACGTATTTCATGTTGCATTCCTTGAAAATTTGATGCTACAGATGCAGCGGTACTGAAACTTGGATATATGTCATATCACATTTCCAGCTAGCGACTTAATTTGATAAGGTCAAAATTATGTTCACTCAAAACTGCATATACTTCTTCACTGCAGGGAGGCGAAGGGGTGCTTTTTTAAAGTGTACAGAATTTCTCGAACCTTGGTTGTTTAATGGTGTTCTCTACTTCTCCTATCACACAATCCACAAATTTATAGTATATCTTTCTACACGAGTATTTCGTTGTAGCAAACTAATTGGCTCCTGCAGGATTTGTATGGTGGATGCGTTTAGGCACATGCTTGTGTGAAGGATTGAGGAAGAATGAGGTTAAATTCACTAATTTTTAAATCCATATTGGTCCATAATTCATTGAAGCTGTCTTTGCTAAACTTTACCGTCAGATATTCCAGTGTTGTAAGTACAATTGTTTTTGTAGTTCAATACAACATTCAGTTTTCTGTATCATCAGAAACTGATAAACTCACAAGTAACATGAAATGCGTTCCTACTTGGGTGAAATTTAATGGATACTTCTTCTAAACTTTCTGCAATCTCTCTGAAGAACTCTAACAGGACTGGATACGACTCATCATGCTATGGGATATTTGTAGCACTTACGAAAACATTATCCGATACATTATTTTCTTTGCCGTCTCCTGCCTCTCCACCAAATATTTAGAGGGGAGGCAATATACCCTTTCCCCCTCCTGTACCTGTTATTAAACAAGTGCTTTGAGCTGTTTTTATACCTCCTCTAACCAAATTGTGATGCAGTTTGATTAAATTCAAATTTATAAAAAAGTATTTTATTAATGTAATAGGGCTTATCATTTAAAAGTTGAGATGTAAACAAACACGATCATCATTGTTGACTATGTCTTTGACAGTTGTGTTGCTTTGGAGTAGGTCAATGTTGGGTACGTGTGCAAAGACGAATAATCGGTCTGCCTAATCTTTAGTCTATGACTGACAGCACTATGAATAAAAAAAACGATTATAGACCATTCAACGTTACTTAAAACTTTTTTAAAGCCCCTACTAATATTCTACTTTAAAAATATTCCTCTGCGTCGTCCAAACAAAGCTTAAGTCTATAAAATTACACCAAATAGACAAAACACCTTATTTGTGCTCACTAATATGAGTTAAATTTTGCATGAGAACCATTTATTACTAGGCATTACCAACACACCTAATTTCATTCTGTTTTTATTGATATTAATTGCAAGTAAAAAATCACAATTTATACAAAAATAAACCTAAAGGTTTAATTAAATCAAAAATAAAATACTTTAACATGTAGTGAAGTATAAAACATAAGGAAACAACGAAATCTATCATACAAGGAATAATTTATTTAAAGGTTTAATTCAAATAATGTGAAAATAATGGGAAAATACTGTATACTTTCATTGTGCCTAATTAGTAAACTACTTACAAAACGTGGAAAGAATCGCTTGTTGCTTTATTATTCCTTCTACAGTTATCTTTGTATCCAATGATAATACTACTTGATCTTAACTTGACTTAAATTTGGAGGATTGCATTTCCAATATTTTTTTAACTTTACAGTCTTACAATCGTTATCCGACAGAATAATTGACAAAAAAAAACGGATATTAAACTGCTCTCTGTTTTGTGCGTGTGTGTCTGGATGTGCATATTTGAGCGGCATTGCATGTTTGTAAAGCACTCAAAATTCTTCTATATTACAAGTAGTAAATTTACAGTTAATGGAGCACTTTTTATGTCCCTGGCTAGTTAACTATTTCGCATCATTATGCAATATTTCGCCATGTTAATTACATCGTCAAATACTTGGTCATAGGTGTAATTTAATATAAATAATACAATGCAAAGAATGAAGCGCTGTTTATATATAGCAATGTAACGTGTTAAAATATGTATTTATTTTACTTTTTTTTTTTTTTTTTTNTGTTTATGAAGCTAAATCTACCATATAAGAATTCCTTAAAAACCCCTTCTCCTTGCCAGATTCATGCATTTTTTAAATGTCGGTAGTTACCGTATGCTCTCAACAGGATAATACGTATACTATATTAAGAACTATAACAAGTTCGCTTAAAAAACAGTGTTTTAAATGTTACATTTTAATTCGCTCAGTGCAGTTTTCATACGTTTCTTGTTCCTTTAAACTCTGATGGGAATAAAATGTGTGGTAATATTTTTTTTATATCATTTACTACTTTTTTCTTTACCTATCTATGAATTTTATAATCTAAGTCATTCTTTGCATAAAATAAATGCATTTATCTTTATTAAAAGTAGAAAAGGAATGAAAGCATTGTAAAACGAGGTATGACAGGTATGTAAAATTATCCTACTTAGCACTGAAACTTTATCCCGAGTTCTTTTAAGAAATACCTCACGTTAGTAACCAAATATTACATAAAACTTGTATATTACATCAAGAAGTTATGTTGACCAACTTTTACACCTTAAAATGTGAGTAGGCCTACTTTTATTCTGGTGAAATTCTCGTGACGAATTTCTTCTTCACTAATACAGCCATTTAAAATTATTAAAAACTTTTTTTTATTATAAGTTATATGCACTAGTTCGGGTTTGAGTCCTGTCGACAATATTTTCGAATAACCTACATTCATTTAAGCATTCAAATGTCACGTTCATCCGCGCGAAGATTAGAGTAATTTGCGCGCGGCAAACCAAACAGCAGCGATGCAAGCGGACCACTCGTAATCGGCTTGGTTAGTTCAACCCCCGGGGAATGTGGGAGATGCGGGCGGATAACAGGTATCGCATTGACACAGTGCAGTAGCTTCCGTGCCACTAAATAGTTACCCGTGGTTACGCCGTTGTGACGTTGGCAGCCGGCAGTGACGTGTGGTTTCCGCACGTCACTTTTCTTTGTAATTACTGCAAACTCCCAGTAGCCTACATGAATATATGACAGAAATAAAATTTCTGGATTAACACAAATGTCCTAAAATTTGACTAAATCAACGTTGGCCAAAGCTTTCCTCACATACTGACACAAATAGTTAGACAAAAATATGAAAATATATGAAATTAAGTAAAATCTGGAAAATACTGTGCCGCAAAATTTTAGGAATGATTACAACGGCACAAGATTAAAGAGATAGGGTAAAATGAAAACACTAATATTTAGGCTTTATATTGAAATAAGTTAACATGAGTTACTTCGAGGAATCTTTAAAATCACGCTGTGAAATGTTTTCGTAATCTTTAGAAATGGTTTAAAATAAGGGCATTTTTGCTTGTTTTTTAATTTGTATAAGTCTATGAATTTTGTAAATTAAGTTTTGTTAGGCGTACCTTAAAGGGAATCAAGACACCACATTTCAGTTTCTCTTGTTAAATGTCGTTAATTTTATTTGTACGTCCCAGAAACACTAAGATTGTGATTTTGGCATGCCATAATACAAAATATGGCGACATAAACTTATTTTTATGCCAGGAAAGAGTACTTGCAAGTAATTTATATATTCCATACACGGTTACTCCCAATTTTTCTGAAGCCCAGCTTAAGTTCTACTTCCAGGATATTCCTCCACCTCGTGTAAACAAAGCTTAAACAAATACAGGAAGTTAAACCAAAGGGACAAGGCACCGCTTTCATGCGCACTCATTGTAATAATATTTTTAATAAGAACTATTTCTTACCAGGAATTTCCAACACACACGTTTTCTCACTGTTTTAATTCGTATTAATAATAAATGAAATATTATAATTCGTAAATAAAATTTAATTTGAAAATTTTATTCGAACTAAAAATAATATACTTTAACGTTAACAGAAGCATAACAGGCTTGTGATACATACAATATTGAGGAAACAACCAGACAAGCGAAACATGTTGCGATTTTCCAAAGGTTAGATTAAAAAATTGTGAAGAAACCGCGAATAGACTATATATACAAGCTGAACGGCTTTTCGTACAAGTATAAGGCATGCGATTTTTCAGCTACTATTGCCCTTTAGGAGCGATCAAGCGCAATGTGAGGTGCGCTGCCAATCGGGGAATGAACTCGACGTTGGTCAAGGTTTCTGAGGCACCACGCGTAGCGAAATGGTGATTATAGACTATTCACGGTGAAGTGAGCACTTTTGAAAACTCTCTGATTTTGAATAATATTCAATAAATATACCATATTCTAGTCTTGGACGTTAACTTCCAAGTGCAGTGGAATATACGCACTGTGTTTATTACTTATATGAAAATATTTATTAAAAAAGGTTGTTAAAGGATAAAACATGGCTGAAAGAAAAAAATAACGAGGGCTTCAAAAGCGCTCACTTTGCCGTGAACAGCCCATAGTAACAATGGCGTGCCGACCACTGCCGCCGACGTCGCAAGGCTCTGAATCTCCTCTCCACCCCTCGATCTGTCACGAAGATCATTATTTCGGCGTTGCGGGCTGGTAAAAAAATTAGTGGCATGCCGGACCTCCGACCACTCCCGCTGCCTCCTCCCCACCAATCATACTAATTGATGGCGGCGGGCGCTTTGTTGCGCTGGAAGTGGTCGTTGTCGACGACGGCAGTGTGTGGCCGGCCGCGACGACCCCAGGAACCGACCTTTGTCGCGAGGGGGCCACGGTCGTATAACGGCCAGAGCGCTCACCTCCCACCAAGGCGAAGCAGGCTCGATTCCTTTGCGGGGTCGCCGGGAATCTTGCCGGACGATGCCGCTGGTCGGCGGGTTTACACGCGGATCTCCCATTCCCCCGCTCTTGCATCCCGGCGCTGCTCCATTGCCACCTCGCTTCACCCTCATCGGCTCTCCAGACCTCGTTATTAAGGGTTTCTACTGCCTGGCGCTTGAATTGCGTTCCAGAGTGTTTGAAATCTTGTTTTTTTTTTACGAAACTATTAAACGTGCCCCTAGTATGTTTACCTACGAAAAGCCATCATACTCCAGGCGAGGATGAAATGGTACTTTATAGTTACCACGCAAGCTGTATATATTATTTCGGATCCCTCCAATGTAGTTTTTTTAAGTCTGCCGTATCTAAAAAAAATACTAGCTGGACACGAGCCGAACTACAGTAGGACCCTGCACTGAACTTTGTTACAGACGTTTCTTCAATACAATTATAGGGTCACCGCTGAACGTCCCATAGGAACACTGCAAGTCAGTTCAGAGTCCTGCGCGTAGCGCCGATGGCGCTCTTGTAGCGCGTACCATTGTAAACCGCCGCGCTTCTCGGCCGAGAAAGGAAGGAAACGATGCAGGCAGGTGGGATCCAAACTTCTCCACTCGACTCTGTCGAGACCGCTGCTGTCGGGACCGTGAGGAGAAAACCGGCCAGCGTAGTAGTCACTCTCCACGTCCCAACACTACTTTGCTTGTATGCCGCAGGCACTACCATAAACAACGTGGGCAGTATTTGATATTAGAACACTATTTATGTAAACAAGTGCAATGTTTCTACACTTATCCTAACAATTTATAACTTGAATGTATGTTCAAGTTATTAAAATTTATTTTATTTATATGAAATGGTGGGCTTGTTGCAAATTCAAATTTAATATAAAGAAACGCGTTCATCGCTGCTGAACATCTGGCTTTCACAGCTGTATAATTGGCCATGGGCGAGTCAATGTGGACACAAGAGCAGAAGATGAAAATCGGTCTGCCTCATCTTAAGTCTGTGATCGTCACCGGGCGGGTGACGCTAGTAGGGCCTATACAGTTCCTATTGATTTCTAAATGTTGTGTTTATAATCTGTTCGCGGTTTCTTCACACTTTTCGAATTAAACATTTGAAAAATCATACCATGCATTACGTGTTTAGTTGTTTCCTAAATGTACCATGCATCACAAGCGATTTATAATTCTCTTTATTTACCTTATTTTTGGTTAAATTACACGTTTCATTATATTTTATCTATACATTTTAAATTAAATTTATTATTTTTGCCAATAAAAACATAGAAAATAGGTGAGTTGGTAATGCCTAGTAAGAAATATTTCTTATGCAAAATATACTTACACTGAGTACGCACGAATGCGGTGCGTTTCCGCTATGGTTTAATTTATAGATTCGGGTAAGCTTTGTTTGCAGGAGGCGTAGGGATATCCTGGGAGTAGATAATTAGCAGGGCTTTAAAAAAGTTGGAAGTAACCGTGAATGGACTATACACCAACATTGGAAATACATACACATTGACATAATTTAAAATAAAATTAATTTTGGGCAAAATATTTGTTTTATTATTATTGTAATACTACTGGCTTCAATCATGCACGTCAACACTACTGATAAAATAACACGATACGCATTATTGATTTATGAAGCATGGTGTTGTAGTTGACCTATTTATTTTGCATTTATGTTCTTTGAACTTGGTTGAATGTAACCCTCTCGAGTTTTGGACGCTACTTTGCACTATTTTCAGAGCCGTTATAAACGATTCCATAACAATTTTATTTAAAAGTATGTTTACTGTGAAACTAATGTGCGAGTACATCTAACATTAAACTGTACAAATGTTTGTTGGCAAGAAAATACGCGTGTATAATATTGTGAATGCTTCGTCACGAGAGGGGCCGCGGTGGTGTAGTGGTCTGACCACTCGCTTCCCACCTAGGCGCACTGGGTCCGATTTACGGCGAATTCGCTCCCGGATTTTCGCGTGTGGGAATCGTGCTGGACGATGCAGCTGGTCGATGGGTTTTCTCAGGATATTTCGTTTCCCCCGCCCTTGCATCCCGGCACCGCTCAATACTCACCTGTGGTTTCCTCCTCATCGGTTCTCTTACCCCGATGTTAAGAGCCACCGAAACCTCTCCACTCTACGCTTCGTCACAAAAATTTTAACTTCAAACTTAGTTCAAAATTTTCACCGCCCCCAACAAGTTGTCTTACAAACTTATGGCTTCTTAATTGTCTGTTTTCATTACTTTAACATAATCACAGTTGTTTCGTACTGTTCACAATATATTAATAATACATTTTTTATGATCCTAGTATGAGTGTGCACTTAACGAAGTCATCTGCAGGGATAAATACAATTCAGAATTCAGATTTTTATTGGATCTCCATTACCTACAATGACTACGAAAAACGTAATCAAAAAACGAAAAACACTATATATGGATAAAAACACACATGCAATAAAAATGTGATAGTATAAGTAAGCACATATATAGAACAAGATACAACAATAAAATTAGGCAAAGAGCGGCGCAGAAACAAAATAAGACAGTACAATTATAACAATACGAAAACAACAAAAACCACAAGCGAAACACACACTGCAGTAAGTCAAAATAAATACACATATGAAAGGATCAACTAATTATTGTGTTTTGCATTCTGATAATGAACGAAACAAAAATCATTAAACACAGCATAAATGTGGTTAGATAAGATCAGCGAAAATACATATGCGAAACACAAAACAGCAAAAAAAGTCACAAAATTTGCGAATGGATCCTAAAAATTATAATACAGTCAGACAACGAACAACACAGAACACCAAGGACAGCACAAGTTTAAAAACGCAGATGGCTAAATAAACAAAATTTGAATACAGTTTCATCACACCATTGCCATTTAACTTAAAAAATAACAAATACATTTCCTTTTAAAACTTTCGAATAGTTCTTAGAATATAGTTAATATGTATTATACTAGAATGAGCCCATAATATTTTATTACAATCAGTTTTCTTTGATTTTGCATGGTATAATTGAAAGTTTGGGCAAATTATGAAGAAATAGAGTTCATACTGCGTGGTTGGCAACACATATCTGAAGAGCAAATAAGACTTAAGTCTAACTTGTGAGTGCTAACTATTTCTCCTTCCATGCCCATTTACTGGGACACGAGCGGCCCATTTCCTTCTGCCGCTCGTTGAGCATATCATAGTCCCTTATCCTTGCCAACCTAAAGACCAGCAATTCGGCTACATGCGATTGGAAGTTCCATTACAAACAACAAAATTACTCTGCCCTCCAAAACAGAAAAATTTACACACTTATATTCGCAATACAATAAAAATTCAACTTGTTCATGTAAAAACACCTACTTATAAATCACCTAGCCACATATTTATAATTAGACTATATCGTCGTAACCATGCAATCAATTCCAACTTAACTTTGTATGACGGCAGTAGATATTACTACTATTAACTGTATCAACATGAATAATATTTTGTCCCCTATTTTGTAAGATAGCGCCATACGAATAAATAACATTTTTATGCCATATATTGGGAAACAATTGACCGATTTATATCAAATTTGACAAAGAAGCAGCACTGCGGCAGATGATGTGAAAAGGTTTTGTTTTTAGTATTTCAGTCACTTATTTTCAAAATTGCTAACCTATAGCCATTTAGCTTAGAAGGCTATAAAGTCGAGACCCTGCAATCAATTCCAACTTATGTTTGTACGCTGGCAGTAGATATTATAAATGTAAACTGTATCTAGACGAAACATATATTGGCCGCCATTTTTTAAGACACACCATATGAATAAATAAAGTTTTTATGTGATATATTTTGAAACGGTTGACCGATTCCTACCATATTTGGCAAACAAATTGCACTGCAGCAGGTAGTATAAACAGGTATGTTTTAAGTAGGCCAGGCACATTTTCAAAATGTTGGCTACATAAATGTTTTAGCTCAGAAGCTTTTATTAACGAAACAATTTCCAACCTAACTTTGTATGCTGGCAGTATCAATTACAACCATCAAATTTTACTATGCAAAGTCTCATTTCTCTGCCATTTTGTAAGTTAACCCCAAATTAAATATTTAAATATTTTATATCATATCTTCGGAAAAAAATCAACCCATTTTTACCAAATTTGCAGAAGAATTTTTACTGTGGTAAGCCATATAACTATAAGTTTTTTTTTAAATGTGGCATACACTTATATTCATAATGGCGACTATAAAATAATTTTAGCTTAGTGTGCTATTTATACGAAACTTTGTAATCGATTTTACCTTAAATTTATATACTGGCAGTATACAATCATAAAATGTGCTAATAAATAATTTTTTTGTCCTCCTTTTATGCTGATCTTCACATGAAAAATATGGAGATTTTATGCCATATCTGAGAGACCGTTCAACCAATTTTCACCAAATTCTTCATACAAGTAGCGTTGTGGTAGGCCATGTAAACTTACATGTTTTAAGTGACTCAGTCAATTATTTAAAAATGGCGGTCCTGTAAATATTTTTGCTTAGTAAACCCTATCGTTTGAAACATTAGAGTTATTAAATCCGAAGCTAATGCTCGAATCCGACCTCCGTAATGCAGTTGATTGCTTACTAGCTCATGGTACGAGGTTTTATGGGTTCGTGTCCTGGGTAAGGCACGTGTTTATTTGTAATTGTCACACTGCTCTTGCATATGTTTCTGGTTTCATGTCTAATGGCATTCCTTTCAACGATACAAGCCCTACCTACCAACTCATCTTTCAAGAAATTATTTAAAAATTAATTTCACCCATGTTGAGGAAAGTAGGCTCACTAATTATATAAGTAACTTCTTGTTCAACCTCGAGAAGTAACAGTTGCCTGGCACGGTAATCTCATGTGTCGCTGGCGAGTTGATGAAGATATCATCTGGGAGTACGGTTTTTCAACTTCTTGCGTGAGGAGGAAGGGGAAGGGGAGGTAACCAGTCGTAAGGGGTGCGAAGAGGACTTACCTATAAATAGAACGTTTTCGGACCTGACATAATGTACCTAACTTACGGTATTGTTCATGCCTTACTACAAAAGGATCAATCAAACTGAATCGTCTTGTCCTTCTAAGCCAATGACGTAATTGGAAATCAGAATTAAAATTCAATTGTTAGTTGAATACCTGCCGACTGCAATGTTGTTGGTTTCCTCAACGTAGTTTTCCTATTCACACTGGGATAAAGAGTTAGTTATAGATACCAAACCATTTACTTTGAAAGTATTTGTTTACAATGAACTATATTTTGTCAAATAAACTAATATGCTCTTGATGCAAACATCTGCATTACTTTTTTTAAAACAAATAAAACATTTAAAGATAATTTTTTGTGCCGAACATTTATTTAGTACGGTAAACATAGACAGTGTGGCATTTCCAAAATAAATCAAATAACAGTTGAATATAATATTTTTTCGTTTGAAAACTACTTCCTACACACAAATACACACGGACAAATATACTCAAAACCCAAGCCGCTGGATCTAGAATCATTAAATAGTCCAATGCTTTATTCCCTTAGGTGTGTCCGCCACTATGAAGGTATTACTCAAAACTCAAACATAAACGGTGGTAAAAAGAGGTAAAATAAACTAAATTTCCACAGAATCCTCAATAAATATTAATTCCGTAGAGGCATCACCCCGATTTTTTATTCAAAATATTACTAAAACAAACATTTACAAAGTCATTTCAGTTGTTAGTTATTCAGTCTTTGGAGGGTAAAAATATGGGTAAAAAATACTTATTGGGATTCTCTCTATCTGTTAGATCAAGTGAGAGGTATCGGTAAATTTTGCTCACAAATGTTGTTGATTTGGTAATCCTAGCACCTACAACTGAGGGGAACAGCCCTCATGTTAAGTACAAAGAAGTACTTCGTTAAAAAAAATTATCAACTCTTAAGGTTCTTAGCTTCATTCGAAACCTGGACAATAGGACTGGTTATTGAGTTATAATTTAATATTTCCATGTCAGTAAGTAGGCCGTAAAAATACAGTGTGAAAAATTAAAGTAACACCACTTCAGCAATAGGTAATAACTAACAAATGACAAATTTTCTTACCGATTTTACTAGACGATATACTTTTAATTCACATTCGGCTGTTGTGAAACCTAATAAGCAAATTAACATGCATAATTTAATACGTAACTCAGTGGCCCTACATAAAATACCAGTAGGCCTATTGTTAATTTTTACAAGCAGTAACAATTTTTTCTTTTATAAACTTAAAATTAACAAACATTTAATTAATATACAGGTGCTCCTTTCGTGAAATATGAGGTCACTAGTGGTGTAGCTTCACATACTGAAGCATGCTTTCTAGAATAAATAGGCACTAGCTCATAGGTAATCAGTTTTAGCTCAAGACATGTAAAATATGATTCATAATTTTTTTAAATTAATTGAAAACCATAATAAAGTAATACAGATCACCATGCTCTGTTCGCGGTTTATTATTTTGCAATCGAACCTTGGAAAAATTACCCCATTAATATTGTGTTTGGTTGTTTCCAAAATATGTCGTGTATCAGAAGCGTTTTATACTTCTGTGAACATAAAAGTATCGTATTTTTTATTTAAATTGAACCTTTACTTATTTTATGTCTATAAGTTATCACATTTCACTTATAATTAATATGAATAAAAAAACAAAGACAACAAGAGAGTTGGTGATGCCTAGAAGTAAATAGTTTTCATGCAAAAAATTACTGCACTGAGAGCGTACGATTGCGGTGCGTTGCCTCTTTGGTGTAATGTTCTGTACTTGGTTAAGCCTTGTTTGCACGAGACGGAGGAACACCCTCGAAGTAGAACTTCAGCAATACTTCAGGGAAATTGGAAGTAACGGTGAAAGGACTATACTTATAATAAAAGTGAAAATTTAAGTATATTTAAGACTACTGTTTCGACGATTTAAACTTTAACCCCCTCGGTTGCTTCTGAATACCAGCAGGAAAGGGGGAAATGGCCACCTGGTCCTCTGATCAGGGTTGTTTGGGCATTGTATTGATGTAGGCACGTAGGTTGGGCTTAACGTCTCGTCGACATAGAGGTCAATAGAGACGGAGCAAGTTGCTCAGAGAAGCGGGAACGTGGGAGGAATCGACCATGGCCTGCAGTGAAGAACCATCCCAACATTCACCTGAAGTGATTTTAGGAAAACATGGAAAATCGAAATCTGGATGACTGAACTGGGAATCGAACCCAGATCCTCCCGAATGCGAGTGCGATGTTTAACCCTTGCTGATGTATTAAACAATTGGGTGGCTCAGGGTAGAAACTTTATGCATGAGCTTATCAACTTATAGGAAAACGTGTATTATCGTTTGCTACAATGTTTTATTTTCTGTAACTCAGTTGTTCAAGTAATTATCGAGTTTGAAACAAGCCAGTAAGACAATAACGCGGGAAGAATACGCGAGAAAATAATTGCACTCGAACTGTTGTCACGGATATTATCGGAAACTTAACTGTGCCTGTGGAAATGTTATGACTGAAGTTTAGAATTCTCGTCAGAAAATGAGAACAGTGGAGGAATGTAGATGGAAGACCGAAGGAAGGCGAAGTAAACATGGCGATGTAGAAAAAAAAGAGAAGTTTTATATCTCGTAATCGAATTCCTTCTCATTCAACTTTCCTGTAATTCCACATAGATTCCAGACTATGAGATTTGTTCCCACAGAGCGTTCAAGATATTACAAGGCAAGACCGACGCCGACTGGCGTTTTGTTGGCAAACAGAAAAGGAGAGAGAGGGGGCTGAGAAGGAGAGAGAAAGAGAGAGGACTGAAAGCGAGAGAAAGAGAGAGCAAGCTGGAAGTCAGCAAAGTAAACTTGTAATTGCGGGAAGATGGTTTGTCGACCGTTCAGAACTTCTACGGCGTGTACAGTCGAGGAATGATGTAAAATGGAACATAATTATGTACACATTTATGTAGTAATAAGAAACACATTGGTTTTTCATTTGAAATTTATTTACTGGTTGGATGGCATGTGGAAATTTAGTTTTGCTATGTCGCGTTCAGCGGCATGTGGTGAACTGTTACAAGGTAAGCTGTGTTTTACTCTAGGCTATACCTAACCGTTTGCTAGTTTACACATCGGCCACTTATACGTAGTAGTGCATTTCGCGCCACAGCACATGTGTAATGAGTGCCTCGCCGCTCTCTCGTGAGTGTCCGCAATGCAGTTAGTTTCTCCCGGCTCCACTCTGTTTACTGGCTCCTGCTGCTGAGCAAGCACCGGCTTACCTTGCAACACTCAACCTCGCGCCACTGGTTGGGTTAGCCTACAGGTTAATTTCACATATTGTCACCGTAATTTATTATTTCCCTGCCCATTTGTTGGGGGAGGGAGGATAGGGGGTCCCAATATATATGGCCGTAGCTGGCTGGTGTTTGGGTGACGTAAAACAGAATGCCTTTTCAAATGTCCATGCAGGCGAATATTATGAGGTAGACTCAAGATTACGGCACATGACCGGGCAAATTGACGAGAAACTTAGAAAGTTTTTACTTACAAACACAAATGTTGAGTTGTCCTATAGTAAGGAACTCTGACTTCACATGGAACAGCGTCTACGGTAAAAACGCAGCACCCATCACTCCCCTTCCCCACGGAATCAGTGCTTTGTGCTGTGTGGTTATAGTCAATTCACTATTACTTCCAAATTTTCTGTAGCCCTACCAAAGTTCTACTTCCATAATATTCCTCCGCCTCATGCAAGGAAAACTTAACCAAGTCTAGAAAATTACACCAAAGGTACAACACCCCGCATTCGTGTGTAATCAGTGTAATAATATTTTGCGTAAGAACTATTTCTTACTAGGCATTACCAACATAATTGTTTTCTCACGGTTTTGATTTACATTAACTATACCTAAATAAAATATTATAATTAATAGATAAAATATAAGTAGAGTTCAATTTAATCCAAAATAAACAACTTCTATGTTAACAGTAGTATGAAACGCTTGTGATACACGATATATTTAGCAAACAACCAATCCCGTCATATATGGGATGATTTTTCAAAGGTTGGATTCAAAAAGTGTGAAGAAACAGCGAACAAGCTATATCTAGCGTGGCTGTTGCTTGTAGGTAACGTACTCCGGTACCATTATCGGTTAAACATTTTAGCTTCTGCCCACTGCGACAAAAGCGTTTGAATGCCATCAATTTACTGTTATACACTGAAGAGTAAAAAAACTGGCACACCTGCCTAATATCGTGTAGGGCACCCGCGAGCACGCAGAAGTGCCACAAGACGACGTGGCATGGACTCAACTAATGTCTGAAGGAATGCAGGAGACATTTCACACCATGAATCCTGCAGGACAGTCCACAAATCCATAGGAGTGCGAGGTGGTGGAGAGCTCTTCCGAACAGCACGTTGCAAGGCATTCTAGATATGCTCAATAATGTTCATGTCTGATGATTATGTTAATTTTGAAATGCAGCCGAGGATACACAACTAACAGAAAGAAGAAGCTGACAAGTGTTTGCTAAAGTGCTCAGTTAATATATATATATATATATATAGTTAAACAGTTTCTCACTACATGTTTGGCCCTAAATTAATAGACAACAAATCCTGAAGTTCTTTGAAATACAGATATAACAATAATATGATACAGAGATGACCAGTAGACTCACAGCTTTCCACTGCATAGGCGTGTATTACGTCCCCAGACCAAGGCGGCGGAGTAGTCAGATGGATGTTTCTGCAGTTCGAGGCACCCTGCTATAAACTTCATTCTATAGTTGCTCCAATTTGTATTATTTCGTCCCTCCGTCTCTCCTTTTTATAAACTTCTCACACTATCAATTTTCCATCATCTACCCCATTACCTTTTTTGCAGAACGACTCTGATCGCATATGCGTAAGGAAATACCCCCATTTCCGTTTTTCCAGAGCTACTTCCGTATCCCATTTGCAAGTTACTGCATCTTTCACTCATTTCTATATATAAATATATATATNTATCCCATCAAATTTCAAAAATATCCACATCTCCCACTTTCTAGAAAATATCCCACATAACGTATTCCAGACGCTACCTCAATATATTTTTTTCCAGAAACAACTCCCATAGCCTATTTTCAAAATACTTCACCTATCTTTCCCTTTCCAGAAGGTACTCCGATCTCCTATTATACAGAAATCACCCAATCACCCAATATACACATACTAAACACACTTCTCCTTTTATAGAAAATGCTCCTATCTTATATTATATAGACTTGCTTGCATCTCCAGTTTTCCAGAAACTAACGAGAACACAGATTCTGTCACTACGGTAAGGCAGGCAGCATCACTCAGCTCAAGCATGTCATGTTCAACTTGACACTATCTCAGTTGGACCGAAGTACAAAATTATTTGGTAACAGAACTGTTGCTCCCTTTATTATTAACTACATTAAATACTGACACTTTGTTACAAATTACGATGACCTGGTGATGTGGTACAGTATCTTGAAATGAGTAAAAAAAAGATTATACTAAAATAAAAATAAAGAATAAAAAAAATAGTATCGGCGTTTATACTATTCAAAGGAATTTTTTTTATTCTTTTAAAACCCATTATATGTTTATAACGTTATTCCTTTCTAAGTTCATAAGTCAACGTTTCTAAAGTAAGTTTTTATATTCTAATTGGGTTTTGGGTGCAAGTTGAATCCTTTAATAAATCATACTCTAAATTTTACCTGTTATAGAAAATTGCAACACGACTGTTAAACATTTACAATAGAGCAATTTTATTTAACTACGCCTCGGAAAATGTGTGCCACTTTATTACCAACAAAGCATAATATTATATTTTGTTATTTGTTTGTAGTCTGTAGTTGCCAGTAATACACACGAAACTATAAAGTAAACGACTCTATGTAATACATTGTCAATATTTGTTTGTTTTAGGTTTGCAACCTGGAAAGACGAAGGACAAGAACAAAGAGCACGAAGACACGAAGAAAAATTTACAAGAAAAGTGATAAACGTTATGAGGAAAGTGAATGTGTTCGTGAGTTATTATTTTTTCAAAACTTATGATTTATGAAAACGATAAAAATTTCTTAGAAAGCGATGATATTTTATACATTTCATACATACATATTTTAAGCTTTAAATTATCGCAAAGTACAACAGTGGCACGTCACGTGTATGTACAGATGTACAGGCGAGAGGGAAGAGACATGAAGCTGTGGCAAGCGAATCCTAGGTGAGGGGCGTGTGTGCGGCTCGTGGAAGCTGTGAGTATGGACCATCGAGCGGGATCGAGTCTCCCAGATGGCAGATGAGAGAGAGCAAGACGCTCGGAGAGATGAGGCGGCCGTCATGAACGACTCCGACGCGTCGTGGTGGCCAGAGATCGGCAGTTGGTCAAACTACTCGTGGTGGAACGCGAGCCTGCCTCTGGGAAACACGTCCCTGGGGGCGGACGAGGAATGGGGCCGCTGGTCTCTGCTGGCACAGGACCGCGCCCTCCTGCTGCTGCTCCTACTGCTGTTCTCGGTGACGACCGTGTTCGGCAACACGCTTGTCATCCTCGCCGTGATCCGCGAGCGCTACCTCCACACCGCCACCAACTACTTCGTCACCTCGCTCGCCGTCGCCGACTGCCTCGTCGGCCTCGTCGTCATGCCCTTCTCCGCCGTCTACGAGATCCTCGAGCACACCTGGTTCTTTGGCACGGACTGGTGCGACGTGTGGCGCTCCCTCGACGTGCTCTTCAGCACTGCGTCCATCCTCAACCTGTGCGTCATCTCGCTCGACCGCTACTGGGCCATCACCGACCCCATTACCTACCCCATGAGGATGACCTTCCACAGGGCGGGGCTCCTGATCGCGGCCGTGTGGATCTGCTCTGGGGCCATCTCCTTCCCGGCGATCGCGTGGTGGAGGGCCGTCCGGACGGAGCAGGTGCCGGCCTACAAGTGCCCATTCACAGACCACCTCGGTTACCTCATCTTCTCCTCCACCATCTCCTTCTACCTGCCGCTGTTCGTGATGGTATTCACGTACTACCGCATCTACCGCGCCGCCATGGTGCAGACCAGGTCGCTCAAGCTGGGCACCAAGCAGGTCATGATGGGCGCGGGCGAGCTCGAGCTGACGTTGAGGATCCACCGCGGTGGTGCGGGTAGCAGCGGCAGCTCCAACGATGGCAGGCCCCTCTACCACGCCGACGACCTCCAGGCGTACCTCGACGACCCGCCCAGCCAGCACAACGGTCTGGCGCGCCAGCCGTCCACGCGGCTCGTAGCCAGCACCAAGACCATGGGCAAGAACTTCTCACTCAGCCGCAAGCTCGCAAAGTTCGCCAAAGAGAAGAAGGCTGCCAAGACGCTTGGTATCGTCATGGGCGTCTTCATCGTCTGCTGGCTGCCCTTCTTCGTCGTCAACCTGCTGTCCGGCTTCTGCGCCAGTTGCATCTACCAAGAGCAGCTGGTGTCGGCCGTCGTCACCTGGCTCGGCTGGATCAATTCCAGCATGAACCCCGTCATCTACGCGTGCTGGAGCCGCGACTTCCGCAGGTGAGTCCACATCTTCCTATTCTCTTCGCTGTCCGCATGCTGTAGTGTATCTTCACTTGACGTGGAATGGTATGTCCTATTGTAATGCTCACCCTGAAAGTAAATATTTCTCCCTTAAACCATCCGACACGACGGCTCAAAATAATCTCATTTAAACTGCTTGGGTACCTTTTCTTAAAACAAATAATATTGGTAATACATTGTTTGGCAATCTAAGTATACCTTACGAAGTTTTGCATCTACAGTATTTTCTTTGTGAAACAAAACATAACGTACATTCATAGCGTGTGTTGAATAATGGATGAGATAGTCTATTCTCGGTTTCTTCACACTTTTTGAACATACCCGTTGAAAAATCACCCTATGTTTGCTGTGTTTAGTTGTTTCTTAAATATGTCATGTACCACAAACGTTTCATACTTCTTTTAACATGGACGTATCTAATTTTTAGTTAAATTAAACTTTTACTTATGATTTATTTATCAATTATAATATATCATTTATAATTAATATGAATAAAATCAGGGAGGTAATCGGTTTGTTGGTAATACCTAGTAAGAAATAGTTCTTATGCAAAATATTATTACAATGAGCGCGCACGGATGTGGCTCGCCGTCTCTTTGGTGCTTTGGTGTAATTTTCTGGACTCGATTAAGCTTTGTCTACATGAGGCGGAGGAATATCCTGGAAGAGACTTTAGCAGAGCTTCAGAAAAGTTGGAATTAACCGTGAATGGACTATATAAAATACAATTTCCAAATGAAATGTTAAACAGTAATATTTGGAACTAAGTTAAGTAAAATTTCAACTTATTATTTTCATTTTAACACGTGAATGAACTAATTTAATGATTATAAACGAGTTCATTTATTATTGTTTGCAACATTTCAAAGGATTTTTCATTTAGGTGTAAAATGCTGTAAAAAATATTTTCCATATCTTTCACATCAACAAACTTTAATGATTGTAAACATAAATTTAAATATTTGTAATTATTTGTAATTTTAGATCCACTGAACGCTGAATTAGTAATATATGATTAAGATAATATTATAGTCAAGAGGCATAGTGTACGAGAGGGTTTAAAGACAAGTCACGTGACTCCCGTATAAACACGATTTAATCTTTGATGATTATTTTTAGGAGTGGCGACTAAGTAGTATCTTGTAAGCGAACAAATACATGAGTAAAATCACGTTTTTGTATTACCTAAACTGTACAGTTATACACCTGTTGCCTCGTTTGTTTAGAGAGGGTACACACAGATTGTGAGAATTTCTATTTTATACTGCAGCTAAATCGTGTTTAATTTTCTTTCTATAAAAATATTCCATCTTAATGCTTGAAATCATTATCGACAACGAAATTTCATAAAATTGTTGTTGATAACACTGTTGTGCGCCATACTTGTTGTGATCATAATTCGTAACACTTGACAATACTGGTTTAGGAATAATTCCCAAGATTTTGACTCAATTAGTTTTTAACCAAACAGTCCAGCAGAATTAATAAAAACTGTATGCAATTATTAATGTTTTGTAAAATTGTGTTTAATAATTAAGGAAATGTTTTAAAACTTATTTAATTGAATGTCCGCACGTACAAGTAGAGAAATAAAGGGGGGAAAAAAAACGCCGAAACAGAATAGGTGAAGATGAAGGCGATGACGATTTGAATTTCAAACAATTTGAACATGTAAATCTGAAAAGAGTTCATTTCGTTGCTGATCGTTTAATAATTACGTAATTATGTCGAATACGCATGGTTATTGAGTAAAGGCCATACATTTATTATTTTATTTTCCTGCTTGTATGCATTTAGGCATTTTTGCCTCCTTTCACACCAGGAGAACCAGTATTTCCATCACATCAATGGGAAGACAGATGATATTTCGCCATGTGGATGACCTTGAGGCTTCATCTTCTAGACTCTTCCTTAATTCATCCTAAACATGTGATTGCAACTGTCTTGCTTTTATTTTAAATATAATATTTGTTAATTTAAATATTTTGTGTTCTTTTTAAATTTTTTTGCTATGATGTAACTCTAGAAATGTTACATATGCTATTTAGCAAAATAATTTTAGCACCGTGGAGACTGTATGTTTGTTAATAAAATAATAATACTGCGAAAATGTTGAGGAATTGTATAAATGGTATGAAGAAAAAGCCAAACAAATTTAATTTGAAAAAGAGGGAAAGTGTTGATTTTCTTCAGCGAGAATTGCTGCTTCTGACTTTCTTCGGGCGAGGATGGCTGTAGGAGCCAGAACTACATTGGTGTGAGGAGGAAGCGAACCGAAAATATCAGTTCGAGGCCTGAGTGTATAAACCAAATACGGGGAAACAATGATAAAGTTTACTCTTTTCATTCAGTTGTACCAACACTATTATCCGAACGACGAGGTAGTTGCCCAAACGAAAATAAGTTTTTATACATCTGCAACAAATATATAACATTCAATTTCTACGTACACATATTGTACACTTAGCCACTCGTAGATTTTCGCTTTGTAGATACGTACATTCTATTGGTATTTCTCTAAAGTAGTTCGTGAAAAAGTCACCGAGCTTAATGGTTACGAATATATTTTGAGAACAAAGGTTTAACGGTCTTGTTAAAACACACGCACGAAAATCTTATGCGTGTACAAACCAAATATGGGGAAATAATGATAACATTTACTCTTTTCGTTTAGTTGTACCAACACTAATATCCAAACAACGAGGTAATTACACAAACGAAAATAAGTTTTTATACATTATTGTTATGTTATTAGCAGGTATAACTGTGCTTTTAGTTATGACCGCAACTGTGAGGGTGTTCTGGCTTAACATTAACACAATACGAATATCCCGTCAGCCGGAAGACATATTCCGATGTCAGTAACACGCCGAAAGACTTGTCTTCATACCAGTGTTACGACGGTCTTTAAATAGTGCTTATCACTTCTCACTCAACATCCATTTGTTACTATATACTATTCGCGGTTTATTCCACTTTTTGAATAAAAAAATTTAAAAAAAATCTTATGTATGAGAAATTTGGCTGTTTTCTAAATATGGCATGTATCAAAAGCGTTTTACCCTTGTGTTAACATAAAGGTACCTCATTTTCGTTTAAATTAAACTTTTTTTTATTTATAAATTATATTTAATTTATAATTATAATGAATAAAATCAGAAAGAAAATAGGTGTGTTTGTAATACCCAGTAAAAACTAGTTCTTATGCAAAATATTATTACACAGGGTGCGCACGAATGCGGTGCGTCGTCCCTTCGGAGTAATTTTCTAGACTTGTTCAAGCTTTGTTTGCATGGACCGGAGTAATATCCCGGCTTCAGAAAAGATGGAAGTAACCGTGAATGTACTATACTAGAAGTCAAAGTAATTGTACGGCATTAGTTATCAATAACATAGTGTTTTTTACTGGTATTCGTAAATATTTAATAGTGCATAAAAATTACGAAATAATAAACTTTCCATGCGCCGTAATTGGGACGTAGGGTTATAAAAATTGGATCGGGGATAGAAGCTCGTGATCTCAATATAAATAAATTAATATGTGAACAATGCGCAGTTTCCAGTCCTAGCATTTCAGGGCGGTAATGTTGATTTATTATCCGTTTTCAGGAAGGAACCTATAGAACTTGAAAATATAGTGATTTAATCTGAGGATCAATATACAATATGATTATGTTTATTCTAGAAGTAAATCCAGCTTTCTTGCAACGCAGTCCAACTCTTGAAAATCACGCATTCCTGCATAATCCTTTCTTCTCTTCTATGTACTGTACAATTGCCTTCAATTGATTAGAAGGGTGTTGCACTTTATTAGAATATGAATAATTTTTTTTTGAAATATCTCATAAAGTATAAGGTAGAAATTAAGAACACTCTATATTATTCGACACGATAGACAAGTCGAGCATCCACGACAAATTAAACTCACGTTAGATAGAATACCTGAACGTCTGCACGATATTCAAAGGAGCACATCCATACACCACGCTAAAATAAAGTTTGGCCAAAGTAAGGAGCAGTTTCTTACTCCAAGACAAGAAGGAACAGTTGGGATCTTTGTTTGTCCGTAAGAGGTGCGAAAATATTTGCGGCGAAAACGAAAGTATATAGATAATATTTCACCAAACTTTAGTCTTAAGTTACTTATCTAGTTGAAAGAAACAGGCCAAGTAAACAGGTGTACAGAAATGGAGGTTTACAACTTTAGTGTACTTGTGAAGAGGGTTCTATAAAGTTGGTCGCCATGAATTCGATGGTATTATACTAGCCGCTACATTTTGCAGTTTGAGCTGGATTCCTGTGCTTCACCAGAAAATAATTTGAATTCACGCCAAAGTTAATTATTCAGAATTTTTTATTAATTTCGTTTGTTTAAGTTTTGGTAGCTTATATGACTGCTGAAACACAACTCGGCTCTTTCTACCCAGTGCCATGACGTGACTCTCCAACTTTAATACAATATGTCTTGGATTTCACGGTCTCTTAAAGCAGCCACATTCAAAAATACACTGCATTTGGAATCACGAGTTGAGGAATGATTCATTTGGCTTGTATAAGTACTCACACTACCAGTGATTACGTTGATACGACCAAACACGACATTTTTAGATACAGACGCGTATCACCTATTTTGTCTTTTACAAGAAGTAGGTAGGCAGGGCTTGATATCTCGTCGACAGCGGGGTTATTAGAGACGGAGTAAGCTGCTCAGAGAAGCAAGATAGGGGAAGAAATCGACCACGGATTATGTTAAGGAACCATCTCTTCATTTTTCTGGAGTAATTTCAGAACACCATGGAAAACCGATACCAGGATCTAGACCGGGAACATCAACCGGGTTCTCCCGAATGCGAGTCCACTGTGCTGTTACTACTGCGCCACCTCACTCGGTATCTCATTACGAGATACGGAAATCGCCTCTAAAATGTATTGCATCTTATTGTTTTTTTCTATGTCATTATAATAAATTTCAGTGCCTGTGCTGGTTTAACGAAGCGTTCTAGACCATGTCTACATTTAATTACTTTTCTCCCCCTACAAATGACGTGTGTTAAAGAACATAGCAGTGAAGTTTGTCAACATATTTTGCTGTCACGCCGGAGAGTGCAGACTCTTTTGGGCGATCTGAAGTACCCCGTCGTCCAATTCTCCATGTTTCATGAAAAATATATGTCGGCACTTGAAAACCTTTTCTTCCAGTACATCCAGAGAACAAGAATGTACGAATAGGAGACCAAAAGACTTCAATACAACGTTCTGTGAGTTTTAAGATTTATCCACCACCCACGAAATGATACAATAAATACATCAGATATCGTGGAGGCAAAGTGGATGTATCATTTCGTTGAGATCACAAAGATACTCCTTGCTTTATGTGAGAAAAACTGAGAATGATATAAATGGTTAAACATTCTTTTGAGTTATCGTGTATATAACCTTTGATAGAAAAAAATCTACCAGGCTGGTAAAATTTACAAAGTTAAATATTTACCTTTCCCCCCTCTCAATTACTCTACTTTAAAAGATAATGTCGTTTTATTTTCTTAACAAAAATACGTATTTTTTAGAACATATATACCTTTATTGTGGTCGTAAACAATCTACTTTTTTGTGCGTTGGAATGTGAATCCAATTACCTGAGTATACCATGTGCTCCTTTGTTTGTTTGTTTTATTGTGTCCGTAAGAATTTTTTTCAATACATATCTATACAAAGATATTGGACAAGTCAAATAAGTCAAATTACAGTATACAAAGTTTATACACTGGACGGACACACACGCTCACGCACACACGTCAGATTGCATGTAGACACAAGTTATTTTATTACGCTCTGATCGTAAACATGGCCCACTCGGGGTCACGTTTCTGTTGGCAGTTTTAGCAGCATAGAATAAATAGACGAATCCGTTTATGGTCAGTCCTAATAAAGTTACTGGGGAGTTAATGCTTGATACAACGAAGGCTTTTGATTGAAAAGCTGATTTCGGACCACTTTTGTTTGCTACTGTTTGCTCGCAAGTTAAAATATTGGCATTCTCTGTGTAGTACTCATGTTCAAAAATTTGTATGTATGTATGTATGCGTATATGTATTTATATATTTGTGTGCGTGTGATACGCGAAAATATTTACTATCCACCACGAGGAAAAGTGGGTACTGCAGAAGCAAAATAATCATATTTTCATTCCGATATAAAGTGATTACAAAAATTTTTCTGAGCGATTGATATTTTATACGAAAATTGTTAATAATCTCTCGTGGGAGCAATGGTTATCCAAGTGTTAGGGATCAGCATTTTTTAATATTGTGCATCGGAGTTTAGAGATATTTTTATCGCCATAATCTTTGTATATTTTGACACAACTGTAAATTTCAGATATTTCATTTTAAATCAACAAAGAAAAAACGATTATCATTCAGAGGAACGTAATTGGGGAAAGAGAGGCACAACGAAGATTAATACACTCACTGCCATTGAATTTCGCGCATCGTGTGAATGTCGTTCGGTAACCACGAAGTTGGCAAGTAGCCACACCGATGTATTATATGAAAATTGTAAACTTTTCGTGGGATGACGCAGAAAATATGTCAAACGAGGGCGCTGTCATCGTTCTCCATGTTTTGTATATTGAGAGTTTTAGGACACGAGGTGCAGTGTGGCTCGCACGATACTTGCCTGAAAAAATTAATGAGTGACAGAAACGCCGAGAAGATGTACGAGATAGCTTCACAAACAACTTATGAAGTTTGAGAGAGACCGTATATTGGAGCTGTGAGATCCAGGGTGGAAGGCGCGTCGATTTTACCGTCAGTTGGAACATTCGGATTTATCAGTCAGAATTGTACTGTTCCTGGGAATAGAGACGACACCCATAGATCAACAGAAATTGGGGGAGGGACGATTTGACTGTCAGACACAAATAAAAGAGACAGCAGTTTCCTTGTCCACCATCCAGTGAAATGTGGCAGCTTCAGTATATCGTCATATTTTTACCATAGTTATTTCTAGATGTCTAACACTTCAATATTGCCACATTTTTTTTGCGGTGCTGTCAGCCGAGAGCAATGCGAAATATATTTTCTTAATTCGTATACACTCATCGCTATAAAAATGTGTTCACCAAGAATTTACCATTGGATTCAAAGGAAATTTTATTTGTAGTGATTTGCCACTCATCGGACATTTAAGGGACCATCTGGTAAACCAGACTGTTTCATCCATTTTGAAACGTTCTTAGTCTGGAGTATAACTTTCTACTACTATGGGATAATTCAACATACAATAATAACGGTTTTTTTCCTTACCCGATCTTATGGATGTTAAAATTTCACCACAGATGACCTCAAAGAAAGGACTTTATGATGATTTGGATCCAAAATTAAACTTATGAGATACTGTATATTTATTCTCGCGAAGTATGCGTTTCAGGTACTTGTCTGGTCAAAAGTTATAGTCAAGACCTTCCCATCTACAATATCATCATCTCAATCCGAGTCTCCGAAGGAGAGGGAACATTTGAGACCATAGTCAGTTATAATGCGGTTCAGGGCCTCTTGTAATTTATTTATGAAGTCCCGCCGTATTCAACCTTCTTTTCCTGATAGTGAAACGTACACTGAGGCGACAAAAGTCATGGGATACCTCCTAATATCGTGTCGGACCTCTTTTTGCCCGGCGAAGTGCAGCAACTCGACGCGGCATGGACTCAACAAGTCGTTGAAAGTCCCCGGCAGAAATATTGAGCCATGCTGCCTCTATAGACGTTCATAATTGCGAAAGTGTTGCAGGTGCAGGAGTTTGTGCACGAACTGACTTCTCGATTATGTCCCATAAATGTTCGATGGGATTCATGTCGGGCGATCTTGGTGGCCAAATCATTCGCTGGAATTGTCCAGAATGTTCTTCAAACCAATCGCGAACAGTTGTGGCCCGGTGACATGGCGCATTGTCATCCATAAAAATTCCATCGTTGTTTGGGTACATGAAGTCCATGAATGGCTGCAAGTGGTCTCCAAGTAGCTGAACATAACCCTTTCCAGTAAATGATCGGTTCAGTTTGACCAGAGGATCCAGTCCATTCCATGTAAAAACAGCCCACACCATTATGGAGCCACCACCAGCTTGCACAGTTCCTTGTTGACAATTTGGGTCCATGGATTCGTGGGATCTGTGCCACCCTACCATCAGCTCTTACCAACTGAAATCGGGACTCATCAGACCAAGCCACGGTTTTCCAGTCGTCTAGGGTCCAACTGGTATGGTCACGAGCCCAGGAGAGGCGCTGCAGGCGATGTGGTATTGTTAGTAAAGGCACTCGAGTCGGTCTTCTGCTGGCATGGCCCAGTAGAGCCAAAGTTTGCCGCACTGTCCTAACAGACACGTCCGTCGTACGTCCCACATTGATTCCTGCGGTTATTTCACGCAGTGTTGCTTGCCTGTTAACACTGACCATTCGGCGTACACATCGTTGGTCTTGGTCATTAAGTGCAGGCGGTCAGCCACTGCGTTGTCCATGGTAGGAGATTATGCCTGAAATAGGTATTCTCGGCACTCTCTTGACACTGTGGATCTTGGAATGTTGATTGAATTCCCTAACCATTTCCGAAATGTAATGTTCCATGCGTCTAGCTCCAACTACCATTCCGCGTTCAAAGTCTGTTAATTCCCTTCGTGCTGCCATAATCACGTCAGAAACGTTTTCACATGAATCACTTGACTTCAAATGAAAGCCCAACCAATGCACTGCCCATTTATACATTTTGTACGCGATACTACTGTGATCTGTATATTTGCATATTGCTATCTCATGACGTTTGTCACCTCTGTGTATAACGCGATAAAGCATACATATTTATATATATACTGACACTGATTCACATGCTCGTGATGTGATGGACACTAACACACAAACGTGGAGGGGGTTTCTAGAGGTGGTTCCATTTTATTCCTTGTTTTCATTCCACCACTGCTCCATATCATTCGTTTCACCTCGGGCAACCGTCTCAGGTAGGTTGCTAAGGCGTATCAGCCCAACACAGCGTCTGACTCATTCTTAGTCATGTAAGTATGTAAACCCTGACTGAGGAGGAAAGAACGTGTGTTTTTTTCTGGTTCAGGCACGTGCTTCACGCATTTTTCTCTGTCGCGTCATTGTGCGTTTTGCGACTCGTGCCAGGCGTACCTGCGTCCGAGAGCCACGTTGTTCACGGCTGACGGGTTGGAGGACTAGTAGACTCTTCACGGTAAACCGAGTACTTTTGATGGTCCTGCTTAAGATCCACTTCTCTGCCCATTATGTATCTTTCCACCATATCCAAATTTTACACCGCCCTGGGCATGATAACTTTATTCATACGCCAGCCAAGTAAAACAGATGAACTGTAAAAAATGTAAATGTGTTAGTTATGGCCTGTATGTAAATATATATTCTGCGAACTTAAATTGCTGCGAACTTAACTTCAAGCCTGCACGCCAGTATCTACTATATCATACGTGTAGTTACGGGCAGTGACTTTTTTTTTCAAAGTGCTCACTTTACCGTGAACAGCCTACAACTAGGGACATGCAAAATTCGCGTTATTTTGTGTTTGCAGACTAAACTCCAAGGTGCTGTATGCTCGTTTGTATTCTGCTATTGGCCGATAATTTGCGTGGCACGTCCCAAGGACACTTTAAGCTAATAGTAAAGCGTTAAAGTTTGAGCAATCGATCTCCAGTAAAGCGATCACACAAACAAATGACGCTGTATAGTTCTCAGAAACTAATGACATTTCAAAGTGAACTCGGCACTGAGAAAAAAGTTTCTTCCTGTCAACAAAATATTTGTTTGTATAGGGCCAAACGTATATTTAGTAGCCCCAATGAAATATTTTGTTGAGTAATCAAAACTCTAAAAGTGACAACAAAATATGCTCTAAATTAAACAAAACACCTGTGCCAGACATTTTAAACTGTTAAAAAAAATATTAAGTTGAATCAATTGTAAATATTTGGTTGGCCACTTATTTTAAAGCCTTCATTTGAAAATACAGTCAGAGGGATCGCTTGAAATTTGCGTGACAATTAAAATGGCAAGAGTTTGTTAATAGTGGTATAAATGCCCAATAAAACATGTTATACAGGAAAATAAAAAGTTAAGCTGTAAAATTTGAAATATAAATGATTACGTACGTTGTCTTGTATTTGAAATGTATGTATTTAAAAATAGTTGCCCTTCGTCAGCAGTTACTTTAACTGACGTTACCAAGGCGTAGCACTTGGGTGCAAATGTTCCGGGTTCGAAACTTGGTCACGTATTCGGGTTTTTTCAGTAACTGAATTTGTTTAATGAACGCAAAACTAAACAACTATTTATTTGCGCAAATAAAATATTACAATTTGGTGTAACCAAAATAAGAACAGCAAACAAAATAATTTGGTTTCAATAACAAAATATGTAATTTCCCCTATACAATCAATTAATTTGGTTGCGCCAAACAAACGTTCTTTTATTGAACTTTTTTTTCAGTTGGTATGTAAATACAGTGATTTATCGCGAAAATGTTGGACAGCATGTTAGGTTTCAACGTCCTTTGCACATGTCTGCAAATTTTCTTACCTTACTGGTTACAGTACATGCGAGATACTATTTCCTTACTTGACTGGTCCAATGAGATTTTTGTTGCTCTCACAATGCACGTGCATGATTCGTGTAAGAAAAGCTGCGAATGTGTAATCCCATCATATAGGTATTAGGAAACCACAGAGGTTTGGAGACTACCTTGGCAAGAAATATTCTCAGGAAAAAATCACCATCTCTATAAGTATAGGCTGTTCACTGTAAAGTGAGCACTTTTGAGGTCCTATTTACTTTTTTCTTTCAACCATTTAATTTATTCTTCAACCGTTTTTTATAATAAATATTGACATGACAAGACAGTGTATATTTTCAACCGCACTCGGAAGTTAACATCTAGGGGTAAAATAAAAATACATATCGACTATTATTCCAAATGAGATGGCTTTCAAAAGTGCTCACTTTACCGTGAATAGCCTAAACCAAATAATAAAGCACGTGCCCACATATAACGCCTTTATTGCGCGTGTGGGTTCACGGGAAACCAGACCCGGCCCGCCGAAGTCTCTCGAGGAAAAGTCTTGGCAGGGCCAAGGCCACCGTGTCGTGGCCTCGCACCTTCTCTGCAAGCAGATGAGCCGCCTCTTTTGTGCGACAGTTATCCACACAAACCCCGCTCTCCCCCCCACCGCACTTTTCGCCGAAGACAAAACTCCTTCCGGTGACCCTGACGTGTCAAGTCGACAGATTCCGACGTTGAGCAAGCCAAGCCTTCGGCCACACGGTTGTACTTGAATACATTTTTTTTCTTCTCAGCAAAAAATGTTTGTAGCTTTACAAAATATTGTTTTAAACTATACGACACATAATAATTTTTCACCACCTGTAATTAATCGCACTTTAAGAATGTTAGCTGGGACAGTCGAAGCATTGGAAAAAGACATTCGTTAAGTCTGGCGTGGTATACTGTACATACAGTGTTAATTTCATCACAGTTTTCCTCTTGGGCCGTGAGCAGGACAGTAACTCAGAAATCCCGATGGTGCAAAACTTTTTTTGAGGCATGTAGTTACTAATACTATATCTGTTAAATAACAAGTAAATTATAGCAAATGTACTACCCTCTTTGACGTGAAGTTATAAAAATCTGTGTATTTTAACAAGTATGTACTGCAGATTTCATGTTTATTAAACTCACTGGTTTTTTTTAAATTTATTTAGTATGTTTTATATACCTCAGTGTTGTAAACACAATATTACACTTACGTTACAAAAACATGTGGCAACTAGTTTCCAAAGAAATTGCTTGTAAGACGTACAAAAAATATTACTGTGTAGCCTTTGAGGATATTTTATTTCTTCGTGACTTACTATCGATGATAACTTAATAAAAACACCTAATAATGTGAAAAATAAAATTTGGTCTGCCATTTTGGAGCAGATATGAGTATTCAACATTTTTATTCCTACAATTTTCTAAAAGTAATTTTAACGCAAAGTTTTCTTTCTGCTGAAGTGTTCACTGAAATCACAGTAATGGATTATTGCAATTTATTCGAAATTTGACAATTTGGTTTATCTGCGGTAAGTTAACTTCTAGCCAATTTGTCTTTATATCTAATATCAAAATTCTAAATTGAAATACGGACGATGCGCATGACAAATTTTCCAAAAAATATACTTCATGACGTTGTAAATACATATTGTTTGAGCCTTGGCAGAACGTATTAATTTTGTTACATTTCGAGATTTGTACGAAAGGAGATATAAATGTAAAATTCCTGTGACTCGTTTGATTATTATTTGAATTCATTTCCTTTCATTGTCGTACTTATTTTCAACCTATTAATACCCCAGCACAACGAAAAAGGATGTAATGTTATAGATAGGGACTGGGAAATTACACAAATTCACTCAAGGACAAGATAAACTTCAAACACATGTATATTAATGTCATATTTTGCAACTGGATCACAGTTTATTTGACATGCCCAAGTGAAATCTGCGCTAATAACATACGTACACGAGGTCACGCATCGAACCCCGTGCCACCTGCTCTGAGTTAGAACTGGTTACGCACTCGGGCAGCAGCCAATTAAAAGAAAGCTGAGGCTCGAAAATTAAATAGGATAGCGTAGTCTATCCTAAAGGTCTTTTAAAACGTGAAATTTTCCTGTCCATAGTTATAGAAATGTAAAAATGTAACCTTTGCCTCTTAAACGTCCAATAATTAAAGTCCATTCACGGTTTACTCACACTTTTCTGAAGCCCTGCTAAAGTTCTTCTTCCAGGAAATTCTCCCGCCTCATGCAAACAAATCACAACAGTGTCTAGAAAAATACACTAAAGGTAAAACGCACCGCATTAGTGCGCACTCAGTGTAATTATATTTTGCATAAGAACTACACTGAAGAGCCAAAAAAAAAACTGGTACATATGCCTAATACCGTGTAGGGACCGCGTGAGCACGTAGAAGTGCCGCAAGATGACGTGGCATGGACTCGACTAATGTCTGAAGGTATGCAGGAGGCATTGAAATCTGCGCCAATTTGAGAAAGGGCTGCACGTCTGTCACGTTTAATGAGTCTCGCCAGTCGTCGTTTGTCCCGTTCGTTCACGATATTTTTCCGGCCGCAGCGATGTCGAAGATTTGATGTTTTACCGGATTCCCGATATTCACGGTACACTCGTGAACTGGTCGTACGCGAAAATCCATATTGTATCGCTACCTCGGACATGCTATGTCCCATCTCTCGTGCGCTGACTATAACACCACGCTCAAACTCACTTAAATCTTGATAACCTGCCATTATAGCAGCAGTAACCGATCTAGCAACTTTGCCAGAAGCTTGTTGTCTTATATAGGCGCTGCCGACCGCATCGCGTTACTCTGATTGGTTCCATATCTCTGTTATTTGCATACGCACGCCTATACCAGTTGTTTTTGGCTCTCCAGTGTATTTCGTACCAGGCATTACCAACGCAAATATTTTCTCGCTGTTTTCATGAATGTTAATTACAAATAAAATATAATTTATATATATAATACTATTAAAAAACAAATTTAATAAAAAATAAGATACTTTTATGAAAACATAAGTTTAAAACGTTTGTGATACTTACATTTGTTAACATGTGAAAAAGCACATTTCCTTAAAAGTCTAGGGTTCAAAGTCTGCAACAAAAATGGATTCGGAAATATTTAACATAGAAAATTCGGTAAGCTACGAAGATAGCATCACGAAAATGGAATTCCATTCTTATGTTCCCTACATCCCTGATTCATGTACATTATCGTCCGAGGTTCACATACCAGTACAAAATCCAGACATTTACAGTACAATTTAACTCATACTTGAGGTTACGAGGCATGCTTACCAAGTCTGATGGCGCAGTAACTACAGCGACCAAAATAATTAGAATTGGTATACACCATATGGTAAATAGAATTTCCTACAAGCTGAATAATTTCGAGGTGGATTACTACAAAGATGTACTCATAAATTACACTATAAGGAACTATCGCCCTCTCTCACACGTGGTGCAAAAATGGCTGGGTGGGGGATCGAAGCAAATTACGAAGTACCCGTATACGGCGAGGGAATATTTTAAATAAGTATTCTGCTATCGATGCTGCTCAGTTTCACAGAAGTTTAGAAACACATCATAATTAACTCCAAGTCTGAGTTGGTCGTACTTTTAGCAGATACACAAATTAATGTCACCCGGGACACGACTGGGAATCCCGAAAACATAATGCTGTCAGTACATTAGTTCGAGTGGTTTCTACCTCTCATTCAGGTGAAAATTTCGGAGTCTGTGAAGTTCATGAAATATGTCGTGGAAGGTCGAAACATTGATATCGCCTTCTGCACATGGAATTTTGATACTTATCCGAACCTAACACAATCTCTAAACGTGAACTGGAACGTAAAATCAACTGAGAAACCTAGATGCATTATTCTAGCATTTCAGATGAGAAAACAATGTCGTAAAATTAAACCACTCAACATTCGATTGTGTAAAAATAAAAATGTTAAAATATTATTAAATTCTGAAAGTTTCCCATACAAAAATCTAAGCATTGATTTTTCTAATGGATTGTACATGCTACCATACCAAATGTATGCTGAGGTTAAACAATTTTTCTATGCACATTTATTGTCTCTAACTTTAGAACAGAGTGATTTAGTGAGCACTGTGCCTGTACTAATTGTTGATGTGAACAAGCAGGATTATATAATCGACAGTGGGGTATGAGAATATTTTGCATGTCCATAAGTGTGCTGGCCTTGTTGACTGGAGAGGGTAAAGAAGACAGAGGAGAAAAATAAATTAATTAAAAGTAGTGACATTAGAGTGCTACATCAGATTTTAAACAAGGCAAGCATGCAGGCGTGAAACAAATCAGTTTAGTAGCAGCTATTGGCACAGGGCACTGTTTCATCCTTCAAGCATCAACTCAGAGGTTCAACCTGGCGACAGCTCCATAACATATACTTTCCACGATGCAAAACATATGACTACCTACATGGAAACTTATGGCAGTATGTGGCACTATCTGCTAGCCTATGAGCCCCAAATGTTTGAACACTGTCAAAAAATAGTGTTATGTGTTACGAAAAATGTAAGCGATGAGGCCAAAGACATGTGCACATACATCGAAGGTATGAAACAGAACATAATCGAGCAACTGCAGGAATAAATAATATAAATTTACCCAGTAACATTCAATTTTTTTTCCTGGAGTACGATTATGGCAAACCTGAGCCTCACGAATATGAAGCAGATCAGCGTGCCTTCAAGACCACAATCATGCCTATATACAAGTTCCCACTCTTTTCTAAAACGTTAGTACCAATTCCTCTCAAAAAAGTTTTAAACATACGCTTTAACGTTGGTAGTGTCTCACGTCTGGGGTCCATCATATACAGCGAAGAGTAGTCTTCTCGTCCACCACCGGCTGAGTCTATATACTAGTGTGTGTGTGTATAAATATAAATAAATAAATATATATATATATATATCGCCTGACACTCCCTTCTCCGCGAATCCCTCGTCTGAAGCTCCAGACCAAAGAGCCTCCAGAACGATATACACAGTATTACATCATATGCGGTCATCATTGACAAATCACAAGCAATTAAAAAGGTGACACAACCTTTTATTTACCAGTCAGACACAAATTTACAAGAGAGTTCCGTGGGGCGCAAGACAATACGCTTAACCTGGTTCAGGCTGCAACCCGCACAACAATACCGTATGGTAGAGAGAAGCGCTTCCAGGCGACATACATCTTGTAGTGAATTATTCATTCGACAACACTGAAGCTAGACGTCATTATGCCTCTCGCTGGCTGTGAATGCGAGGTAAACGATTAGAAAATTCTGACCTAAAATATCACGCCATAAACACAGCGAGATCCGAATTTTGGAGGCAGATGGAAAAATTAAAATGTAACGAGAAAACTCTATCACGAATTTTAGTGTCATTGTTAGTTTGATGACTGTATTAAAATTTTAATAATTATATTTATTTCGTTATATGGTTGACACTTTTGAGAAGTAGGGTTAATTTCAAATCTTCGTGTATCTACATGGAGTGGCGATAAGCTACTCCCCGCCGCTCAGATAATTTAGTTTTACAAATTATATTTCGTTAATATAATTATACTTAAAAAGTTCGTATGTTATGTTTGATCTGCAGCGTAAACGTAAATGGCCTGCGTCTTCTTAAAAGCTGAAGTCAGCAAAAACATTAGGGATTTACATATAGTGAATGAAATACCCTCATAACGGGATGTACGATTATTTATTCACAATAATAAAGCTGACATATCTGATATTGAAATTAAGTGTAATCTTCAACTACACACATAATACTTTTATAACTTTAAATACATTCGAATTTAAAATTGTCAGTTCTATAAAAAAATTATTGTAACCAAAATCTTGCTAAACTAGACTATAGACAAATGTTTATTTTTAAACTGCTCTTGTTTTCCTTTTGGTTGCGAGGTAAAATATAATATAAGAAACTGAATGCATCGCTGACTATAAACGTGTTCATATCAGGGCTCAAACTCACCAACCACTTTACGATGCGATGCGAGCGTTATAACACGCAAACAACTGAAGATAGGCCTCTATCGCTGAAGAAGTCGTGAATATCTAAATTATTGCGCCCCTTAAAATTTAATTTGACGTGTCGGTAGAAATCCTTTCAAATATAAAATGATGTTTGGAAACAATAAATTCAACAGCGGTACTTGGGGCGGGGCGTTTTAATAGCTCAAGATCCCATTTCCAACGGAACTAGTGTACCGATGCCAATATTTTAAAGGGTGCATGGCCTCTAGTAACTATTACATTCGTTCTATGCACACTGAGGGGATTATTAGGCTTCTAAATTCAAAATGTGTGGGTATGTAGGAGGGAAGAAATAATGAGGTCGCCTGTGGTAGCTACAGAAGTAGCCATACACTCCTACGCGACAGGTTTGTTCGACATAGCGTTCCAATAAAATAGGACATAACATAAAATTTAAAGCGCAGTGAAATTACCAGTTCCCAGAATTGATTTCGGCCACGAGAAGAATTTAACTCGTGAAGAAAGGAGGTAAATAGTAAACAATATTTAAAATTGAATTTTTTTGAAAATGCAGTTCTATCTTTCTAGGGGCTAGGCTTGGTGTAGTAGTGGGTGCTGGTGAGGAGTTGTCATGAGGTAAATATACACGGCATGCGAGTCCATTTTTCAAGAACACGGGAGAAAATATGAATCATGGCCACGAATTCGTAACACGCAGCGAGTTTTGTGTCCACGGTGTGACGAATGAGAGTGCGAACACATGTGTAGTAAGGTTGGTTGGCTCCCTATACTCTAAAAAAATATGTTCAAATATTTCTGTGCAGCGAAGAAAACCATTTATTCGAGGTTTTTTTGTTAACAGAACCAAATCTCATTTTAATATAAGGAAAGGTTAAATAAACCTAGGTTTGCGGTTAATACATTTGTTGTTATACATTTTTGTTTCACGGCAATAATAGACTTAACTTCCTTTATTGCAAAAAAAAATTACTTTCTTTGACATTGTTTTGTTTAATGTACAATAAATCTGATGTGTATAAAAGGAAAGAGTTAAGTGAAATTGAAATTTTGCTTTCGTTCATTGCAATATTTAGTACGTAAGGAAATTAAGTAAATGCTGAGTTGCCAAATAACGCTTTTGTTGCTGAGACGCCAAATAACGCATTTCTTAGATCGTTGACATAACGGTTTAACTTTAAAAATAACAGTAACTTACTTTGCCACAAATAATACTGCTGAGCTATTGTACCGACAAGGTAAGATTACCATTCATTGCCTTTGATTTATAGATAGGGGTTCATATTTAACCAACAATTTCTTAGTGGCAAGGTATCATGTGGTGCAGCGCAGAAAGTATTTTCAGAGTCTAACATTTCCTTGGATTTATTTTTCTCCCGCTAGGCCAGTGATGCTCTCATAGTTAACACTTACTTTCAAGGGCATGTCACATTAACATTTGAAGCTCGGTCACTCAGATGAATAATTGCAGAGCGTGTTTTGCTGCCACGTTGTTAGCATTCCTGGCAGGTATGCCGGAGGTTGCGCATTCCATTACAGCTGACTACAGTGAGAGCCGTTGTCCTTACAATGTTAGAGCCGTTTCTTGCTATTTACGCCTTATCCTAAAACATTATACTAAAATCCTTGTTATATATTCTATTACAATGTATTTTAAAATTTTTTGCGTTTGAGTAAATAATAACGTTAGAAATCTTCTTTCCCCAGTAATGGAAACATGTTAAAAATCGTCCGGTGTCGCCGGAACATGTGCATAGAAGTAGAATAATATAGAGAAGTCGGGCACCATGGCACCGGCGCTCACACCATGTCGCCTGCCATGTAATGACGTCACCCAACCGCCATCTTAGATCCAGGTCATCTTAACCCATAAACTTGACCTTGATCCCATGCCCGTGACCTTGAATAAACTTAAACCCAAAAAATTCTAAAAAATCTCAAAACAATTCCTAAAAATACCCCAAAATATAAAAACTTAAAAAAAATATAAAAAATTCCAAAAACTTATTAAAAACATATTAAAAAATTTATAAATATTTATTAAAAACTGGTATTGAAAACGTATATTTACAGAGGTCCCACTACGACCGACCCTCGTCGATTTTTTATTGGTTATTTTATATGTCAATTACTCGCATTCGTTAATTAATCTGTAGGCCTCCACCCCCTTCCCCACCAATGTCATGTCTATTGCCCATTTATTTTTAGTATCACCCAGTAGAGCGCACTGGTAACATGTTTCAACCACCAGAGATATATTACTATCGACAAGAGTGCTATCGACCTGTACCGAATGGTGACGAGGTCATGTAAATCGTAATTTAGGTTTTTTTATTTATTCTTAAATGCAAGTATTTTATTTAAAACTATTTTTCTATGTAAGCGAGGTGCGGGGGTGCTATAAAATAAATAAAATACAACATATTTTTTTACACAAAAATTTTGTATACATAATAAAATATACATAATCGGCAAAAATGGAATAATTTTTATTAATATTTTTTGAACAAAGTCCAAAATACATGTTTTTTTAATCTGCAGATCTTCAATTATTTTTTTTGGGAATCTTGTAGAAAGCTGAGCAATTCATGTATGGCGGTAAGCAGCAGTGCTCTATTAAGGGCCGCACAAATTACAGTGTCTCTACGAAGACCTTCGACACAAGCAGCAGCAGCAATACTTGTCTCCGATTCACCATCCATCACTTTATCATTGCAGTGTAGACTTGACTCCTCTTTGATCGATGGCTCTATGATGCTAGTACCAACATCCGGCTCATCGACACTAGGTCTGTCAGTTGCAGAACCGGCATCAGCAGCCTCGGGAGTATACATTACTGGACGTCAACGAGTGGGCGCAGATCCATCTCTGAAACCGGGGGCAGAATCATCCGTGACGGGTACTGACACGAGTGCCATGTGCCAGTGATACAGTTGACGGCACCTGGTCGTCTGGCTGGCGGCATCCTTCTTGGACCCAGGTTGCTGGGAGTGAACTGATGGTTCGTGCCCCGCCTAGAGCGAATCCATGGCACGGTCTGGCACATGGATGGTAGCATGAGTCTATGCCGAGGCGATGATTTGGTCCATGGTGCAAGGAAGCTGCGTTTGTGGCGTCATGTGGAACACGACATAGGCCGATGCTCCCGGACAGTCAAATTGAAACTGCGTTGGTACATAGACGATTGGAAAATGTTAGAATCGTCAGTGCTACATGCCACTACAATTACAGGTCTCTGTAAAAGTGCACAGATATCCATGTTCTGTGATGAAACTATACTCCACGCTTCTACGCTACCATAGTCTGACTTGGCGCTTGCATAAATGTTCGTAGGACAGAATTGAGTCATGGTGACGATCAGACTTCTAGACGTCGACTAAACGATCTCGTTGATTTTTCCAACATTATAGTACAGATGTTGATAAGGTGTGCCACCATAAGAAAAACTACATTCTTTAACATTTCGAGAAGATCGGGTGACTTCGTGTCTAGTCGTGGGAACTCGATTTCTGGTCCAAGTACGAGGCACACCATTTGCGCAGCAGCTACACGTTCTTCAGTGCGAAGGCCCAGTCAGGTTATGACCTGTCGCAGATATGACGATGCGAATCGTCGTAAAATTTCGTCAGCTTGCGCAGCGAAGGACATCAATACTCGGCCTGCACATCGACAATTTCCACTTAAAATTTACACAAGTCGCTAAGCCATTTTTTATGCTCAGGTCCTGCTACGTAATTCGGGACCTTCGGGTACTGAAACAGCAAGTCTCGCAGTACGTTTCCCATCTGATGGTATGGAATCTTGCCTTCGTCCAACTCCAGTCCGTGGTATTACTTGGTTAGCCAGGCGTTCGTTTTCTTGCTCTTCTTGTCCAACAGTTTCCAGGGGTATGGAGGGTGGAAGGAGCGGGTTCGTGTTTTACCGTCATCGTTGTAGGACACTGCGATCTCCTTGAGCACGAAGCCATTTGGCTCTGAAAACCCTGCAGATTACAGTACATCTTGAAGCTGAAGATGCTTGAAGACGACTACACAGTTCTAGTGTGTAAACAGTGATATATTTATATATTCTCAGCTGTGCTCACGATACTATTTTGTGTCGGAAATTGTACAGTACAAGCCGGTCGTGAAGTATCAGGCAGAATGCCCACATGTTGGCAGGAATATTTCCATGTGTAGTGAATTCGATCCTGCAGTCGATCACATTGGAAGTAAGATGCTCGTCCTGTTTACTCACATCGAATACCCTGAGCGGAGCCCAACTCTTGAAAGTATCAGGGCTCAATATCGTGGATTGAAGGCGTCCATAGTATGAATTTTGGAATGGAGTGTACTTCTGATATGCCAGCAGGTACTGCCCATTTTCAAGTACATGCTCATGTCAATGTATGGATGACTTTTGCTATTCAAAAATATTTTCACATTTTCTATTTGACATGTGTTGAATTGCGAATGGCTCACTCTCACACTGTGCTGTCTTCCAGTCTGTAGCCCAACGATGATGTACCTCGGTTTCTCAGAAGCTAAGCTGGACTTTACCATCCATTTGATGCGCTGGTTTGCTGGCAATCCAGAGTATGTCTCGAGACTCCACGAACTGAAAGCTACATCGATGTTTTTGTCATCTTCCACATTCTTCAACATTTTTATGCATTATGCAGTACTCAACTGCACATGAGGCAGCATCCATTTGATAGACTGTAGTTTCAGTTCCACTGTCTCCAGGTTTTCTCTCGTACCGGACAGTAGATATGACATGGTGTGGAAGGGGGCGGAGGCCGGCCGACTAATTAGTGAATGCGAGTAATTGACATATAAAAAACCACTAAAAAAAATTAACGAGGGCTGGTCGTGGTGGGACGTCTGGAAATGTGTGTTTTTTAATAATGCATTTTTTTAATTTTTAAAATATATTTTTAATACATTTTTGACATTTTTAATAAATTTTTTAAAGTTTTAAAATTTTGGAGGATTTCTATGAATGTTTTGGGATTTTTTAAAGAATTTTTTGGGTTCAAGGTCATTTAAGGTTAGGAGCATGGGGTCAAGGTCAAGTTCATGGGTCAAAGTCAAGGGGACCTGGATCTAAGATGGTTGTTGGCTGATGTTATTCCATGGTGGCCGGCCAGCGCTGGTGCCAGGTGCCAGTGTGCCCAATTTCTCTACATTATTCCACTGATATACGTTATCTTTAAGCATTCCCCAGAGGAAAAAGTCTAATGGCGTCAAATCAGCCGACCATACAGGCCATCTTATAACACCTTCACGCCCTATACAGCGACCAGGAAATAGCTTGATGAGGGTTTGCCCTAGCCACACACGAGTAGTGATCTGGGCACCCATCGTGCTGGTGGTACCACATACATGTGGTATTGCAAGTGGTGCTTCCTCTAGGATAGCTGGTATATCATGTTGGTAAGAAAGTGTGCGTATCTGTTACCTGTTACGGTGCCCTCAAGAAAGTACAGACCCGTTACATCGTTTCCAATGATCCCACACCGCACGTTCACATTCCACTGCCGCTGGTGTTCCTACTGCCGCAGCCAGTGCGGTTGGTCAGCAGCCCAATAATGCATATTTCTGATATTCACATGTTCATGATTGGTGAATGTTGCTTCGTCGGTAAACAGAATTCTTTGAAGAAAGGACCTATTCTCCTGATATCGCATCAGAAGCAAATGACAGAATCTCATACGCTGCACAGTAGGGTCAAACAGCACTATTCTTGCAAAAAAAAAAAAAAACTTTTTAAGTGGCAATATTTTATATTCGAACGATCGATAAATCCCTGAACCAGATGTTTGTAATAGTCACCAGGTCTTTGGAATACAGCTAATTTCACAGTACATGTCAGATCTTGAGCTTACATGAATCAGCGAGGAAGAAGCTCTCTATCTGGGAAGTCGTTAAATGCATTGTAGTGCTGTGTGCGGCTGTAACAACAAGGTTTGGCTTAACGTGATGTCATTACTACCAGCTAAGCACATTTTCGTGCAATTATATATAGGTTTTGTGAATTCAGTAGTGGATTAATGTGACCTTAAAGGCAATGTACCATAAATGTGAAAAAGGGAAAAGTTTCTTGAAGGTTTTAGTATATATCAGGACATATAATGTTCCACATCGTGACATTTACAATTAATTCACACAGTATGCTTGCCGTAACTGTAAACATGCGCTGCTCATATCTGCTCATTTTGAAAGAGTAGCGGTTTAAAAAGTTGACAGCTTCTAAAAATCGATTTGCCAAGTACGCATTATCTAAAGACCCAAAACATTTGTTTGTCTTTCTTTGTAGGATCGGGTTGCACCAATGATGTTTTTATCAATAAAATAAAACTTTATAATACCATGAGGCAATCTGCGCGTGTTTTAATACAGGAGCAAGTTATGTTTTTGAAAGAATTCATCTGAATCAAAACAAAATGCACAGACGAATGTATTCCGGCTCTCAACAAGCGAATTTCATTGTTCGTATCCATAGACTCAGAAGTGGGATTTGCAAACTACGAAATGATCGCTACTTGAAAACGTATGGTTTGACCTACGAAGAGTTTCGATGAATCATGTCATATGACAAATCTACTGAAAATAGAAAACTTGCGAGCCACATATTCAAGTGATGAGCTTTTATTTGCCGCTCAAATGTGCTTACGCTTTTGTGACTTAGTGGAAGCGTTAAAAATTGTAAAATATATAACAGCAACATCACTCATACAAGCTTAGAAATATCAAGAAACTTACAAAAGATGTCTACCAACAATGCAGCTCACAGGAACAGAAGCGCTTCCCATGTGCATTGATGTTCAGCTCACTAGACGTGAATAAAATATTATTCGAGAGAATGATAAACGACGTTTCCCGCCTATACAAACATTCAGAAAGCTAAAAAAAAAAAAACCATTGTCTTCCTCAGAAAAATCACATAATGCTATCAGAAACTGCGACTGAAGTTAACCTGTAGGCACTTCTTGACCGCACTGCCTCTTGTCTTCTGGAGGCTCAGAAGGACGTATTTCACAATGCAGTTCAGAACAGTTCAAAACTAACCCTGAATTGCAAGTGGGGATTCGATGGTTCTTCACAATCAGAATACGAGTGTTATCAAGTGATTCCGGTAGTTCAGACACGAACGATTTCCTTTCTTCCGTTGTGCCTATACGTCTAATAGATGACGACCCAGAAGGACAAGGGCCAAAAGTTTTCTGGCAAAATCCATAACCTTCGTAAACAAGGTACTGTAGGCCCATCCGATTTCAGTTCCAACGTGAAACAGCAGATATTTAAAAAAAGGAACAGGGTCACATCAAACGGCAAATACAACAATTACATCCTTTTATTGGCGTGTTAGACGGCAAACAAATTGAAGTTATCTACAGCAAGTTTTTCACTATGATTGACGGCAAAGTGTGCAATGGAGTTATAGCTAGCTTGGGGCATCGAGCAGAAGAATATTGTCTCGAAGACAAATAAAACTATTCAAGACATATTAAAAAAATATATGAGGTTACTAGAATGCAAGCGAAAACATGGCTTTGGCAACACATTATGGGAATACGCCAAGGCGTATCCACTTTATCCGGCTTTATCGGCAAGCCTCACTGGTGTTGACATTGACATCATGAGAAGATTCAGCACAACTATGCAAGTGATCTCTTGTGGCCACGAAATAGATGTGGAAAAGTATCGCACATATGCGTTGGAGACAACCCAGCTATTTTTACAGAAATACCCATGGTATGCCATACCTCCGACAATTCACAAAATCCTAATCCATGGTCCAGACATCATCCACCATGATTTTGTTCCTATTGGTCAGCTAAGCGATTAGGCCTAAGATGCTAGAAACAAGGGAATTAAGAAGTACACAGAAGGCTTTCCTGAAAGGTCTCTCGAACAAAAACAAATGAAGATGTCCTCAACGTGCTGCTGATATCCTCGGACCCGCTTATTTTTTCACTCAGGCGGTTGCAAGAGAAGAAAGCCACGCAGTTTGACAAGGAGGTCCTGGAGATGCTTCGGGAACCGGATGTCCGTTGTGCGGCAGACGACAGCAGCGACGATTCTGACATTGCGAACGAGACTGACGAGTCCCAATGACGGCTTTTTGTAATTACGGTACTCCCTAACCTTATGTATAGTTTGAAATCGTACTTTTCATTATAACATTAGTTTTACAAAAACAAAAAAACTACTTTTATTACCATGTAAATAACATTGAGACAATTAAATATTTTTTTCCTGGATTCAGCATGCTTGGCTCCACAGTGTGTCGTTTGTTATCTCGCTGGTCAGGCTGCGGTTGAAGTGACTCATGATAGAGATGGGATCTGTTGTGCAAAAATTGCGAATGACGCTGGACTGACTTATTCCAGAACTCTCTGGAGCTAACATGTAGGTCATGAGCAACAGCTGCCAGAACATCTATTTCTTTCGCGCCGGTCGTTGCAGACGTTCCCTTTACGCTCGGCGTAGTATTCCCAACGCCCTTCCAATAACAATTTATTTCACAGTCGCAAACTTGTCATGATTGATGGAAACTGCCTCTCTGGGTATCGTTGTGCATTCTCCGTAAATAAGTAGCATATCCAATTTTTCTTGGTTCGTGAACGACATTTTCTTCACACTCCACAGCACTCGGAACACTAGCACTCCACAGCTATAATACAGAGTTGCGTGTCCTCACTATCCCTTTTCTACCGGTATCGCGGTGGCGCAACATTCTGTTTCCGCATGATGCTACGCGACGTATTTCCTTTTAGGTATGATACCACCCACGTCCGTAGATATATCACGCAGTCTGATAATACAACCAGAGAAATTTTACGTTCTGCATACTGTAATTTCTCCGAAACTATTTATCCGATTTCGGAGAGTGATACGCAGTTGAATTCGTCTCTTTCAGATCGACGTTGCCAGCATCAGCAGTTACAATAATTCCATTTGAAAAAATCACGTTGATATCGATACCTGTATACTTAACATTGCTATGACACTATGCTAAACGTAGTTCAGTGAGGTATTTATTACGATTCATCTGGGTGAAACCAGGATAAAGATATCTTCAACTTTTAGGTGACTCATCCTGTGTATATACCGGATGTTCACGAACAAATGATAATAAACACGATAGTGAGGTAGATAAGTACAAATGGAGCATATTAAATTAAGGAAAAAATAGCCTAACATCAATACCTGCTAATGGCAGTGGCAATGTGAAGGGCGTGTATTCAACCTTGTAGACGTGGAATTGTAACCAGTCTGTGCGCAGGACTGCGTGCCTGGTAACATCGCTCAGTACCGCACGGTCGCAGTCTAGGAGGAACCACGTATTGCCAGTTCCTGCAGGACGTATGCTGAAATAATTGGACGAAGTTCCTTTAGATGCTCGTGAGGCGATGTGGTTTCAGCAGGACGGAAGACTGCCTCATTTCGCCATTGCGGTTCGCCGGCACCTCGAAATGCACTTCTCAAACCGGTGGATAGGTAGGAGAGGCCCCATAGCATGGCCACCATGCTCACCTGACATAATACCACCTGACTTCTGGCTGTGGGGCCACATCATATCGATGGTGCATGCCACACCACTTGACACAAGGGATGAGCTCATTACGCCGGAAAACTTTGCACACGTGCATCGCAACAAGCTTCAGCGCTGCATCGCCTGTGTGGCCGATATGCTGGCGGACAGTTTGAACAGAGAAATTGAATAGACACTCTGTCCTCATACCTCACTCCCATTAGCGGGTTAACTATGGACGTTAGACTATTGGTTCCCGGAAGAAATATGCTTCATTTTTACTTATGTACCACACTCTGGTTTTTTTTATAATTTGTTCGTGAACATCCGGTTATATATATATTANAAGTGAAGGGACGGTTCCACAATTTTCCGGTTCCGGTTCTTCAATTCGGTTGCCGGTTCTCGGTTCTGATACCAGTTCTTGTACAGACTCACACTAAACTTGCACATTCACTGCTCAAACTTGTTTAAGGACTTTGAGAATAAGTGAGCAACAGACTTATTTATTTTGTCTCAATATTTCTGCCAAAACGGAGTCTTTCACCTTTATTAAATTTTATTTCTAACACTGGTGGTAAACAAAGTTTTTTCATGACGATGTGTGTTGCATGTTAACATGTGTGTTGAGGTTAGAAGTGATTTCTGACACGCCTCGCAAGGTTCGTGCTCCAAAGTGATTGCAAATAGCATAGTTGACATCGTTAATGTCAACCTAGATATTATTCCACACCTCTGATATGTTAAAAACTTATTACGGTTCCCAACTAAATTTATTCCATGGTGAAAGAAAAACGAAAACACGTGCTTGTGATGGTGCTACACAGTTAGTCGGTAGCTCAAAGCCTAGTGCAGTTTTACGAAGACGAAAATTTATAATAAATCCTTCTACGATGAATTCCCATTTAAGTTCCAGCCTCAGACCCGTCAAATTTATTTTAGGTTGTGCATTATTGTTGATGTAGCGAAGCCTTTGCAATAATGAAACATTTTTCCGTGTCACATATACATTATTCACTCGCAAAAAAGGATGCGTCGCAGCAAAAAATACATTGAATAGTTGAGTTTAAATACCTTCAAATTAGCCAACACACGTTCAGCAAGTCGTAAGGAAAAAATTTTATTTTGTGTAGCTAGTGAGAAATAATGGCGCTCTGTATGGTGCAGGTTTTATAAATTATATTACGAAACAGATTACCACACCACAAAATCTGTTTTAAAAGTTTCAAATATCGTCAAATACTAATTTACGACCGCGTATCTTGTATCATTTTTCGAATTGAATCCTCTGGCTGTACGGGCTTCATCGAGGCCAACAGTGCACTTTTACCTTGTTTACGATCCCACGTAGCACCAAACTACTCGTTGCGAAGTGTAACGACTCCTCCATAACGTGGGTGCATTTTAATTAAAAATATTAATACATGAGGATGCATAAATGTTGGTTTTATTAACACAAACAAAGCCTAAAAGATACTGTGCAGGGTAGTGCGAAGGAGCGCGTACCGGCACATAGCCGTAGCCACGCCGTTCACCTTTTCGGCAGCCTACAACAAGAAGACCAAACGATTTATTAATGTTGTGTTAATTTATCACTAAAGGGTCGTTATAGTATATTACAATGGTACTGCTAGCAAAGATTTAGACCTCATTTAGCACCGAAAATATTATTAAACAACTACTTTAACACAAATGTGAAATTACCTAGTAGACATGGTAAGGCTTGACTGATACAGAGAATCGACGGTATAATCACGTCGGTTCCGGTTCCGATTCGGTTCCTTCAAGAATCGGCGGTTCCAAGGAACCGAGGAACCGATCGTCCCATCACTAAATCACCACACTCATTCGCAGGTTGGTATATTTTCTTGACTTCTTAGTGATACAGTTAAATAAATCCAGAATGACAAAACTTATATGAATGAGCATGCTCCAGGGGTTTAGTAAATGTTTAAGCTGAATTGCTTGCGAATAGGGTGCCGGGTTTGTTTTAACCAATGTTATTTGGACACAATGCCCTTCTGTATCTCGAGGCTTCATTGACCCGAAAATTTACACCTTGGGCAAAACATCAACTGGCTGTTGAGCAGTTATGTAGCCCACACGGAAACAAGCACGCACGTTAATTAGGCGACCTTGTCCTTTAATCACCGTATACACGGCGCGAACTATCGCGTTAACGTCAGCTTGGGGAGCGAATAAGAACGGGAGAGACGAACTAGGGAAGCAAGAGCGAAGGAAGGACATGAGATCGTCGACCGTGTCGTCGTAATTGGTCGGCCGTTCCCTCCTCCCTTTTTCACTCCCTGCTTCTCTGGCAGGTAGGCAATTCCAGACGTGGGTCTCCCTGGCTGAATGGCTGGTCGCCTGGCGGCAGGATTGAGCATTTTGCTGGTCCTGCTCGTGACGTCTGTGGGAGGCTGCCTCGTAGAACGACGTGGGTCCATGAGAGTGAAAGAGAAGATGAGCTGAGAATGAAAATTACCCAAAGCTCTCACCGAAACAAACCAGGCTGCAGTCTGAAGTACACAAAAAGAGAAACACATATACACTGAGAACAGACAACACGCAATGGCTAACTAACAATGTAAATATATATTTTCAAAAAGTTAATTCATTACTTTACATGTACATTATATTCATGAACGCACTCTGTAGAATATATTTTGAAATTACTGCTCGGAAAAATAATAAAATAAAATACTTTTTTCTCTTTAAAAGTTTAACTACATAAAAAAATATTTTTTAGATGCTTTATTAGATTATACTAGCGTACAACTCATTTTCTGTATAATTTGTACATTCCAGCTACATTCTTATAAATTAGAGGTGTTCTAAAACACAGGCTAATAAAGCATGTTTCTTGAATTAGTAGAAATAATGACAATAACTAGTTGTCTGTCTGGAAATGCGACCAGCAGAACAGTTCACGGACTTCGCGGAGCAAAGATGCTATAGTTTTTGTTGTGTTACTACCTTAGATAAACATTATTTGTACAAGTGTTCAAAGATAAATAAATAAAAATAATACAAAAAAAAATTTCGAGTGCAGGTTCTTCACCCAAAAACGCGTTGCAAGGTCCTAAGCATTTGGCGAATAGATGTATGTCTCATTAGTTGGAACCTAAACCCTGTTGACTTACAAATATTGCGGAAAGTACATTAAAGTATTTTAACAAAGATTTAAAGTCACTGTATAATATTTTGCTGTGATCAAGTTATTTAACAAAAATGAACATTTCCGCCACCCTTGTTTTTCATAAAATCACGTGAAGTAGAAAAAATTAATTTGATCCTTACCTTGGGTTATTAATTAAAAAATCTAAATAAATAAATAATTTTGGAGTGTGTTGGTGTCCTAAAATTTGACGATTCCGAGATATTCGCGAGGAAGCTTTAAAATCCAGTACTGCAGTAAAGCGATATCTGCAACAGACACTGTGTTAGTGTAGGCGTTTTCCCGGGGCGCTCATTTACACTCTATCAGTTTCATTCGACCATTGCTCCATCTTTATCTCGTACCACTTAGCCCATTCTTCGGGCTGGCATGAACGACAGGTAGTCCTACGCAAGGCAGCCGGCTCCAGTTAGTGCCAACGCCTACAAATCCATGTTGTTGGCTCAGCGTGGATACAGGAACAACGTGCAAGTTGACATATATACAATTAAATATTTTACTTTTGTGCTTGTAGACAACACGCAAACACTCAATTTGATACACGTGCCTCATGACAGATCCGCCGAAAGCACACAGGAACATTGACTGGAAAATGAACTGCGCGTGATACGTAGGCATTCATCAATGAAGGTTTCGTTCATAGGTATCAAGCTTTCAGAATAGGGCGATAATTAGTGAGGCCACTCACAGAAACTGTTTGGCCTCATGCATTGACCCTCTGTGTGTGTAATGAATAGCGGTAACCGGCTTCTTCACTTTGACAGGTCGCAGCTCAACCACCCGTGTACAGTGAAACCAGTAAAATAGTACGTCGCTACTCACAACCGTAATTCAAAACTCAACCTGTTTCATTTATCTTAATTACTAAATACACAGTTTATGAATGAATGTTCGTGGCTATAGGAGTTGAAAACTAATGTATGCTATGTAGCTCAGTAACACAGTTGTAATTGATATATTCCTCTATTTAAGACGCCTGTTTGAATTTGACACTAGGCGTCAGCAAACAACTGCTCAAGTGGAGCAAGGTTACATACACAGGATGGTCCGCCTAACGTGGACACCCCCAACATTTCCGGAACGGTTGCAGATCACGAAATGCTGTTTCCGCTAAATGAAATTACGCACTGGGGCAAGTAATTTGCCGCAAAGTGACTTTTCGTAACACGTGTATGGGCAGAAATAATTATGATTTTTCCCCTGGAAATTTTTTTTTATTTCAGCAGCACCTGTAAGTACTCGCAAAGATTAATTCAGTGATAAGGCATATGCAATGGAAAGTAACACAGAAACGCCAAGAAATAATGTGCAAATATGATTAAGTTAAGTGAGCCGGTAGCATGGGGCAGTGGACTTGTAAGCACAGCTGTAAGCAAGCAACACGCGCCGTGACTCATCCTGGCGGGAATGCTTTCTTTAAGCAGCGTAGCACTTACCGTAATGGGGCAAAGGGCACGGAATGTGATATTGGACAAAGGAGAGCACCACAGGAGGGAAGACGGGGAATGTTAATGCAAGTCTGATATCAATACATTACATTTTATTCAGATACCAATGTAATTCAACAGATTTGTTTCCTAGTCAATAACTGCACTGAGTAACGAGTGCTTACAGATGCACAACAAAAATAGAACAAACCAACCTAAGGAGAAATGCAATCACATTCGCATGCATAGTAAAAAGTGCACAGTTATGGTTGAAACGCTTGTACTCGATGTGTTTACCACCGACAGCAATACACATCTGTAAAGGCACATGTAGCGAGCGACGAGCGGCCTGAAGTGTTTCTGGCGTAATCCTTCTGCAAGCTGCCACAATGCGTTCTTGCATGTCTTCTGGCGTCGTAGGAACCGTTTTGTACACCCTATCTTTCAGTGTTTCCCACATAAAATAATGGAGAGGTGTGAGGTCGGGGGCGAGAGATGGCCATCTTATAACACCACCTCGCCCTAACCACCGGTTTGGAAACGTTTCATTTAACACTTGCCTCGTCACCAAAGCAAAATGCGCAGGACAACCATCATGCTGAAATCACATATCATGACATGTCGTACGGATGTCTTCCAGAAGTGGCTGTAAGGTCTCTCTGAGGAAATGGGCGTACGTACAGCCAGTCATTGTCTCTTTAATGAATTATGGCCCATGATGCAGTCTCCAACGATTCCACAGCACACGTTCACTTTCCACTGTCGCTGGTGCTCCACGTGCCGGACCCAACGCGGATTCTCCGTCGCCCAGTTGTGCATATTTCGTAAATTTACGGGACCATGTTTTGTGAAGGTCGCTCCATCGGTAAATAGTATGTTCTTCAGAAAATTGCTGTCATCTCTTAGAGACATCAGAGCAAACATACAAAACAGAATGGATGGAATTTACGTTGGCGCAGTATCCATAACAAACTTGTTTTACTTATTCCTACGAACCTGGAATGTTCTCGCGTACCCATGCGGGGGTTTTCATCGACACGTGCCAATACGTAGTGTTGATGCGTCTCGCCCGTAGCAGTATTTCGTCGCACTCGTGTTGTGGAATTCCAATCACCTTATGACAAGAGACGTGTGCAAATTCTTCGAATTGTTTGCCGTGAGATTGACAACAGATTAGGATACCTTTCACCATACATTTGGACGGCTTGCTTGGCATTTCTGCCACTCTCACCGTAAATAAGTAGAGCGTCCATGTTTTTCTCATTCGTGAACATTCATTGCGTACGTATAGCCACACACTGCAATACCACTTAGATTACGGGGTCTGGTGCTGCGCTGTTATTAGGAAGCGGCCCCGCCAGGATGAGTCACGGCGCGTGTTGCTTGCTTACAGCTGTGCGTACAGGTTCACTGCTCCATGCTACCGGCCAACCTAACTTGATCATATTTGCACATTATTTCTTGGAGTTTCTGTGTTACTTTCCAATGCACATGCTGTATCACTGAGTTCTTATTTGCACGTACTTTCAGATGCTGTTGAAATAAATGTATGCTTCCAGGGGAAAAATCATTATTATTTATGTCCATACTCGTGTTACGAATAGTCACTTTGCGGCAAATTACTTGCCCCCGTACGTAATTTCATTTAGCGGAAACAGTATTTCGTGATCTGCCACCCTTCCGGACATGTTGAGGGTGTCCACGTTAGGCGGACCATTCTGTATATAAACACCAAGAATAAATATCGGTTCCGTAGGAATATAAACTTAAAGATGTTTAACAGTGTAAAAAATTGCTTTCCTTATCTTTAGTGTACAAGTTCTTAATTTATGCAAAATTATATGAATAGTTATCATACGAAAGTGTATATATCTATTAATATAATTTGCAAAACTAAATAAACGAATTATGGGAATTATAAATTTACATGATTTACCATATATATTTCAGAATAGTATGCAATTAACATGTTTTGCTACATCTTCAAAATAAAATTTGAAGTAATTGGAATTATCACAGAGAAATAACATGGACATTTATTTTATGGTTCATACAAAGTTTTATTTTAAGTCATATGATACAATCCAAGTAAAATCCACATAGTACACAAGCTCACAATATTTTTATCTTCCCCATTACATCTTTTTGCAATGAAAAATTTTTTTAATCTTACTATGTTTGAAATTCCCCAAGAAACGTAGGAATATATACGTATTTATTTAAAAGTGTTAAAAATGAACATACGAAATGCTTTAAACCCTTGGAACCTGTATGGAAATTTTATTCGGTGAATTCTTTTCCGAATGAAATATTGAGTAGAGAAATGTCTCGAAATAGTAATAGAAATAAATAAGAATTGTTTTAAAAAAGAAAACGTAACATTTGTTAGGGGGCATCCATAAATNCCCAATCTCACGTGGGGGAGAGGGGGGGTCTCGGCAAATATCACGTAATTTTTTTTTTCCGCAAGGAACAGTCTAAAATTGCGAGAAAAGTTGGTTAAATTAAGTAAAACATGTTTCTCCACTAAAATACGGGTAAATCATAATACACAATGATTATTATCGTGGTTATGCGAACGCCAAATAANTGCCATATAGTAGCACAGAAGTACCTGGATTGTTAAGCCGCCACCGGCCAGCCAAACGCTCGACTCGGCATGCGATACGTTACGATACGATATATCGATACAAAATATTTTTTTGGGAATCCCTAGAGCATACGAGCCGAGTGGCAGCGCGCGCGGACAGGTCCCGACCTGCTGTATTTACGTCCGTAAGTGTTTTGTTAGTCGACGGCTCAGTCAACGCTGTCACTCATTCAAAATTAGTTTATACCATAATTATTACAATGCATACGTTAAAAGACACGTCTACAAGACGAAGAAGTGCTGCCAGGAAGAAAAAGTTATGGAACGCAGCGAAACAGAGGTTCCCGAAAAAGGAAGGTTTAGTGCTACACGTTCAGCAGGAGACGGAAAGTCGTTCGCTCCCTTCTTGATTCGCCACTGCCTACCGATTCAACCTTTGCACGCCTTCATCAGCATGCCCTACGACCTCTATTGCCCAAGTGTACGTGGTGATCTAGAAAAGAGATGCTGCAGTACGTGCGGTATTTACTTTTCATCCATCATAAGAGCTGCAGAGCATCGGCGTGCAGTCCACAGTGCACTAGCTGCAACAGCGCGCAAAGTACGACCCTCAAGAATTGTCACACGTCGAGCTACTGAGCTTCTATGTGCAAGCGACAACGGTTTAGAGTGGCTAAATCAGAGAGAGGTTGAAGGAGCAGATGATTTTATTGAAAACCACATAGACATGTTGGTTCCAATAGTAACTCTTGAGACCGCACATGAGTCCCCGTGGACAGAATTAGAATAAATATTCTTTAACAAATTCATGTAGTTTCTACTTAAGTATTGTATTGTTTGATTTTATCACTGTGATTCTAAACTACGTAATTATAAATCTGTAATACTAGTCTTAACTAGTCTTAAATAAAAATAATTAAACAAATTATGTTTTTTTTTAAAAAAATCAATCACGGATTAACGTATTTACACAAAAAATACGAATTTTGAAAAATCTCACGTGAGATTAGAGGGGGGGAGGGGGTCGAGAAAAATCTCACGACATCTCACCAAGGGGGGGGGGGGGTCGAAAAATCATCAAAATCGCCTCACGTAATTTATGGACGCTCCCTTACCAACCAAATGAAATGTTAAGACTTTGACAACCAATAATAATATCCAATCGCTCATAGCAGGAATTCGTTATTTCTCTCAGTTAAATATCTCTTGCTTTCAGGTGACCTTTCTTTTAGACGGAGTAGAGTGGAAATCTGGTGGGACTTTCAAAGAAGTGGAAGACTGCAGTCTGATAATTTATAAGGTATCGTTTAACACACGTGCATTGGAGCACGCATGTTTATGCTTACCACTCGCCGAACCGCCGAAGGAGGAGTTGAAAGGAGAACGAGGCCTTTTCATGCTCGTCGGAAGTTCGCAAGTGCTGCTCCCTTTGGAGGTTGAACGGTTGAAGTAAGGGCGGGAAAAGCGGATCGCGACCCTAGCAACTGCGTGCAGACGTGGACCGTTATCACAGTCGTCCGCAGTTAGGCGATGATGAACACAAAATTCCCAGAGCAGAACACTTGTAGTATCCTTTCCAGTACACTTTGTACACTTGCACACTTTGTACACTTGTACACTTTGTACACTTGTACACTTTGCACACTTGTACACTTTGCGCCATGCTGAAAGAAAAACTACAGCTCTCGCTTTCTCTCTACACAGTAAAAAAGTTTCATTAGTTTTGCAAATAATTATTTGGGAACTAGTTCCAAACATTCTTCTTGTATCTCTACAATTAATATGTAACACTTTTACCACACACTGTTTCAAGAAACAAACATACAAATATCATACATCTTCAGGCTTATAATACATTTAAAGCCTACAGTAGGTACTTGATTAATAAAATTTTATTTTTGTACATTTCTCAGTAACGTGTTATAAATTGTAATTTAATTTACCTGTAGGGTTACAAAAAATATTTCTAGAGCTAGTTTGCAAATAATTGTAGGTAGAAAATACAAACATTTTTAACAGCGTGTCTCATTTAATAGCCGACATCTGTGACATATCTGGCTTCACGCAGTTTTACGATTCAACGGATCCTCGGCTCGATTCTCGTTCCTATGAATACGTCAGTCAATTGTATTTATTAAGGCTCACAATTTTATGCATTAAGGTGAAATTAATTTCAAATACCCAAAACTTCTGTCTCAAGGGCCCACAAATACGTGCCTTATCGAAAACCCCTAACCTATGACCCTTCATATTGTAGGTTGGCGTTCAGTCAACTTCTTGAGGTTTCCTCCAGGGATCATTTATGGGCTTCGTTTGTATTTCACTTCCTCTTTGGCCGAAATATATTAATACGTGGTCTTGATTTGGGAAAGTTTAATAAAACCTCAGCATTTATACTTAAAACTAGTTAAAAGTACCTAATTTACATGGCGGTGCAATTACTTCATACGTACACAGGTTTATCGTGAAGTCCAGATACAAGCTTTGGGAGATTAGGCTTATTCGTTGTGGAAGCAATACGAGTTATGACCCGAAGTTTTTATTAAGACAGAGACATGCCCTTAAAAATTTAGAATTAAAAGTAGTTATTTGCAAAATATCAGATACTACATAGCTGATACCACAAATTCGTTAACATTGTTACCCTTATTTGTGTTCCTCTAATGAACACACAATTGTGATAACATAACAGTCGATAAATAGTTACGAGTAACAAACTTTTCTTTTCTTTTAGTTCATAACATGGCATCCACTTACTTTTTTAATTACCACCCACCAAATGTTAACCGATGGTATATGTCAAATCTGGATAATATTTTTCACGAATTTGTTCTTTCATCCCACGTAGTTTCTGAAATTTTTCAAATAAATAATTGTAATTACTTATTTTCAAGAATGCGTCTCTTTATTAGTAATTACATTAGGTTATAGGTCGTTACCTCATTTTCTATACGGAATGATCTCACAAAGTATCCTACCGTCCCCTCTCCGGTCTACCAAGCCTAATATTGGCATTCAAAATTGCAATTACGCCAACTTATTTGTCGTCGACCGAGTACTGCTGCCACAAGTAAGTGTAATCAACCTTTGAACAAGGGCGCTTCATGCGAGAGTTCGTGCCCATTTGAAATTCGTCAAAATTTCTTGTGTTTAGCACAACATTTCAAATTTATGACAATAATGATCGGAACTATATACTAGCCTGTGATACATATTTGAAATAGGTATTTCATGATTTAGTTAATTTAGTGTATCCGATGTTTGTCAGATTTTTATTTGTTGACATTTCTTTCGCCGTTTCACCCAGAACAGCAAATATGTTGTCATGCTTGTTAATTATCATTTTCGTAACAGACAATCGTAAACGAGTCTCGTCTCCACATTAAGAACTTCGCCTCCAAACATCGTACGTTCATGATCAGACTGACCGAGAATATAGAGTGACATGTACATATGGTCGAGGGATCGGAACAACTTCCATATCACACGCTGCGCAGTGCGTAGGTAACAAAACGTCCAAACGGCGCCACCATCCGCAGTACTGTACAAATTATTTTCTAAAGTCTTCCACCTGAACTGCAGATTAGGAGAGCTAAAAAAAAAACTTTTAATAATATTAAAAAATCGCGCATGCATAATATATACAGGTTGTATCAGAACTTCGTGCAGAATATGATGCCACTGCATCTTGTTACGTTTCAGACAAATCACAAATGTGCGATTATCACTTTGGGCGCCGTTTGTAACATTTCAAACTAAATTCCAGTTGAATATTTCAAATCAATTAATGCGTCGTCATTTTCATGTTCTGAAATATTTTTATCAAGTTAATTCTTTTTTTCAACAAAATTAGCACAATTATCAATTCAATTCTTCTCAAATACAATAAAATTCCTATTTCTTATTATTTATTGATTACTTCTTCATCCTTCACAACTTATTGTAGCAATTATTTTATATAATAAATCATTAAAACATTCTTTGTATATTACTCACGCCCATCATTGGAGGAGGTGAGAATTATTCTGTCAGAAAAGGTTAGTTATATTTTACTTTTGCCTTATTTATGTTGTCTCCTGTCCTCCGATTGGCTGTCGTCTGACCATGACACATCTCTCCGCAAGTCAGAAATGGCGAGACGATAGACAACCAGGATAGTTTTATTTAGTACTTTAGTTTAATAAACATTTAATGCTAAGCACCCTCTAGGAATTAAATGAAAAATAACAAAAAAAATATTAATACTGAATACCGTCTAGAAACAAATGAAAAATATTTACATATGATTTCCATGTTAATAAACTATTAAAGTAACAAAAGTTTATACTGTTAACTTATATAATAAAGCGTAATTTGGAAATTATATTAAAAGAATGTTACAACATAAGCAAGTACTCTGTAATCATATATAATTAAAATATCTATGATAAACGTTAACCACATCCCCTAAAAACTGCAATGTTACAATATGTGGGCCTAAATAACCAGAAAATCACACAAACAAAATGTTCGGAAAAGCAATCTTGTATTACTAAAGTGACATTGAAGTTAGGTTCAAGGGGACATAATGTACTACGTTATTGTAGTGTATTGTTGTGCAGAATGTAATACACTACCTTTAGTTTGTATTGAATAACCATACCTTTGCTTAGAACACATAATGAGTACATTCATTTGTATATATTATTTCCAACTCCCGGCATTGTTGCACCTAACTTCAACGTCGCTTTAGTAATACAAGATTGCTTTTCCGGACATCATGTTACTAAGGTTTTCTGGTCGTTTGGGCCCACAGATGCTGTGTCTTCATTTTCTGCATGAAGTTCGGATACACTCTGTATATATATATATATAATACTCAATTTAGTCTACATTACATGAAATATAGTGTCCCCCTAATAAAAATTTCTAGGCACGCGTATGGGTGAGAAGGGCCTTGTGTAGTTTTCAGACCACGAACAGGAATCGATTCTCTGTATGGCCAAATCGGGATTTCCGCATATAAGGAATATAGCGGACGTTGCTGCTAACCGGCAGGTTTTCTAGGGGTACCTCCGTTTCCCTCACCGCTGTATTTCGTCGCGTCTTAATTTCTAACTCACTTCGTCCCAACCGGTGGTACAGATGCCAGGTCTTTAGCGCCGCCTAAATAGCTCTCACTTTTACTTGTGTAAATGTGAAAACTGACAAAAACTTTCAGACGTACACCACTATTCCCTAGTTGGTAAATACTAAGTGCATGGGTTTTGTAAAAGGACTAATTTTTCGTCCTAATTTATTGAGATACGCAATATTTATGGTTGCCCTCTAATCCTTATCCTCCGTGTTTGTAAGGGGAGAACAAATAATTGACAGGGCATGGGTTTTTGAAGTTTCATGATGAATTTTCTGCATTGCCTCAAAAGGTAATTTCACAATTTGTTATAATACAGGAAACAGAATTCGAAGTTAGGCCTATATGAAACATTACACTTTCATGCAGTCATATGAGTATTCCTTCTCCCAATAGTTTATAGTGAATAATTGTAGTCTTCCGTCAGAAGGGCGAGTACAGAACTGCACTAAAGTTAACTTACCTGAATGGGAACTTGGAAAAATTTTGTGATTGCTCCTTTTGAAGGGTCTCACATTATTACAAAAGGCTGATCGTGGAGGTTGAGCTTACAATCCATATTAAAGATAGTATTAAACATGTGAACATAAATGTGCACATCTCTTGCCCGAGATTTGAAACCGAAACCACGCGCACTATAGTTTGGACTTTCATTATTGTATGCTACAGTGATTGTCAAGTGGAGAAAGGTAATTAAATTACATAATTGGCCTACACCTGGTACATATCGAACCCGCGACCATCCAAATGCGTGGTAGACCTCATACCAAACACTCTAGTAATAGCCCGGATGCAGATCATAGGGGCGATATATGTGTTATATTAATGCATCGTGAAAGTCGCACCACAATCGCATGTTTTAGCGAGAGGTTCCGTGCATTAGTTGTGTGCACACTAGTCTCCATAGGCTTTTCACGGTTAAGTGAACACTTTTGAGACCCTAGTTACATTTTCGTTTCAGTAATTTTTTGTTCTTTAATCACCTTTTTAAATAAATATTGCCTTGTAAGTAATAAACAGAGTGTGTTTATTCCACCGCACTCGAGAGTAAGCGTCTAAAACTAAAATAAAATATGTCTATTGACTATTACAAATGAGAGATCTTTGAAAAGGGTTCACTTTACCGTGAACAGCCTATATCAACATTTTAAATTGATAGAACATTCTCTCAATGCCAAGTGGTTACAAAATACAAATTCGAGAAACAATTATATAAATGTTTAAAAATAATTTCTTAATTCATTGAAATTTTAAGCGCGACTGTTCCGAAGTGCAGCACGTTCCAGGTCTAGGATGGGTGAACTTTAAAGTAGATAGACGACTCTAAACATTTGTACATATGAACCAGTTGTCAGATATTCACAAATAAGGCTTATCGAGATCTTGCAACGTACATTCAGGATAACAAATTGTGTAACGATTGTTTTGTTAGATATTTCGCTGGCTAGTATGACAGAGTAAAATGTACGGTTGAAACATATTTATTGACTTTATACTCGATTGAAAATATTTGCCGTTGGTAAGATAGCTGGATGAAATTTGTAAGGAACAAATGGAGAAACAATTTTAATAATATGTTAACACAAATGCCTGTAATTATATGTATGGAATTCAATAGCATACGAAAAAAAACCAAACCAGAAAACTACTCCTACAATTTTATAAACATAAAAATACAAAACAATAAAATAATATATTTTGCTCCGTAGCGTAAAAATTAATTAAAAAGCACACAAACTTGCTGTATTATTTTTATTCCTATCACGGAAATTATAGTTGCTATTTTGTTGTTATTTAAACAAATTTACAGTAATTTTAGCTTATTTTCGGGAAAATAATACGTTCTAGAGATATTCGGTTTACGATAACAGCTGTGTCTGGAATCTTAACATTGAAAACAATATTATCGAAAATATAACACAAAACTAAAGTTATATTTTGCGTACCAAACAAACACTGTAAGAGAAAATGTAGTATTTACGTGTATCCCGTATGTTGAGGTATTCGTGATTCAGTGATATTTCATAAACATACTTGTATCATACTAATAACTATGAAATAGAAGCTGTAAGTGGTTTGTGGTAATGTTACCAAGCAAATCCATTATTATTCTGAAATTTGTGTCTATTTTATATACAAGTCAAGCTGCGCTTGTTCGACTCAAGCAGAGATAAATGTATTTACGAATAAATAATATATTTAACAATTTTTGAGTTTTTAATTAATGCCATACGTGAACAATCAACATTTCTGTTAACTTAAAATTTCTGTGCCTCTTCGTTTCTTCAGACAGCACAGGTATCTATAAATGGTTAGTTACACTGAGTGAACTGAGTTTTAATTAGCCGCAGTTAATTCTCAAAAGAAACTACTAAAGCCTTAGTAGTATAGTATGATTATTAAACAGCACAAGAAATGAATTCTCAATTTTTATTCCCTCATATCTTAGTTGCAACAGACCTTAAGATTTTCGCGGACGGAATTTGAACCATTTTACGGCTTGTAGCCATAAATTTTATGTACAGCAATTTTGAGCAGTGTACAGAACTCTAGCAGAGGGATATTGAGAATTTATCTCTGCTTGATAAATCTTGGTTATAAATTTTTCTGCGCTTCTGGAGACGCCGCGAAGAAGGCACTAGCTTTCCGAAGTTTTTCTTTACACTTTTTGGTCGCGATGTTTGCAATAATTCTGCCGTGAATTTCAACACAAAATTTACCACGTGACCCACATTAACAGCCTTTTCACTGAGAAGTTATCTTGCAGCGATGTTAGCTGCTTCTATGCTGACGTTTTTGTTTGAGAAACCCTGATTCGTCTGCAGGGAATATGGCCGCGACTACATTCTCCCTACATTTTCCTGCTGTTGAGATATGAGCCCTCTTGGTGCTGTAGGTAAACACCGCATGCACCATAACGCCCCTCGTCTCCAGTAAGCTACTGCTCAGCTATGCAAACGGTCGCTTTCCATTGCTCCATACTTACAGTTTACTTCCACGTCGTTTTAGTGGTGAGCAGACAGCACAGGGAACATGGGGAACCTTGCTCCATACTTTCTCGGGTTTGGACGCGCGCGCGCTTGAATTGCACCAACAAAAATGAATACTAAAACCCAAGTGCTTCGCCTCGGTATTATGGGAAACGTATTTCACAGTACATTTCCTGTTGCAAAATAGAGTTCGGAAGACAAAGCGATGTTGGTTTAATATTCAACTAGCTGCGTTTTTAAAGCAAGATAGTGTTCCAGCGTGTGTTTTTATCCAAGTAACCGACTCGTATATTTCAAAATGGTTAATTTTTATTTTGATCATATAACTGTAAATAAGAATACGTTTGTTAACATGCACGACATGAAATAAACTTCTTAATCGCTTATCAAAATTAATATTTATTTACAGGTGAGTTAGTGGCGTTAATTTATATGGAGTTAAAAAATTTAATTTTTAAAGAAATGAGAAGAACATCTGTAAAAATTTAGGTGAGTAACATCTCGGATTTAACCCAACTATTTTCACTAATTGCGTTTACAGCGGCAACAAAATGGAAATTACACAAATAACTATAAAATTTGAAGTCATAGGACTGCAATTCTAAAACATGCATTAAGAGAAATATGTTCGCTACCCTTCGCTAATTCACACGTGACTAACAACACCTGATGATTTAATTCTTACATGAAAAGTTTTACACCAAAAAAGTTAAGTTGCAATTTTAACAAATCAATTAGCGTTAAAATATTTGTTGAATGTGATGCATTCGGCGGCAGTACTGCTAAGTACAGGCGTTTTGAACACATTCATAATTTCAAGTCTTTTCACACAACAAAGAAGATTTAGTAAACTGAAATACCGTAGTATCACGACCATTGTTTCATACCGACTGGAGGCTTTTTTTATACCCTTTGAGTCACATCAAAATACGTCGTAGCTATCCCCGGCGTTCTATAGTTGCTGAGCTGGCTAAAGAAAAATGCGCATGAGTAGATGCAGCAGGAGTGTTGACGGTTCGTATCCACCTCCCAACATTACTGAGCTTGTGAACACCGAGTCGGCAAGCAAGTGTTTCCAAGTCCTCCATAATCAGGATGTCTTGTAATATTTTCCTTGTTCCTGATTGTTCGTTTCAACGTTTCTGTTTGTTTTATATAAGTAAACACCAGCACGAAGGAAATGCTCATCACGAACTCGCCTCAAGTGGAAAAGTAACAGGTTAGTCACGAATTCATGTGCACACAACGGTAATCTCTTTTTGATAATTTGAATGGTATGTTGGTACTAAATCAACAGCAATGAAAATTACGACGAAACATAAAAACAAATATGTATATGTATTTATAAAGTAACGTTAGCAATTTTTTTACTAAATGTTGCACATTATCATATTGGTTTTATAAGGTTGCTATAGTGTAATCGTAAGAATATTGTGTTTTAGGGACTTATTTCCATGTTTCATAGTAACCCACTAAGCATTAATATTTAACTTCAAAATAACAAATTGTTTTATCTCATATCGGCCACTAAGTCACTATCGAAAATTGTGCCAGTCAGCTTTTGAGTAATGTTGGAACTGAAATGCATACTAAATTGTTCAGCGGTAAATTAAGTAATATTTGATTATGAATAAATATTTTAAGGGGTTTTTATTGATACCTATTTACATGAGATTAGCGTTCCAGTGTTTGTTAAAGAAATAACACAAAAATATCGTGTCTAAGAGGAATTAATTTTATTACATTTAAGTAATTATTTAAAAATCAGCAATTCAGCAACAAACAATAATATTTCACAGAATTTGAAATTGATTATATAACAAGGCAATACAAAAATAAAAGGAGAAAGTTTTTGTCTAGAGTTTGGAAATTCATTACGCTCTTAGGGTTTCTTACAAAACCGTAAACATTCTTTCGTTATGGTGTTGAGCAGCTTTCTATGGCGCAGCTACTTGAATAAATTATTAAAATTACTTTCGAGTCTTACGAAGATAAAACAGATTTAATGGAAAAGCTCGTCACAAATTTACAGTTGAATCACTTCATTAAGAACATAGTATATATGGGTATTTAATTATTCATATAATCCACATAAGATGCAGTGCATATGCCGTTATTAACGTTATTATTTCACAGGCTTGTCCTGATTTACCGGTATCGTAGTGCTGAAATAGCTGATAAATGTTTGCTTTTCGTGACTTGTGTTTATCTGTCCTCATGGCTTGCGTGCCTGATGTTTGGTAAATGTGGCTTGCATTTCTCGTCGTCTTCTAATGGTGTGTGTTCAGCGCGTCTGCTGGATTAAAGAAGCAAATACTATGCCCCGTGATAACAACGTGGGTTCGTTTTGAACCACATTCAGGTTAATGTAATATTGGATTTGCTGACAGAACAAAATCGGGGCTAGGTATTTGTCAAAAATTACTTCTTATGCAACTATGTGGCAAGAGTAAACTGTTGTTTGCGTGACCAATAAATAATGAAGATAGGTAAGTAGAATATAAAAAAAAGTGAAAACGAATTTAATAACACCGTGCAATCGTGTTGAGTTGAACTGAGAATAATGTTATTGAAAATATCTTGTGTGTCTCTTTTGCTCAGCTAGCAAACAATCTGCTTTATGCTAAATCCATTCTGTCCCCGAAATAGCTCATCCTGTTTTTGTGGCAACACAACTGCTGACAACCTAACAAAACGGTGAACCGCTAACTTTCTCATACGTCCCAAGATTGTACATGTGTGTTTTATTGACATTGAAAAGTTTAATACCCAAGATAAATGACTGAAAACCATCCCGTTGTGACGCTACTTCAGTCATAAAAAATCACCTTTTATTTTCAGTAAACAATTATTTACGCACGAAAACGCTACATGAGACCCAAAATAAGTAAATTACAGGGAGTATTAAACAGACAGATTCTTTTAGATTATTTACATCAAACGAATTGAACTGTTTCATTTGCTTTGGTTCAGGTAGGTAGGTGGTGTTTAACGTCTCGTGGACAGCTGCTTTGGTTCAGGTAGTCCACTATTAAGGGAAAACTATTTAATAAACCTTCGAAAAAACACTTGTCCGTAGCGGCTTTTTTTCTAAGTTAAATTCTGTCTGCCATTTATACCGTATTCGCAGCCGTTTATGAAAAATTTCTATATTTGTTTCGAAGTCTTATTAAAAGTGTAGTACTAAAATAAGTGGCAACTGAAATTTCTTTCCGTATGTTTATTTTTGTTTTACGAAAGTTATTATTAGAACTGGGAAAATTATAACATATTTTGAGTTACTATTCAAAGTGTCAGATGGTCGACACATCGAATCTTCAAATTAGATCCATGATAATGCTAAATTTGTCATGGTTGGAAGGTTACCTAAAGGGCAGGAAAATAAATAATGCAAGTAGCATTTCAGAAGAGCTCAACAAACTGTGGAAACAGTATAATTTTAAATATCACTAGATAATATAAATATTGTAAATAAGAACAAATCAATAAAGCGTTGACATGCGAAACACTTTTAATGAAGTTTACGCATGTTTTCCACCAGTCGTGATGAATTCATTTCACACTCTGTCATTTTCATGACTTACTGACTAAAATTTTACGATTCATTGAAAACTCTACAGCACCCTGTCGGCAGATGTCTTTGGATCTGATTGCACATTGTTACAAGAAANTCATCCTGTTTTTGTGGCAACACAACTGCTGACAACCTAACAAAACGGTGAACCGCTAACTTTCTCATACGTCCCACGATTATACATGTGTGTTTTATTGACATTGAAAAGTTTGATACCCAAGATAAATGACTGAAAACGTAGGGCAACACTGCGATGAAGTCAGTATTTTTTAGTGGAAAATTTTTCAGTAAACAATTATTTACGCATTACGAAAACGCTACATGAGACCCAAAATAAGTAAATTACCGGGAGTATCAAACAGACAGATTCTTTTAGATTATTTACATCAAACGAATTGAACTGTTTCATTTGCTTTGGTTCAGGTAGGTAGGTGGGGTTTAACGTCTCGTGGACAGCTGCTTTGGTTCAGGTAGTTCACTATTGAGGGAAAACTATTTAATAAACCTTCGAAAAACACTTGTCCGTAGCGGCTTTTTTTCTAAGTGAAATTTTGTCTGCCATCTATACCGTATTCGCAGCCGTTTATGAAAAATTTCGATATTTGTTTCGAAGTCTTATTAAAAGTGTAGTACTAAAATAAGTGGCAACTGAAATTTCTTTCCGTATGTTAATTTTTGTTTTACGAAAGTTATTATTAGAACTGGGGAAATTGTAACATATTTGAGTTACTATTCAAAGTGTCAGATGGTCGACACATCGAATCTTCAAATTAGATCCATGATAATGCTAAATTTGTCATGGTTGGAAGGTTACCTAAAGGGCAGGAAAATAAATAATGCAAGTAGCATTTCAGAAGAGCTCAACAAACTGTGGAAACAGTATAATTTTAAATATCACTAGATAATATAAATATTGTAAATAAGAACAAATCAATAAAGCGTTGACATGCGAAACACTTTTAATGAAGTTTACGCATGTTTTCCACCAGTCGTGATGAATTCATTTCACACTCTGTCATTTTCATGACTTACTGACTAAAATGTTACGATTCATTGAAAACTCTACAGCACCCTGTCGGCAGATGTCTTTGGATCTGATTGCACATTGTTACAAGAAAGTGTTGCGGACATGTATTTGAAGTATGATTTCACCCTTGATAACTCCGTTTTGTTCATCACTGCCACTTGGCTAAAGAGTATTCCATCCTTCGGCTTCTTCGCGTGTAGTCTATTTACGGTTTCTTTACCCTTTTTCATCAATCCTTCGAAGAATCACCCCATGTAGATGTGGTGTTTGGTTCTTTCCAAACTCGTCTTGCATCACAAGCGATTTATACTTGCTTTAACCCGGAAGCGCCTTATTTTTGGTTAAATTAAACGTTAAATTTTATTTTATCTAGAAATAATAATTTTTCATTTAAAATTAATATTAATAAAACATGGTGAAAATGTGCGTGTCGGTAATGCCTGATAATAAATAGTTCCTATGTAAAATATTATTACACTTAGTGCGCACGAATGCGGTCCGTTGTCCCTTAGGTGTAATTGTCTAGACAAGGTTAAGCTTTGTTTGCATGAGGCGGAGGAANACACGAATGCGGTCCGTTGTCCCTTAGGTGTAATTGTCTAGACAAGGTTAAGCTTTGTTTGCATGAGGCGGAGGAATATCCTGGAAGAAGAACTTTAGCAGAGCTTCAGAAAAGTTTGAAGTTACCGTGAATGTGCTATAATCAAATTCCTATCTTTGACACGACTCAAGCAGTTATTGAGATACTCAGTACACGGCGCAGAGAATGTTATGCCAACGCATTCCTGCTGTTAGGTGAATTAGGAGGGATTATTTTCCTCCCCAATCTTCACGTTTGTTACAGAAAAACGTAGTATACAACTTAAAAAAAATGTGTTGCACCAACTGCAATTTGGTTTCTTACGAAGGATGTTTGCTGTGAGAATTGGCGAATTACAATGAGTCTCGGAATGGCATTCATGGTATTCTGTACAGACAGTGTGTAGTTTCATCCCACACTTTCTATTGGACCGTCAGCAACCAAGTAACTCAGTAATCCCGGCGATGCAAAACTTTTTTTTAATGTGTGTAGTATTTTAATTTGTATTTTTTTTGTGTTCATCGGATTACTGCACGTAGGTAAATTTTTTTTAAAAAATGTATACACAAAAAGTTTTAAGTGCAAAAAAAATGCATGTTTAGGATGTCTGCATTTATCAGTATCGGCTGTAGGTGTTGCAATAAATATTTTGAGTGAGATATACAAAATGGGAGGTGGTTTACGCAAACGGCACTTTGAACTTTCGGCAACGTGGCCGTGGGTGGGTACTGTCTCGGCAGGCAGTCTGCCGGAATGAAAGATCTCCCTTTCGAGCGGCGAGCTTCCCTTGCGACCTACCAACATCTTTATTTTTTNGGCAGTCTGCCGGAATGAAAGATCTCCCTTTCGAGCGGCGAGCTTCCCTTGCGACCTACCAACATCTTTATTTTTTCATAAGATATGTTTCTCTTCCCTTTGTTCGCCGCTTCTTACTGATCCAGCGGAGAGCAACAAGAGTAACNGGCAGTCTGCCGGAATGAAAGATCTCCCTTTCGAGCGGCGAGCTTCCCTTGCGACCTACCAACATCTTTATTTTTTTCATAAGATATGTTTCTCTTCCCTTTGTTCGCCGCTTCTTACTGATCCAGCGGAGAGCAACAAGAGTAACNTTTTTTTCATAAGATATGTTTCTCTTCCCTTTGTTCGCCGCTTCTTACTGATCCAGCGGAGAGCAACAAGAGTAACGGGACTGTTTTATTTTCGGATGGGAGTGACGTGGCCCTATATTACCGAGAACGTGATGTTTTTTTCTTTGCTTTTTCTTTACTCTCAGACGATGTCATTTTCAAGTCATGAAACGAAACGAATTTCTCTACTTTACAATGTAATATTGTGTTATATTATATTGTATTCTGTTATATTATTTATATGACGAATAACCTTAAAAACTGCACCGTTAATATTTTAGAAATGAAAGGGGCTATCAATCTGCTGGTTTCAGANATATGACGAATAACCTTAAAAACTGCACCGTTAATATTTTAGAAATGAAAGGGGCTATCAATCTGCTGGTTTCAGATAATTAAGTTCAGAGAAGGGCTCATAATTGCCACCCAGACACAGATTTTAATAATTATTGGAATGTGTATTTCGTGAACAAAGTTACTTTCCTTTCAAGTGGAACGTCTATTCACATCAATAAATTAAAACTAGAAGAATTAAAAATATCACTGCTTGTTTTGGCAGAATTATAGTGCAAGTACTTTACGCACTGTCGTAATATGACAATTTCAAATACCAACAGTTGTCTGCTCCATTTAACTGCTTATTTACTAGGCTACGATATTTTTATGCGTACTTAGATTCGTTTCCTTTACACTGACAGCATTGAGATCTTCTTGCCAGTACTTTGCCATAGTTCATATTAACTAGACGTAGGACGTGCTGGAAGATAGTATTTCCTAATTCTGAAAAAGCCGACATGCTCATGGTGTATGGCGAATGTAAAAAAACACCAGCAAAAAACACCATTGACATTCTAATTTCCTCAGACTTTATTTTCTTGATGTGAATATCCATTGTTCCATTTGAAAAATGTAACTTTGATAAAGAAATATACATTCGAATACTTCTTAAAATCTGTGTCTGGGCTGCAATTATGAGCCCTTGCCTAAACTTCAATTTTGTGAAACCAGTACATCAATAGCACTTACATTTAGATACTTTACGGTGCGAGTTTTAGGTGATTCACCCATATGTACATGTATATCATTTTGAACAAAAACCTAATAAAACTGTTTTTACTATATAAATAAAAAAAATTCTCTACAAAAAGTATTTGTTATTTTAAAAATTGCTTCGTTGTAATAAACCATATGGCAACTATTTCAAAGTGTGCACAGATTTAGTTTTAAAAAGCATAACTGGCTGTAAATGAAACTTACAAACGTCATAACTACTGAATATTAATTTATTTGTGTGAACAATTTGTATTATTGTGAGAACAAGAAAGGAATTTAGTGTCACCCGTACTTTCGTTATTGTGAGCACATTAAAATTATCGCATTATAAAACTGGGATTTAACTAATAGTTGTTAATTTATAGAAATTCATTGCACAAAGCAAATAACATAACTGTAATAAAATGCTTTCGCAGTAACATAGATTTGACTAAATGTTTCACAATGACGTTGCACAGCAATTAGTGTCAGAATAAGTTTATGCTCACAAAGGAAATAAAAAAATTGTACAGATTCTGAGCGGAAGAGCTGAGGCATTTTATTAAGAGGTTCATCATTAAAAATGATATGGTGAAAATGCTTCGTTCATAGACAGGGTTTACCAGTTACCTCACACATATACTGCAATTTTCACCTGCCGTTCTAAGATACACGGAGCGAAAATTACTCTCATAATTATGCCTTACCCCAAAGCATCCTCTCCTCTCCGGTCGGATGGGATTTCCCAAAAGTCAATAGTTTCAATAAATAAGCCAAAACTTAAATGTAAAAAATAAATAAAAAATTAACGAAACTATTTAAACATGTTTTCCTAATACGCTTACAGGCATGAAAAATAAGTTTGATAACTAAAATCTTACTTTTTGAATAATTTAAAGCAACTGAATTTTAAAATCTCTATCAAAAGTGGGAATATACATGTATGTTTATGTACATGTATATGCTATAATATTCAATTGAAGTCTCTGTAACGCAAGGATGGTTTAAATCCATTAGGTGACAATAATGGACCAGTAACACATTAATTTTGACATAAAAGTAATTTAATTCTTTTGCGTGCACTACAATAGTCTTTATAAGATAAATAACAAGAAAATTATAAGCCTGTTCAAACGGTTCCGTTGAGTGACAAACGTTTAACCTCATAAACGACGAGAAGCGACAAGGAAAAAAAAATCATAAACAACTGTTGATGCACAAGAAAGAGAAGTTTCAGTGGAAACTAATCAATTTTTTTTTGCAATGGGAAAGAAAGAAATGTGTCGAGGCGTGAACTCCGCATACACTGGGAAGCATCCATATTGTCTGTGTGGCTCATGGCACGCGCTGGTTGAGTTAATAGTTTTGTAACTAAGTACTCGGCGCCGTGCTCGAGTGTCGAGGGACAGAATACAAATGAGTGTGAACTTCTCTGCAGTTCGTGCTCCAAAAGCGAGGCATGTATGTGGAAAATCGCGCTGCAGTTAACAGTTATAGAAGTGAAGATAAATACCGAAGTTGTACGATTCGTGTATGAACTGTATAATCCCATAACAAATCTGAAAATACTAAACAAACCTCTGTTGGCCTGTGTATTTTGCTTGCGACAGTAATTTCAGAATTTCACACTGATTGAAAAATGCACTTTATTAATACTATATTTGCTTTCTTATGATATTGTTTATGTTCATCATAATGGATGGATAGGCCTAAGAGCCCTTATGTAATACATGTTTTATCACAATCTGTGGCGATTACAACAAAATATTATCCTTGAAATTTCAGAGAAGTTTGAATGAATAGTCATGTGACCTTTTAACCGTTTCAGAAAATCATAATTTTGGTAACCGTTCTTCAAATTTATAATTTCGTTATTTTGTTATTTAGTGGAAAAATCAGCGGAAAAGTGACAACAGAACAGTTCTGTAATATGGTTTCATGGTAGCAGCAACCAAACTTCTGTATCAGCAACACAAAATTCTTTTAGTTTATTACCGTCATTATTGCTGTAGAAACAATGCAAAAATGGCTGAAGACATTCTGTAGCCGGAACTACCTCTTAAGTAGTAGGGACAGTGAGCTGCGCAATAGTAACTACAGAGGCTGTTCGGAAATTAAACGCCCAAACTGCGGGAGGTGATTCCTTATGAAATATAAAGTCAAATATATATATATATATATATATATGACACGATATACCTACACGGAATATTAACGGAGATCTGAGACTATGAAAATTGGGGTTTGAAAACGTATTTTTGCCGAATACTTTTGTACAACACCTACAAAGTACGCAGCAAAACGGTTACATGCTTCCCATGTTGCAGAGACAAATGCGTAATGCTAGCCGTTCTCGGTCTGTACGCACTATTCGGCTGGAGGAAGTGATACGCCAGCACTTCAACGACATGCCCTCCACTAATAAACGCTCCATAGCGCGCCAAATGGGCGTGTCTCATTCAACCGCGTGGGACGTACTGTGGGTAAACCGCCGCCATCCCTACTGCGGCAGAAAGTACAAGGCATTCAGCGAAAATACGTTTTCAAAACTAAATTTTTTAGAGGCTCATATATCCTTTCATATTCTGTTTAGGTTTATGGTGTCCTATATATTTTCAACTTTATTTTTCACAGGAAATCACCTCCCGCAGTTTGGAGATGATCCTGAACTACAGGTGCAGACGTTGTGAGGTGATTTCCTATGCAATACGAACAATGTCGTACAGTAACTCGTAAGGGAGATAACCACCATTGAAATTCTATACTTAAAATGGNAACAATGTCGTACAGTAACTCGTAAGGGAGATAACCACCATTGAAATTCTATACTTAAAATGGTTCTACCGAAAAATAATGGAACCTACATGAGATGAAAGAGTCATTCTGCGAATAATGTTTTCTTTAACTAAGACGTGAAACCTGCAAACAGTTGTGGTGCACTATCATCCCTTATATTAAGACACAGTGGTAGGATAATAACATACCACTCCCTAGTATTTCAATATAGGGNCATCAACTGCAATCGCTTAATTGGGGGAAACGCCACATCTTCTACCTAATTGATCATGATTGCAGTAGGGCGTGTTATGTCAGTACGGTTCTTATTTTACTGTGTACTTTCAGTAATTTTGCAGTATGTTAGTATATCTAACATTTATAGCAAAAGAATAAACCCACCTGTCTGATCAAGTTGTAAATCTTAAAATACCTTTACCTGGTCTTTAATTTTTCTGATAATATAGTCGGTATCCGAAAAAAACCGGTAGTTAAATCCACAGTTATCGTAAGTGTATTTGACCATTCTTATAAGTGTACATTTATGTATGATATATCATTTATATTTATATTGTGGCCAAAAAAAGACTTTACGTTCACAATTAATTTTTTATTTCAGTCAGTGTATCACTCTCTCCAAATGTCGGCATGTTTGAGACATACATTTGAATTTTGTTTGATTCGATTTATTCAACACTGCGAGTTCGCAATGACAAACCGCATTTAATTTGTGACTATTATCTAACCAAGCTAAACATCAACATTTCTTAAATTTTTCGGTTGAGTAGGTGTTCTTGGCTGATACACAATTAGGATTAGCAAGGAAGTTAGATATCATGTACTCTTTCATCCCACTTAAATGAAGGCTATATTAACTATCCCCCACCCTTCAAGTCTGTACATCAACCCATTATCTCCCACTTTCACTTTGTCTAGATCCCTTTCTTCACCCACTGACCGAGACCAAGGAGAAGAAACCCCTTGTTATGTGCCAATAAGTCCATTAAAAATCAATTATGATAGAATTTAAAATATCTTCCCCATTAAAAAAGGAGGAAGGGAAATTTTTGACTTCTATTCATAATGTGACCTCTTAAATACCTGGCTGATACAAGGGTAACGCATATAAGACGTTATGAAGATCACCTGATACCGCGAAGAACTCACTTCTCCTTTTTATATTTTCTTCATTCCGGAACCGCAATGTTTACCCTTGGAAGACATGTGCTCCTGATGCATAAAAGGTACTTTTTGTAAACACAAAAATTTCCTAATTGGTACTTGTACAGAATTATTGTAACTTTATCCTCCCTACATACAATTTATGTAAATACATCATTATCAGAATTAACAGGACAATATATATCGTCGATGACATTTGTAATTATTCACTCTTGAAATGTTTTTCTTCAATAATCTCTGGTTCATTCGCATCAGAACTTATACACCAATTTCTGGAATTACGCCGCAGTTTACTGTCATTTTTAATCCAGTATAATTATGAGGCACGTTCTTAAAAAAAATACACATTTTTGACGGAAATGTTTTTTTTTTGCTTTTAGATTGATTAAATGGTTTTTGCAGTTAGTTAGTTACGCTCTTGTAAAACGTTACTAATACATTTAGTTAAAGAAAAATTAGTTGGATTAAAATTTATAGGTGATACTTACTGTGAACTGTAGCACAGAATACCAGATTATACGATTAGAAATAGCAAAGTATTATTGGGATGTTAGAATAATTATTGCAAAAATAAAACCAACTGTTACAGCAGATTTGCACGTAGTGTTCTCGACATTTAATATGCATGAAACGCTGTATGTTTCAAAGTGGATACCAGGAGTAGACGTAACTCTACTATAGTTATTATCCTTGGTTGCAACTGATAAACTTTTTTTGTAAACATTGCCAGTACGNAACTGATAAACTTTTTTTGTAAACATTGCCAGTACGCCTATGACGCGTGAGAAAATATGCAAACAAAATACAGGTTCCAAAGAGGAACTGCTCATATGTTAGGTTTAAGCACGTACAGCGCGCGCTGGCAAAACTGCACAAGTAATGTGTACCAAAAATATGTCTTTTTGGTTTTTTGTTGTCCAGTTAGAAGGGACTGGCGCGAATTTTGACAATTTTCCATCCCTTCGCTTTTAATGTTAACAATAATTTATTTAAGGTAGAACGGGCACTAATGACGTTAATATGCGATGTCTCTTCGACCAGCCAACTTTAACTGAACATTCCTCACGATTTTTTTTTTTTGAGATATTTATACGACTTACGGTTTAAAGCTATTCTTGAGGACAGTACACGACTTTAAAAGCTGTATGGGAACATCTAGTTTTTTTTGTAAATATTCAAGAAATTATTTAATATTGAATATTCACAGTCTAAATAAATTGGTATATAACAGAGATATGCCACTACCACAAAACCTGCACCTAACATCAACTTATTATTTAATTACATTAATGGGGATTGCCATTATTACTTTACATATAAGAAATAAAGGTTTTAATAACATACTATTATTATGGACGTAAAACTAATAAAAACTTCGTTTTTGTGTTAATGCGTGCTTCTTTTCCAAAATTTTTAAAGGAGGTTTAAGAATCAAGTCTTCAGTACTTATGGGATGAAATGAAAGGGAACAGCGAAGAATGCAGGGGCGGGGATGATAAAATCCCCCCGCCAGCGGCAACACCCACCACGTTACCCATTGTAAAACTCACATTTTACCCGGCTGGCAACAGAACCTGGATCGCCTAAGTGGAAAGCCTTTACGCTGCCCAGCGACTACTACTCCTCCGTCAAAGCTAACTTTGGGATGCCTGGCAGATCGGCAATATGTACAGTACTGCGTAACATATGGTTGTGGCAAACAAGGGGCAGCAATTCCTGAGGAAGAGACATCGTCTAGGAAGTGCTTCTTAAAAATTATTTAATGTACAGTGGCTCTGGGAAATATAATTGCAGATATAATTATGTATGTAAATATGGAGATATATTTACTGGAGACTCGTAATTATTGAACAAATTGTGACAGTCATCAAACTTCACCTGACAAAACAAAGGGCTCAGCATTTTTACCGTAAAATATCGTACCAAAAAATTATTAATATTTCTGTTAAAACAGCTATATCCATGTCACAATCAACATGAACTTCATCTCATTGAGACCATCAAACACAAAGTTTGCAAGAAAATAGTATACACAATTATGGTAAGGTTTTTGGCAGCGTGGAAGTCAGAAACCCACTCAGAACACGCATCAAAAGAGACGGCAGCTAGGGGTCGTGTGATTTATTTATCCCAGGAGTATGTCATCATAGTAGTGCTAAGTATCGACCACTTCTATTTGTATTGCTGGAGGTGCAAGCCGTAGTTCGGAATAATGGAATGTTTCCCAAGGAGTTTCAAACACGTGACTTGTGTATTAGGCGAGGTAAGGGGAAATACCTCACTTAATCATCTTTGTCCGTGATTATTTTAAAAAGTGAGTGACTGAAGGTGTATCACAGAGGTGAATTTTTCTTTACTGCGGTTGTACACTCATGTGCAGTTAAATTAGACACAACGGCTTTGTTGGCGAAATGGCATTGTGGTCGGACTTTCGGATGGAACAGTGCCCAGCCACGCATGACTAGGGTGTTGTAAGACCTTATACTGACAGCATGAGTGACATTTGAGCACAGAATGGAGAAGACACGAGATCTCAACGCATTTGTTCGTAGCCAGATCGCTAATGCCAGACGAATTGGGCATTCCATTTCCGACGTCGTACAAGCACTGGGATTTTCACGTGCCACTGTGTCAAAAGTGCACCGTGAGTCCATGTATTCGGGTGAAACCACAGCCGCCAGAGCGTACAACATATCAGTGACTGGAGTCGCCGTCGGCTAGCTCTGTAAATAAAAATGAATAGACAGGCCACAATTCAATGCTGGACCACAACGTCCTGCGAACAGCCATGCCATCCAGAACCATCTCCTTGCTATGAGGCGCAGAAGACGCCACCCCACCGGGGTACCTCTGCTCACAAGGCACAACGATTAACGTGAGCGCGTGCAGGAGCACCGTCGTTGGACACTCAACATATGGAACAAGGTCTCCTGGATGGATGAATCCTGGTAAAGGCTGTTCAGAATAAAGTGAGCGCTTTTGAAATGAATCTTAGAAAAATGTCACTATCCATTGTTGCATATATTTTAATCGGCGCACTGAGTGAAATTTGCCCAGTAAAGTTAGTAACGATGGATGGAAAGTAATTCCATATCTTAATGTCGAATAAAAAGTGTTAGGTAGGTAACCATTTGTGATAACTTGAATTATTTCTTCCACTTCCTGTTTTTTATGCCCCGAAGTGTAAAAATGAGCAGATTTGTACAATATTTACTTTCCTAATAATTCCACAGTTTTACTTTACCGACACATGATTAAAGTGGTGAGGTCCATGGTAATGCTAATTTTACATAAGGATGAAAAATACACAACGTGCTCACAAGTAGATCTAAAGCAGGGCTTTCAAAAGTGCTCATTTTAACGTGAACAGCTTATACACGTTGGTCTACGCTGGCGGCAGAGTACGAGTGAGTTGCCAAGCAAATGAGGCGATGGATCCCTCAGGTCAGCAGGGTATAGGTTAAGCCGGTGGTGATATACACGTATTTATGCTGTTTACTTGGGATGAAATTGATCTCCTGATATACGTGCCATCGTTCCAAACCGGCAAATGATACAGAGATCTGTTAGCAGATCATGCGCACCCGGTCTGCACCTACATCATACTGCAGCGGACTTGTACCTACAGCAAGACAATGCACCGGCTCATTGCTCCCGAATTGTGGCCGAGCGGTTGGATGAACACTCCACAGACTTGAGGTTGCTTGCTTGGTCCCCGAGGTCACATGACCTCTGTCGTATCGAAGACTTCTGAGATGCGTTCGAGAGGAATGTGCTCGCCGTGGATCCTGCTCCGACCGATCTCCGTGTATTGTGGGAGGTTGTGCAGAGATCATGGATTAGTATGTCTCCCGACCTCTTCCGGTGTCTTGTGGAGTCCTTGCCTCGTTGCATCACCACCGTCATCAGGGCAAAAGGGGGTGATACACGCTGTTAGGCAGGTATTTATAATTAAACTGCCCTTGAGTGTATATTAATACTATTATGCAAATACAAAGAATTTTGTCGGTACAAGTTTCAGTGAAATTAACGCGCAGAACTAAATTGATAACCTCAGTTTTTCCAGTGATGACTTTGATGACAGCCATAGCTTGTTCAGCTGTCTCGAATCTTCATGCATTAAAATAGCGTACATACAAATACGTTACATTAAAAAATCTATTTAGTTTTACTATAAATTACAGAAAATTATCAGCAACACCTTCACACGAATTTACCTGCGTGAGATATCGCCACCTCTTGACTGTCTGATTCATATGACACATGTGCACTTGCCAGTTACTACAAAAATTTGTTTTGAATTTAAAGCATTAATTTTCTTTATAATTGTAAAAATCAAGATTAATATGACGTCAAACAATTCCTGTTGTAACACTGTAACACGAATGTTGAAAGTGGTGATAATTTCCATTAAGTAATTTGATACAGCGACAAATTTTTCTGTTGTTACATTTCGTGGTTTTATTTACACCAAATACATATATTCGGTGTCATACTTATCACTTTCCGTAATATTGGCCGCAAACTATTGGCTCAGGCCTAATTTCAAGGTAATGCACTGCCTTGAGGAATTTCTTTAGACAGTAAATCTTTTATAATTTCAACTTATATTTTCTTTGTATTAAACCTACAGCTGTAGTTTATTTGGGCCGCCGCCACTTATCATCACCGGGGAAAGCCTCTCAGCGCGGAGGAAGTACAGGCCGGTGAGGGTCCTTGTCTTCCCAGGCGGTAATCAATATTTAGGTCTGGGTTAGGGGCAGCTAACCCACTCCGCCCAGGCCTTCATTCATGTGGCAGTTAACCCGACATGCGCGGCGATTCGCATGCCTGGTAGTTGGTTGTGCGATCCAGTGCAGGCCCTGGGCCACGGTTTTCCAATTTTTTATTCCCCTTACTTTTGCCTACAAAAGTGAGGGGGAAAGGCGGTGGATTTCCAGGTCCCTACTAAAACGGAATTTAGAAAAAACAGTGTAGGTCTTCCAAGTAGTTTTAAAATCAATGCAAGGTTGGTTAAGTTAGTGAAAAGAATTTACCGTGAATTTATCAGGGATGGTCTGGAAGATGTGGAGGAGGTGGGGTCTTCCTCTAGTTTAGTTCTAATAATAAATCTTAACGATGAAACCCGAGTTGTAGCCGTAGAGGTGGTACTTTTCAGTTGTAGTTGTAGTAGAATTAGGTTCTGGAAATATGTAGAATTGTATAAGTAATCATATTATAATGTTTATAAACACTTTTAAGTTCGCTTAGTATGTGAGTTTTGTGATAAAATACGTATTTTAAGTTGGGTGGAGATATTTATCGAAATAAAAAAAAATCGTGATTGGCTGGAGCTCGGCCGGTGGGCGGGGCTTCGCCACTTCTGTCACAAGAGATGGCAGCACTGTTGTTAGTTTTACGTGGGGAAGCGCAAAATAGTTATATTTTCGTTTATTCGGGCAGATTAATATATTGCCTATATATAGATTGTATCCGACCAAATGTTACAAACTTTGGGAGGTTGTACAAACTGACTTGGAAAACGTAATACAACTTTGGTCTAAAGTTATCATTGAGAGAGGTAGAAACCCTGAAATTATGTTATTTAAACATGATTTTACTAACGGACTTCAGAAAATACGTGAGAACAGACAGAAAATTGCAGTACGATGTTTTGTTGAACGAAGGTGTTAAAAGAGTGATTCGATTCGTAATATCATTCTTTTGTCATAAGTAATGTGATGTCCTCTTGTTTATGTCCACAACTACGTAACCGTTGGCTTTAACTCATATTTTTTCAATAAATTTTTAATAACCGTGTTCAGATGAAAACAACCTTGTATTGATGTAACTCCCTCAGGCCGGTCGGCTTACCAAATACAGGTCCGCATAGCTGCCAGACATTGTAAAACACCCATCCAAAAATGGTGTGTTTTGGTGAATCGTAAGCCGTAAAGACGTTCATCAATGCAACCTTTGTGTTCATTTAAACACTTTTATTAATAGTTTATTGAAAAAATGATTTGAATCAACGGTTACGCAATTGTGAAAATAGCAAAAGGACACTCCGTTTGTTACGGATAGTAATAGGAATCGAATAAGCTCTCTTTTTACACCTTCGTTCAACAAAACATAATATTGCCGTTTGCTGTTTAATCTCAATATTTTCTGAAATGTTTTAAAAATTTGTTCGATTTGAACCTCGTACTTTTAGGGTACATACATATCCCAATAATCGCTTTAGTCCATAGTTTGTTTACGTTTTCCGTCTCATTTTGCTCGCACCTCTCTCTTTTACTTTCCGTCTCACCTCCCAACATTTATAACATTTGGTCGGGTACAACCTACATGTATATTTACACGCATTTTAGATTGTTTATTCCTGGTACTTACAGAGGACGAGTCCGTGGTTATCTACTAGAGCAGATGGCAGTACGAGATGACTTTGAACATCGAATATCCTCTGTGTTAGTGTTTAGTAATTGCCCATTCATTTTGATATTTATTGATGTTGTAACCATTTAATTTAAACTAACAGTGAATGGTATTAGTCCTCACGCGTTATTACGCTTGCAGTCCTGGGCCACATCATTCAAAATACGCTTAAAATTTCAGAAATAATAAAGAAACATTTTGTGCACTGCTAGCGACAATATTGGTGCTCGCCAATTTCAATAGCTGCGTTGCATCCACAGGTTATCAAAGTTTACTCAACACAGTTTGTTAATACACTGTGACACAATAATAAACGCACCATATTTGTGAAGAGAATGGGTGGGGTAATATAATTTACTGGTGGCGAAGCGATTCTATAAACGCACGTGACACCAAAATGGGGCCCCGGCAGGCATTGATTTCCCATCTCGTCCTGACACACTCGACTACCTTACAAAGTTTAAAACCATTATTTTTTGCCTACTAAATATTTCGTTCCTTGAAAAACCATTCGTGAACAATAAATTAATAGGCTTTGTTACCCTTCGATGCCAGCATACAATTTATTGTAGATTGTGGTTGCATTATTTAGTTTACAGAAGTACCTATTTATTCTCTCTAAACACAAATTTTGCTGTTTACCCCATATTTATATTTTACTTTTTTAATATATCTTAATTATATCTACATTTTAAAATTTCATATACTCTTCTTCATACATGCATTTTCATTTTCATTAAATTAAAATTATGAAACAAATGATTTACACTTTATGACTTATAATAGGGGTTGCGGAAAAGAAGGAGTTGAACAGTTGGCCAGAAGAAGGAAATTAAGAAAGGTATGCATTTATTCTTTAGATATCTTTAAAATGATGTTCCAAAATGAATTGGTATATTATGATGTCTTTGTTTTATTAACATAAAAAATGCAAACCTACTGTTTAATACCAAGGTATGGTGGTCGTTTTGTTTTGAAACAGAACTTTCGTGCTTATTTTAATTTATAAAAATTAAAATATTAACTATTTTTCTAGTGTGTTCCAAAATAAAATAAAATTAATACAATGTCTTTTTCTAAATCGTAAAGTCAACTTCTAAAAATAAACCTCTTCAGATTCATTTAGCAAGATATTTTTTAAATAGTCACAAACTTCACATACTATATATTGCTGTACATATTCCAGCCTCCATAAGACAAATTTTTGGACACTGTCCACCAAAATAATTTATGTGGATCAAAATAGGTTAATAAGTTTTGTTAATTTTTTCATAAACACAAGATTTATTTTGTTATTCTAAATAGTTTTATAACATTATTCCTCTGCGACTCCCTTTTTCCAAATATAATATTATTTAATGATCATATTGTTAAACCCAAGTAAATTTTTATTCTTTTAAAATCGTTTTCCAAATAATCCAGAAGCTGTAAAATCACCAAGCGAAATCATTTTTCCAAAAAAGGTTTTCATAAAATAATTCTCAAGATTACTGAAACACACATTGAAATTAGAATGTCGGGGGAACATTATACAATTTTAAATGTTCCTACAAAATGGAAATGCTAAATGTTTCTCAAACCTTCGCATTATTAATTTTTTTTATAAAATATGTGGTTATTTATATAATTTGAAAATAATTTTTCATTTAGAAAATTAGTTTCTTTTTATTTTCATTCCGAATTAATGAATTCATAAGAATGAACAACTTTACAAAGAATAACATTTCTCATTTTTATAAAATTTAAAAATATTTTAAAAATAGTTTTTTTTTATATTTTGGTGAAATTTTTTAAATACTTGTTGCTGTAAGAAACTTCTAAGAAATATTAATTCTAGGTCATTTATAACTATTACTCGAAATACATACTAATACTTATTTAACATAATTGGAAGCATGTTCTTTGACAAATGAGCTATGTATAAGTCGGCACATAATCAAATTTGTATGAAAATTTATAAAGTTATAGATTTGTATTATTGAAATAGAAAATTACAGTGCGCAAGCAGATTACTTCTATTCTTAACTTCATTGTTTGAATTCTTGTAATAATTATATAAAAAAGTCTTTGTGGCATAATTCCCGATGTCTGCTATAGAGGTTTAAAAAAATTTATTGTCCGCTATTTAATATGAGAAAAAATTCAGTTAATACATTTGAAAATACATAGCATTAATTTATTTAGCTAAATACTGTCAATTTATAGTTCATAAAACACATATATGTATTTATTAATATAAACCTTTTCATCTTGTGAGCACTAGGTGAAATATGTTAATTCCCATCAAATATTATAATTTTTCTTAAATTTTGCAATGTGGATTTTTTTTAAGGGCGTTTCTAATACTTTTGTCATTTTATCCGCTTGGAAAATAATATTTTTATATCAATGCTACGTGGTGGGTTTTCTTTTTTCTTTGCTTTACATAAAGCTGATTTACTAACCCAATGAAAATATTTTTATCATTATTATTAACATTAATGTTGAGGTTTAATGAATAAAGGCCTTTTAATAAACGAAATGTTTTATTATACTTTAACAGCAAAACTGATACAACAATGTTGACCGTTATATATTTATCAACTAGAAAAAACAAAACACTACACAGTGTTGCCAACAACTTAAAACTGAAGTTACCAAATAATAATTATTACATTGCCATATTTTAACACCCCCTCTCAATGCAATACAGTTCTATCTTATATCTTATCTGATACAATTATATCTTATTTCTAAGTTTGAATACAACACTTCTTAAACATCTTACAAATAATTCTTGACTTAAAGCCTTAGTGAGTATGTCAGCTGGTTGTTCACTAGTTTTCACATAATGAAGGCAGATCTTATTATCTTTAATCAAATCCTTTATGAAGTGATATCGTATATCAATATGTTTGAGGCGCTTAACAGTGTCTGTGCCTGCAATAAAAATGGCTGACTGGTTGTCACAATACATACTTACTGGACATACATTTGAGTAACCAAAATCACTTAACAAGTTTATCAGCCAACAGGCTTCGCTTCCTGCCATACTCACTGCAACATACTCAGCCTCAGTTGACGACAGACTGACTGATACTTGTTTCTTCGAGCACCAAGAAATCAAACAATTGGAAAACTTAAATAAATAGCCTGTGGTAGACTTTCTGTCTTTGAGATCACCTCCCCAATCAGCATCACAATATCCCTCTAGGACATTATCTTCACACTTGAAAACTAACATATAATTTAGTGTATTCTTGACATACCGCAGGACTCTTTTTAATGCAGTTACTAACATATCATTTGAATATGTTTGAAATCTGCTCAACATTGAGACAGTAAAACATAAATCAGGCCTAGTACTTGACACTGCATACATAAGGCATCCTATAACTTCTCTACAATATTTTTCAATATTCTCATCATTACTTTTATTACAATTTTCAAGTATTTTAACATTAAAGTTTGGGTCAATAGGAGTTGACATAGGTTTACAGTTTTCCATATTAAACCTTTTAAGTACATTTTCTAGGTAATTTCTTTGGCTTAATTCAGTAATCCCCGTTTCTAGATTTTGGTTAACATTTATACCCAAAAAATTGGTTACTAAACCTAGATCCTTCATCTTAAATTCTTTGTTTAGGACACTTTTAAACTGAACAATTTTCTCCTCATTTGTACCAAATATTAACAAGTCATCAACATATAGCAAAACAAACATTTTATCTTTACCATTGCACCTTTTGTACAAGCATGAATCACTTTTTGAACTAACAAAGCCTTCTCCTGTTATAATAGAATTAAATTTATTATTCCAGGATTTTGGTGAACTTTTCAGACCATATAGAGACTTGTTTAATTTTGCAATATTATTATTACCCGAATAAGCCCCTTCCGGCAAACGAATAAATACATTTTCATTTATTTCTCCATACAAAAATGCTCCCGTTACGTCCATTTGATAGATTGGCAATTTTAATTTGGTTGCTATAGCAACAAAAAGTCTAAATGTAGGTAATTTTGCAACTGGAGCATAGATGTCATTCAGATCTAATACATCATCCTGTTCAAACCCTCGGGCAACTAATCTAGCTTTATACTGTTGAACATTATTTATTGTCTTTACTTTAAAAACCCATTTACTACTCACTATTTTCTCTTTTGCTGGTGCTTCACATAAATCCCAAGTGTTGTTCTCTTTCAGTGTCTCCAGTTCTCTATTGATAGCTTCACTCCATTTACAAGCATCCTTTCTTTTCATTGCTTCCTTGTAAGTCACTGGATTATCATCTTCGCTGTAGATGTTGTTGCATTGATAAAATTCGGTCTGTTTCCTTACACGCTTGCTTCGTTCATTTCCATTTTGTAATGGTGTGATTACGCTTTCTTCTTCACTTGTACATGGTTCATATTCACTTCCAGATTCATTTTGAGTTATTAAGCTTTCATTCATGTTAACCAGAGTTTCTTGTAAGTCTTGGTTTCCATCAACTTTATCTACTATTTGTTTCAACTCGTTCTCCAAATCAAGTGTAACTTGGGGTTCTTCCCTTCCTTCTTGTTTCTGTTCTAAGAAAACAATATCACGCTTTGTCTCTACAGTATTTTTCTGTGGGAAGTATATCCGGTAACCCTTGGTATCTTCGCCATATCCGACCATCAATCCCTTGTCTCCTTTGCTATCCCATTTTCTTCGTCTTTCTTTTGGAATGTGTACATACACCGGTGTGCCGAAGACTTTTAATTGTTGAATATCGAAACTTTTATTGGTCCATACCTCATATGGTGTTTTTCCTTCAACTTTACTCTTACCCGTTCTGTTCAGAGTAAATGCAGCAGTATGTACCGCTTCTGCCCATAGTTTCTTAGGTAAACTCTTTGCATGTAAAATTGTTCTTGCCGCTTCAACCAAAGTTCGGTTCTCTCTTTCGGCCTTTCCGTTTTGTTCCGGAGTATATGGTACTGTAGTTTGATGTGTTATGCCACGTTTTGAGAACATTTCACTCACTTCTTTATTCACAAATTCCAGCCCATTATCACTTCTGAACAATTTTACTTTGTTCCCAGTTAAAATCTCCGCCTTATTAATGAAATCTTCTATGCAGTTCTTCACCTGATGCTTATTTTTAATGAAATAGACACTTCTATAATTTGAGAAGTCGTCCTTTAACACTACGAAATACCTCGACCCGCCGACAGATACCTCCTCCATGGGACCGCACGTGTCCGCATGGATTAATTCACATGCTTTAGAAGTACCATTTTCGCTGTTATGAAAAGGTAATCGATGAATTTTTCCCTTCAAGCAGCTTTCACAGGTTGGAGCAGACGTTTGTTTCACATTTATTTTCCTTGTGGCAAGTATTTTCTTCACATAATCGAAGTTTTGATGAGCCAATTTTTCGTGCCACACATTTAAATCATCGTTTGTAGTACTAGCTACGCTCGCAATATCATTTTCATATCGGAAATCCATATAATACGAGCTCCCAATTCGGTTTGCAACCGCCAAAACTTCTTTGTTTTTATAAAATTTACATGAGCTGTCACTTGTCATTATGACATAACCTTTGTCAGTCGCACAATTCATAGAGAAAAGGTTCGTTTTCAGTTCGGGAACGTAAAGAACGTTGTCTATGTTTGTGTTGATCCATTCGTTCCCATTGTGCACTTTTACCGCCATCTGCCCACAGCCTAACACACTAATCGCTTGCCCATTGCCGAGAATCACAGATTTCTGTGAAACAATTTGAAATGATGAAAATAACGCGCGATTGTTACACATATGTTCACTGGCCCCAGAGTCAACCAGCCATTTTGACTCTTGATAATGTTCATATTCTGCGTTTGACACGACAAATGCATTACTTTCCTTACTGCCCCTGTACTTCCTAAAGCGACACTGTGCCTTATAATGTCCGAACTTTCCGCAATAAAAACACTTATTACTGTTACTGTTATTGTCTTGTAATTCACTGTTATTCACTTTGCTTCTGCATTCGCTTTGGAAATGCCCCAGTCTGTTGCATTTGTGACACTTTATGTTTCTTCTATTTTTAACAAAGAATGCAGATGAAGCTTGTTGAGACGCTTCACCCTTCTCCTGCACCCTTTCTTCTTCCACCAGAAGCCTGGCTATCAGATTATCCAGGGTTTGTTTATCGTCTGGCGCCGACTCCCACGCCGACACAAAGTGTTTGTACTCATCTGGCAACGACATTAGTACCTTTGTAATAACTAACTTGTTTGATATTTCCTCTCCCATTTGCTTAAGCTGATTTTGCAGCTCCTGTATTTTTGACAAAAATACTGACATCTCAGTTCCTTTTTCAAACTTAAACTGGAAAAATCGCTGCTGTGTAATATGGATGCTTGTTTCCGACTTTTGCTCGAAAACACTTTGGAGTTTACGCCACATTTCAGCAGATGTTGTGCAAGAAATTATATGCAACATGACTTTCTCCGTCATTCTGGTAACTAGTAGTGTCTGAGCCTTAGCATCTTTTGACTCCCAAGCAGCATGTTCAGCCGCTGCCTCAGGTTTTATTTTCTGCCCCTCAACTATGTCGAGCCATCCTTGACCTCGTAGCAATACCGTTGTTTGGAACTTCCACAGGTTCCAGTTGCTAGGTCCTTCCAGTTTGATCACACACTGATTTCCTTCCATTTCGTTGTCCTGCCTCGCTCAATTTAGAGAATGAACGAGTATTACTCCTTCTTGGCGCGGTCACGTATAACCTCACTTTTATCGCGGGCCGGCACCAATATTTTCGCCGATATTTCTACCCCTTCACAGATTCTATGCAGAACTATGTGTCTGGGCCCATAACCTGTTGAGGTTTAATGAATAAAGGCCTTTTAATAAACGAAATGTTTTATTATACTTTAACAGCAAAACTGATACAACAATGTTGACCGTTATATATTTATCAACTAGAAAAAACAAAACACTACACAGTGTTGCCAACAACTTAAAACTGAAGTTACCAAATAATAATTATTACATTGCCATATTTTAACAATTAATAATAGCTTTTTTTAATTTTTAGCAATTTGACACATCAAAAGCATTTTATAATGGATATATGTTTAAAGAATTTTAAGTTAATTTATTGAATTTCATGTGTAATTGCTACTAGGAACTTCAAAATCAATATCAAATTCATTATCAACATACTCTAAAAACATCTATTGACTGATAAATTTCTTTTTTAAATTGACTTCTTTAATAATGATATTTTATAACTGCATGATAACCAAAAATTAGTTTTAAAAACAAATCTCTGTCTTAGAAAGTTCTTTAATTTATCTTTAACTATACTACTCTAGGCTCTTCATGCTAAAATGAGCACTTTTGAAAGCCCTGTCAGTTAGAAGAATAGTCACTAAACATATTTTATTTTAGCCTTTGACATTAATGTCCACGTGTTGTGGAATATACACACTGTGTATTTTAATTTAATGGTAAAAATTATTTTAAAATATGATTAAAAGAGAAAAAATTGCTGAAAGGAAAAAGTAACTAGGACCTCAAAAGTACTCACTTTACCGTGAACAGCATATATAAATTGGTTATAAGTATTTTGTGATTGTTTTTATATTTCCTCAATTATTTAATTAACATTTTAATACTTATCTTAAAATATAATTATCTAACAACTCAATATTTACCTATTGTTTACATTTATTATGAAAAATGAAATTTATTTTAGCACAAATAGCAATACTTTTATTAAAAATATAGAAAATACTTATTTTTAAAAATTTTAAACACATTTTTAAAACATTGCAAATTTAATATGTTTCTATAGAGATATTTGAAATAAAATTAATTTAATTCTTAAGAATTTTTGAATACTCTGTATTACCGCGCATTTTGTGGTTATCTTATTTTTCACTAAAAAATAAATGTTTTAGTATTTGGAATTTTTTTATTTCATTTATGTTATTCACATAACATTTCAAATTTTTTTTGTTATTTATACACAAAGTTATAAAAAGGAAATATTTTATTAATCGGTTCTTATATAAACTTAACTTTAAGATTGTTAACTAAAATAAAATGTTATTATATTTATTTATTTTATAATTTATTATTTTTTGTTGAGTATAATAATTAACGGTATTTATATGTAAGTGTGACATAGTACTCTATATTAAATTTTTTATTTGTATAGTTTGTAGTTGTTTACTTGAAAATAATAATACATGCCCTTTTCGTTGTAGTGCAATGAAATAATGTATTTTTCAGTTTTTTTTAAATTATTTTACTTTAATTATTNTACATGCCCTTTTCGTTGTAGTGCAATGAAATAATGTATTTTTCAGTTTTTTTTAAATTATTTTACTTTAATTATTGAAACTTTTTTTCTTCAAAATATGATGCAATTTTTAATTATTAGGATTTTTGTTTTTTTTAAATTGATTTTTGAAATTATTCCATTAAAATTTTTAGGAATTTTTTTTGAAACTCTTAAATATTTTTCTTAAATTTGCTTGAAAAAAAAAACACGTTTATAACAAAATGCACCAAAAATATTTATCAACATCTCCTTATTTGTGCGTTCCAATAACNAAAAAAAAAAACACGTTTATAACAAAATGCACCAAAAATATTTATCAACATCTCCTTATTTGTGCGTTCCAATAACCGTTTTATTTTAAATATGGTTTTGGAGTTTTTACTACGACATTTCTATTACTCTCGTATCGGTTCCCTTACAATTTGCGTTCTCCATTGTTACAGTAGTTACTAGATTTGGTTGAACATCCCGGTGAAATTTCTCTTGAGTGAAAGAAATGAAGTATTTTGTTCGTACAACCATTCTAGTAATGTTAAGTGCGTTTATTTTAATTATAGTTTCGTTGCTCTATGAGAAAACTCATCCGTATAAGAATCGCAGTGGAGCAGCGGCTAAAGCACTTGCCTCCCAACAAGGTGACCCGGATTTGATTCCCAACGGGGTCACTTCTGGTTTGCGAACGTGGGAATCGTGTCGGGCGATGCCGCTGGTCGGCGGGTTTTCTCGGGGATCTTCCGTTTTCCCCGCCCTTTCATTCCGGCGCTGCTCCATACTCACTTCACCTTCATCGACTCTCAATACCTTGTTGTTAAGAGCCACATAAATCACTTCACTCACTTATATGACGCCAATAAAAGTTAATAAAATTTATGATAGTCCAGTATAATTAGTCAGTGTGAGTTTTAAGAATAAGCTAAATTGTAATAACTTCAATAAATTAAATTATTTTCTTTGCAAATTATTATTTTTTTATTTCTGCAAACCTTCTTAGTGTATGCGGATTTTTATGTTACGCCAATTGTTGTGTAGCTTTAGTACATGAAGCTGTGTCCATCACAGTGGCATTACATAACCATTTGATAAGTCGAGCAGGGGCACTCGAAAGAAACACGTAGATACATGATATTGTTATGGCAAGTAGTGTTATTACATGAACCCACTAAGCTGATTTAATACTGGCACAGCTTGGTGACAGTTGAAAATATTAAAGAAACACTACTTTCACTTATTAATTAAATTGGCTTGTAGCGCCATTTTATTAAGGACAATCATCAACTCTCACTTACAAACAGAACAATAAATGAACGTTTCGGTTTAGTAGTACCTACAGTTATACCAATGCTAAGAAATAAATTTAAATGCATGTAATTAAAGTTAGGCACGTCTAAGTGGTATTTAAATATATTGTACAGCGTGGATAGAAAATGACCATCCAAAGCAACCTAAGAGGAAGTGTACTGCTTTTTTTTTCCCAAAAAATATGTATACATAAATTTTTTTTTCGTCAATAGGTATTCCACGAGTTTGGTTTCGTTCTCTCAAGAAAGGGTTCAGTGTCTACTTTGAAAAAAGAAAAACACTTTATGTTGTTTTGTTTAAAACGTTGTCTCTGCGGTTTCTCGTGTATTACGGAATATGATTTGTACTCTCATTGTAAATGCAATGATATCTAATGGAATTGCAAATTGCAAAACATGTCCTTACATACATATTAGTGATGCAACGAATGTCGATGTTTTAACATTCGCGAATGCGAATGCGAATGCGAATATTCACCTCCGACATTCGCGAATGCGAATGCGAATGTGAATGTTTGTTTTTCAAATATGGCGCCAAAAGCGTGCGCCTACGAACTCGAATTTTACCGCGCGTTTAGAACTGGCCGGCCGGGCGGCCATGTTAAAACCGAGAGTAGCCCATATGCCCCGACTCTGAACGAAGTAAACAAATCGTGATTGCTGGCTTACTGAATGAAGTTAGCTGCTAATAATGTTTTCGTAAAGATTTAGTTTGAGGTTACCTTGATGCGTACCGCTCATACCTACCAGTAGTGGCGACGCTATTCTTACCCACGCCGTAAACCGATGGTCTAACGACCAGAGGAATACCCGAGCTCGAACCAACTGCACCTGTCATGTTGCCTGAGTCATGACGTGACGCTGCGAACGCGGGGAGTTCCGGGCATATTATCGCCCCTCCCACAAGAAATTACAAATCGGGGAAAAACAGTGCACCCCGCCTACCCCTATCCCACCGCAAACACGAGAGGGTAAGTCCCGAGTTCTATGGAAAATAGAACAGAAACGTATATATACAGGAGCCATGGAGGACAGTTAAGTCAGTTACGCGACAGTTAAGAGAGTTACGCGAAAGTGAAGGACAGTTGACGTCAGTTACGGGAGAGTTACGAGACGTTTACGACGGAGCAGCAGCGACAAGACAGTTACGACGGAGTCGGGAGTTACGCCGTAGTCACGAGAGAGTCAGATACGAGGAACGACGAGCGACGAGGAGAGAACTGCATGTCCAGGGGTCGAGCCCAGGACTTCCCGGGAGAGACACCAAGACAGCATGACAACGCCAGCCACCAGCATTGAGATAATTTCAGCAACACGCCGAAACCTCCCCCCCCCGACGCAAACATTCGCCGAGACGTGTGTAGGGCACGGGATAGCTATTCCACTGTCCGAGGAGATATAAAAGGGGCTAGGTCTCATAGATGTACAGGTCACTGTAACTTTGGACAATAAAAATTAAGCATGAATAAACCGAACCCAGTTACGTCTTTGTGCCACCCCTCGTACAGCAGCCCAAGGTGCCGTTAGCCAACACCGTAACAAATTACTACGTACCCTGCTACAAGAAAGACTCGATCAGCCAAAGCTGAAAATCACACAAGAGTGTGCTACAAGATGGAATAGCAGCTTGTATATGTTAGAGCGTATTTTGAAAAACAAAGATTCGTTATGTCTTTATGCTTCCCAGAATAACAAGATTTCACAACTAACTTCCGAAGAGTGGATTATTGTGGAAAAAATAGTCACTTTACTCAGACCTTTTGAAGAAATTACAAAAGAACTAAGTGCAGCCAATATTTCTGTATCCTCAGTAATTCCATTATTGTCNGCCTTTGGGGTCACCCCTCTTACAGCAGCTCAAGGTGCCGTTAGCCAGCACCGTAACAAATTACTACGTATCCTGCTATCCACCACCCTGTATAATACAGGTGGGAGCAGCGTCGAGTCAACATACTTAAGTTTTGTTTTTAACTTGTAAAGACTCTATTGTTGTAATTGTACAGTGATAAGTGATATTTCAAAATGAAGCGGTCGTGTGTTAGCGAAGTTTGGACTTATTTTACAATATGTGATGNGCCGTGTGTAAGTGAAGTTTGGACTTATTATACAATATGTGATGCTGAAAATGTGAAATGCAAAATATGTAATAAACAATACTCGCGCAAAGGAAGAACAACAAGTGCTATGAGAAATCACCTGGAAGCTTTGCATAAAAACGAGTATAATGCTTTAAGGAATAGGGAAAATGAAAAGCGAAATGATTCTACAACAAGTGTTGTGGCCTCCACTTCACGACAATGTACGAAAACCGACCTGAAACAAATGTCTTTGACTGATTGCGTCGAAAAAAAAAAAGTGGGAGAACAACAATGTCAAGTCTTGGAAATTGATAATTTAATAAGCGAAATGATTGCTTTAGAGGACTTACCCTTTAGTTTTGTCGAAAGCGTTGGATTTGTCAGACTATTGAACCATCTTTGTCCGTCGTATAATATAAAAAGCCGACAACATTTTTCTTCGTTTATATGTGAGAATTTCTACGGCAAAGTTAAAGATAAAGTTTTGGGATTAATTAAGTCATTTAAAAAATTGGCGTTTACAACTGATATTTGGTCTTATTCTTGTTCAGGAATATCTTTGCTGAGTCTTACATGTCATGGCATAACAAAAAACTTTGAGAGAAAAATGATTGTGTTAAACGCAGAGGTATTTAATGATGGCCGACATACTGGTGAAACTATAGCTATAAAACTTGAAACCATGTTGTCGCATTGGGAAATACCTAAAGAAAAAGTGCAATGCATTGTTAGAGATGGTGGCACAAACATGAAAAAAGGTATTTCCTTGTTATTAATTAGAGACATTGATTGTTCGTCACACCAAATTCAGCTGGTTGTCAAGGAGGGGCTTAAGGCACAAGATTCCGTTATNATATTCCGTTATAACAGTGGTTGTAAAATGTAAAAAAGATGGCAACACATTTTCATCACTCACTTCAAGATGACCTGGCTGCTCTACAAGAAAGACTCGATCAGCCAAAGCTGAAAATCATACAAGAGTGTGCTACAAGATGGAATAGCAGCTTGTATATGNGAATATGTTAGAGGGTATTTTGAAAAACAAAGATTCGTTATGTTTTATGCTTCCCAGAATAACAAGATTTCACAACTAACTTCCGAAGAGTAGATTATTGTGGAAAAAATAATAACTTTACTCAGACCTTTTGAAGAAATTACAAAATAACTAAGTGAAGCCAATATTTCTGTATCCTCAGTAATTCCATTATTGTCCACTTTGGAAAAAAATTATTGGTGAATTTGATGTGACCGACGAATGCGTTGGGAATACGATTTTAGTTCTTAAATGAGAACTATGTTGCAGATTTTCCCATTTGGAAAATGACGTATTGTTTGCTACGGCAACTTTCATTGATCCGAGATACAAATTAAAATTTTTCAAAAATTCTTCAACCAGAGATCAAGTTCTGAAAAATATTTTAGAGTCAATTGNCCGAGATACAAATTAAAATTTTTCAAAAATTCTTCAACCAGAGATCAAGTTCTGAAAAATATTTTAGAGTCAATTGGAAACGAAGAATCAAGCCTATCGTCTTGTTCAAATCCTAAGCGTGCCAGAATGACTACTCATCGGATTGAAACATCTGGTTCCAGTGCCAGTCTGACAGAGAAATCTATATCTTTAAGAGACACCATGAAATTGCTGATGGATTCCAGCGAAAGTGAAGAAGAAGAAAATGAATGTACGACCCCTATGGAAGTTTTGATAAAAAAAAAACCATCAATGAATATTGATTAGATAAACGTGTGGAAAATGATGTAGATCCACTTACATGGTGGGTGGTAAATAATAAGAAGTATGGTATTATTTCTCCCATAGCCAGGCAATATTTAGTAACACCACCCACTAGTGTGCCTAGCAAAAGGGTCTTTAGTGGTGCTGGTCTTCTTTACACACCCCACCGAAATAGGCTGCAAGGAGAAAAAGCATCAAAACTTCTATTTCTGAAGTTTAATATTCCTCTACTCTTATTTAATTACTAAGTGTTTCACTTAATTGTGCTTAGATATAAAAAATTTTTCATAGTTTTATTTTTCGATTTCAAGAAGTAATGTTTAATGGACATCTTATAAATTACATAGTTAGTGAGTTAGTATTAGTACCAAAGTTAAAATTAACAAAATGTTAAGAACATATTTGTTTTAATTGAAAAGAAGATTATTATATTGTTTGTTTTTCTTCACAATATATTTTTAACTTTATTCATAAGAAGTCGATTTGATTTACAATTAAACATGATTACTAGTTCATTAAAAGATCTCACATATTTGAATAAGATACCCTTTAGGTTGCATAAATGCATATTGTTAAGTGTTTTTACAAAAGATCTCATTTAAAGTTGATTTGTATAATTAAAAAGGTTGGTTTATATCTTATTCCATTGTTTTGTGTTAAAGCAGTTCAATGGTATTTGATCATACAGTTGTGTTATAATATAGTTTAGAAGTTTTAAGAAATTACCTGCCTTAATTTGATTTTGCTTAGGTAAATAAGAATAAAAGAATATCAAGAGTGTGTTTCTGTTATGTAATCTAGTAAATAACTACAAGGCTGTTTCCCAAATATCATTAAAATACACTCTTATACATAAAAATATGTTAATAAATAAAAATGTCTTAATCATAGCAGTTGCATTATTATTTAATAAACATTTTCATTTTTCATTGCCAAATACATTCACAAAATATTGGCATCATTTTTGCGAATGCGAATGCGCATGCAAGTGTTTAAAAACATGCGAATATTCGCGAATGCGAATGCGAATATTCGTTGCATCACTAATACATATATATGACATTACTTCAGCGTATTACAGGTCTCGCCCTTTTGACTGGTTCTGAGAAAATGAACCCGCTCTAAACGATGTCATTCTCGGAGAATGCTTTTTTTACTATAAGAAGATATTATATTATTTTTTCACATAGATATATTGTCAAATATGTTTAAACAGTTTTTTTTCCCAAAGCTGGCACACTTTGTTAATGTTTTGTTCGGATCTTGAAATTAAAAAACTTTACATACAAAAGATTTTGAAGAACATAATCTCAGATAAGTCCTGAAATGTGTTACCACAGCCAATGGAACCACAATATTCTTTTTAGGTTGCCTATCATATAATCGTCTGATTTTATTTAATGCATCGAACATGAAACACAGATTATAATGCCAAACTTTGTCGTTTGTATGGTTCTGTGACATCCGGTGCACGCGATTTCATCTGTAGTTATGTAGGTCGCTGACAACATATTCACCTCCCACCAAGGCGAAACGAGTTAGATTCCCGGTGGGGTCACCACTGGATTTTCGCACGTGGGAATCATGCTGGACGATGCCGCTGGTCGACGGGCCTTCTCGGGGATCTCCTTTTTTCCCCCGCATTCTCATTCCGGCGTTGCTCCATACTCACCTCGATGTTAAGAGGGTGCTTTAAGATACGTCAAGAAACATATTTAGTGTAGAATTACCCCAGTACGTCCACTCAAATTCCCCTCAAATTGGTTCGGCGTCATTGCTATAACGTAAACTCTTTCTTCCAAAAGCNCCCAGTACGTCCACTCAAATTCCCCTCAAATTGGTTCGGCGTCATTGCTATAACGTAAACTCTTTCTTCCAAAAGCGATTTAAAAGAATATTGAATAACATTAAATATCACGTACTTCCATCGATTGTTAAAAATTTCTACTTTAAAATTATTTTCAGTAATCATTTCGTAAATTTATCGGTTTCCCTGTTTTCAATAATTTTTTCGAAATTATAGTTACGTTATTTCGAGTTTTTAAATTGTTTACAATAAATCTGGAAAATAAGTTTTTAAGACCTCATATTCATAGACATTTCCTTTAACTTTGTTGTCGTTTACAGTTTTTAATGATNTGGAAAATAAGTTTTTAAGACCTCATATTCATAGACATTTCCTTTAACTTTGTTGTCGTTTACAGTTTTTAATGATTTAACTCGGAAGTTGTTATCTAGAAACTTTAAGTGTTTTAAATAACTCCAATAACCAATTAGTAACATAATATATCTCGAATAATTTCTTAATTTAAATATTATTTAACCACAATAGATAAAGTCTCAATAGTCCTACGTTCTGTATTGTAACATCGTAATAAACATTTACAAATATAAAATAATTAATACTTTCCGTAAGCAAAAGAAATGTAAATAATTAATTCACGGATTGTATTTAAAAAAATTAAATATCTAATAAAAATAAATGTTATGTTTTAATTAAAAAAAATTAAAATTTTGAATTACACATTGTAATATGGCACCACAAACGCTTTGTATATACGCTTTGTATTTTAAGGTGGTTTTAACTTTAACCTTTCTTAATTTTGTTTTTCTATTTTTAAAAATATTTGAACTTACCCCCGTAAAATTTGGTTAGGTTATCAGAAACAATTTTAGACTTTTTGATTACATTTAAATAAAAAATTGAATGATATATTTTTTTTTATCAAAGCACGCTAGAGCTCCTATTAGGATATATGTTCTCATCGTCACTGGTCACTTCGGGCCTACGACGAACTGATAGAAAACAAATGTTTATTCATCGTACACCAGCATATACATAAACCCGCAACGTAATTTTACGTAATGCGTATCGTTACCAAAGATTATGCAACGTTGCCTACTTCCATCAAATTTTTGTGATTTGATAATTTTATGAAAGCAGAGTTAGATTTGCCCTCCATGCATAACCTACATGGTAAGGAATTCTTGCACCAGTGGCCCAAGGTTGAAGACACATTCCAGCGAAAACGTTAATTTTGTATCTCCTATCGCTCTACTGAACAAGTAGCTCAGAAACATTTTTGAGGACAAAACTTGTGTACAAGGGCCGGAAAGTCAATTCGAGCACTCGAACTTTCTTCTCTAACGAGGTCGAGAGCATGCAGATATTTGCATATGCCCCCCCCCCTCGTTACGAAGCCATTAATGGCGTCTGCCGCCAGGGACCGAATAGAAGATTTCTCATTTTCGTCGTGGAAAAATTCACTTCAATTTTCGTAAGACTCTGTGCTAATACAGGATTTGAACAGCTTATCTCTACCGATTTACTGCAAGAGTGAAACCTAAAACGAGTTATGTCGGCGTCCCTTTACCTACATTTATTTCCTTCCCATTTATCAGCTTTAGAAGTTAAGGCGAAAGAACACTTTCACATTTTTGTAGACACATCTGTAATACAAATCTCGTCCCGTTCTTTGTTTTTTTTTNTAAGGCGAAAGAACACTTTCACATTTTTGTAGACACATCTGTAATACAAATCTCGTCCCGTTCTTTGTTTTTTTTTCCATCAACGTATTATAAACGATTTAAATGATCCAGAAGAAATATATTCCGGTTGAACATAAATGGCANTTTTTTTTTCCATCAACGTATTATAAACGATTTAAATGATCCAGAAGAAATATATTCCGGTTGAACATAAATGGCATTGGAATATTTTTTCACCTTTCGTTGTACTTTAGAGATATGTTAAAGAATATATGTGTATGCATAATAAATCATTTGTTTAAAAGATTTCCGGAAATATCTACGTGAAAACGAAATTTATGTTTGTTCCTGACTTTGAAGCGTTTGAACAACCACGCTTCTCAACACAACTAAATGGTTTTATAAAAACATTTTTTTATAGAGGCCTAAAAAATAATTCAGTACTACAAAGCACGTATTCAGTATGTTAAAATTACCACTTAACAGCAGCACTGTGTCAAATACTCAGCCTAATTACACGTTTAATTTCAGAGAAACTGTAACGCATAACAGTTCATTAGGCCATATTACTTTACCTCTGTATACAGTTAAAAATCTTTCTTTTTTCATAAACTAATGCAAATTGAAATGTTTCAGGAATATTTAAAAAAAAATAGAAGGAACTCATTTTTACACGTACTCGAAAGAGATGCTTTTGGGAATGATTGGTCGCCAAACAGACATTTGGTGTTTATACTGTCGCCATTATACGTTTTACTGTTCCATCTGAAACTAAACGTGTGTTGAGACTAAATGTTTTAAAACAAAGCAGCCTAGTTTGTCAATTTAAATACACTCTGTAATCTAACATTCGAAATCGTACAGCACAGGATTACTAATTGTAGTTTAGTTAGGATGCCTTAAAATCCTACTTAATCAAATAAGGGTGTTGATATCTGTACTAGAATTTTAGAAGAGTTGCCAAACGCTGTTAAATTAACACTATAACCAGATATTTAAATTTTGGTCTGTATTAACCCACTTAATCGATATATTTTAATGCCTACAAACATTTCCATCCTCAACATTCATCACATTTTCTCTAAATGAATCGGCTTTGGCCTCCCTCATAGTCGACGCTTTGCGGATAGATTCCACGTACAAAAATATATTATTAACCAACGTTTCCAAGTTTGAAGTCTAACTTCCGTTGAACATAAGAACTTTTCATTCGTAGACTGCAACACATGAAAAAAAAAAAAAAAGGTAAAATGGTTTAAATTTTTCAGTGCATGCCCTTATTACTAATGGCAATATTTATGCGGAAAACTTCAAAATAATGTTGGAATTCACTACCGTTGAATGAACCATAGTACAAACTGTCATCTTAGGTATTAATAATCACAATACATATGTCATTATTATAATTTGATGTTGTATTATACATTTTGATTTGTTTATATATGTAAAACTATCAGGCTGGCATTTTTACTGGCTGCCCCCTATAGCATGCACATGCACATTCAACATTGAATACCGATACGCACGAGTAAAATGTTTTCAGGGAACTTATGTTTGGCCTGTATACTGGTACGCACGCACTCTTTGCCGAAGTCGAATCGTTTGACGAAATTGATAGATTACTTGCTAAAAAGGTCTGCTAACGTAGATATTATTTGTGTAAAGTTATCAAGGGAATTGTAATGCAATTTTAATCCAAGCACTGGGTTGGGGGGTCTGAGTTGAAGTATGTCAGAATGTCAGTATAGTAGTCTCGTATAGTCTTCACAAGTTTTCAAAAAAGTGATATGTGCGAGTAATAACTCAGGTATATTTTACTCGTGAAAAACAGCGAAAAATTACAGAACGCAGCAGCATGTTACTAGCTTGTGTTTTAAGGGTCCTGAATCATTTTCGTGAGCGACTGTCAGCTTAACTGACATATAACACAGAACAAATATTAGTATGCAAGTTGTTTTGTTTTTAGGGCAATCACAAAAATAAATAAAATTAATTGCCAGGTGGCACAGTGGTAGCACACTAAACTCGCATTTGGAAGCAAATGGGTTCGATCCCTGGCCCAGTCGTCCTGATTTTGGTTTTCGGCAATCGCCACATTCCGCGAATACTGGAATGGTTACTTAATGTAGGCCTTGGCCGATTCCATTTCCCTAATTTGCAGCGTTCCTTTACCACAGTATTACAGCTGTTCGGAGACACACTCAAAATACAAAAGAATAAAAAANCCCTAATTTGCAGCGTTCCTTTACCACAGTATTACAGCTGTTCGGAGACACACTCAAAATACAAAAGAATAAAAAATAAAAAAATAAAAAAAAACTATTATGAATACTAGAAACGAAATCATTGAAAAAAGGAACAGTACTACAAAATAATGAGTCTCCCGATTTACCTCGAACAACATTTTTTTTTTTTGCAAAAATTCTCTCGTAAAAATTGATTTAATAAAACGATGCGAATTGTTTCCATGTGGAAATGTTGATCTTTTTTACAAGCATATTTAGATAAACAGCGTCAGCGATCCTGCTAGTATGTTGTTCGGAAATTGTTTGCGCGGTCATCGACTGCGCTGCACGGGTAACGCCAGTACGATAACTGGCGCAATAAAATTGTCTCTCTCGCTGGCCAGGAAAATACGAGAAGAAGGGGTTATTGTGAACGGAAGTTTAGAGGGGGGGGAGAAGGGGTCCGAGTCCCGGGAAACCATGGAACAATGTGCTGTCTGCCCTTTTGTGTAATCCGCCGTGCGAATTGGTTTCGTCCGCGCCATTATAGTGATTACATCGCGTGGCAAATAAAAGGTAATGACCCGAGGGAGCACAAAGCTCCGTTGTGATTTGTCGGCTCCTGGCGCTGGGCGCGGCTGGTCCTGCGGTTAGCACGCTTGACTCCCTGTTCGGCGGACAACTAACACGTCCGTGTGCAGTGGGCTGCTTTGGGCTGCACTGTTGCGGTCTACAACGTGATCCTATACCTTCGTTCCTGGCCAATTTTACAGTGACTCTTTGCTTACTGGTTCCTCCCGTCACTGTTCTTTATATCATAGTTGCGTCTACATGCTAAAATAAATTAAGGAGGGACCCTATTGAAATGCATGTGATGAACATGAAGGACAAAAAAGTAAAGGATGATCATGTAATTTAGACACAAACTAGATTATTCTTTATGGAAAATGTGGCAGAAAACACAAAACGATCGCTGACCTTATGCAATTGTTTAGGAAGAGAGAAACCCTTGAAAATTGTGAATTAAAAGTATTTATTTGCAAAATATCAGAATCTCCGTTAAACTGAAACAATAAATTCGTGAATAATGCTAGTCTAACCCATATCTGCCATATGTAAACATTTGGCGGGTGATAATCGATAAACACTCAGTGCCAACAGAATTTTGTTGTTTCTTAACAATGCAACCCCCATATTAACGAAGACCGATGCAACACGCAAAAAATTCGCAAGTTACAGATATAAAATTAGGCTAGCATTATTCATAAATTTTTTGTTTCATCTAACGTGGTTTCTGGCATTTTACAAATAACTAATTTTAATTGCCAGTTTTCAAGTGCGTCTTCTTCCCTAACCAGTAACGTTAGGTCATAGGTCATATTGTGCTTTCTATCCCTTATCCATGATTACAAACAAGCACTGTAATGCAAGTTTTTAATGGGGAGGAAAACACTGAGATAAACCACCTCTATTTCAGCTGGTCGGCATCGAACCCGAAACAGGTATGCCATTTCATGACCAAACACGCTCCTAGGCTAAAACAAAACACGTAAAAAAACAGATTATTCAAAACTTTTGAAAATATTTAAATGGAGAAGTCGTAAAACTGGAGAAACCTTTATGAACTTCCCGGTTAATAAAAAAGTGAAGTTTTTGTTGTTACGTAACATGAGTAAACGAAACTATCGGCCACAAAGCTCTTAGCTGAAATTTATTTTCCTTCGCAACTCATTCATGTATAAAACCCATCGATATTCGACAAGTACTTGAGCTTCGTGTAAATTTATCGCTTTGCCCTGCTCTTTGTGAACTTCTCAACTTCACTATACTAGTTACTAAACAATATTTGACAGTTATTTTAAAATTCTGAAGTCGCCTGCTTTTATACTAATCGCGTCGAGTCGTTCTCTGTGAAATATCTTAATGTATGTACGAAAGTCTTTCTGACAATGACTTTTTCAATATTCAAACAGAATAAAGACTTTAAATCTAAAATATGTGACTGTCCAGACTGTTCGTAATTTCAGTAAACAAGAATCTTAATCAAGTGGATAAGAGGTTTCCTTTTGTTTTACCCACCAACCACAAGTTGAAGGCAAATGAGGGAGAGGTTGAAATTTATTTAACCCGGCGTTGGTCGCGCCGTGAGCATTTCCCTCACACTCCCGCTTTTGTGTACAAAATAATTTTTATGTTGGTGACATGGGAATGTTTTTTTCAAATAATAATTTATTCAATTGTATTTATACATAAAGAACAAATAGAAAAAATATTAGAGGGAAATATAAAAAAAATAAGTCCAATACACACTTTTTTCGGGAAGTGTGAGGGAAATGCTCACGGCGCGACCAACGCCGGGTTAAGTGAATGCGCTTTTCGTTCCCTGATCAAACCGTTTTCTAAATGTAATGTATAAAAAGAGGAGTAATAACAGCAGAGAACTAGATACAAAAAAAAGGGGATAGTATTACACTGTTTGCTGGACCGTATTCTCAACACATTATGTGGTATAAGTAGACATAATTACAGTAATTCAATTGATTTTACGGTGGTGAAGACCAGGTTGCGCATATACACTCTTTTAAATAGCACAACTATGACTATAAGTATTTGACGTTGAATTACAAAATTTATTTGTTATTATTTACTGAAACCTTTACTTAATCCGCTAAACATTTTCAAATGATATTGAAACGCAATGACAAAAAAATAGTGTAAACGTGAATAAAAGAATTATAGCTCAATTTATGCAGAATATAAAGCTATAAACATGACATCTTGATTAAGTTAAAATAGACTTTGCTTATTAATTAATGAATTCATTTTAAAATTTGCTTCCTGTATCTGAGGTTATGGTTGTTATCCTTGCCGGCAGAGAAGCCTACTCTATTTTCAACTAGTAAGCTACTGTTGGCGACGCATTTATATTGTAGCAAATATATCATGGCGTAAATACACTTATAATTATACTTGTTTAACTATACGATTCGTTTATCTGTGAGTGATTCATAATTTCTCGATAGTTCTTGTCCTCGTAAATCACAGGTGATGCTCCTTTATTTGCTGTAAATATATAACATATTTAGTAATATGAATTCGTAGTGAACAACGTGGTGAACAATGTCTTATAGAAATTTTTGCCTGGGTACTACGATCAATCTGCTTTGTTACCTAGTTCTCAGTTTGTCTTATTCATATTAATATTATTCATATTTTGACAAACATGCCATCACATTTTCCTATCGAAATAAGATCTATAGTATCTGCACTGTAAAAGCCCTTTCTTTGCTGCAACACATGATTTGTTGCTACAAAGAAATTTTTTTTTGATTATGAACCACTGCAAAGTGGGCTTGCCACGAACACAATTTTTGTTTTATCTGTACAGCAATGACTATGGTAATCTTGCATTGTCGTTACGACAGTTCAGCAGACATTTTTGTGGTAATGTCAGTTATAAAGGGAGTCTATGCCCTGAGGAAAAAAACCGTAATGTGTAAATAAGATAAAAGTAACAAATCTTTCATACTTAATGTTCACTTAAAAAACAACTCAAACTCTCACACCATGTGCTATTGCCTAATGTTCTTTACCAAACGACCACTTTGTCTTATTGTGTTCATGAGAATTTTGATGGGTAGGTTATCTGAGGTAGTAACATGGGCCAGAGTATACATATATCACGTCTTGAGAAGAATATAGGTTAGTGATTTGGAGAATCACTGCACTTCGTAATGCCATTATACGTCTGCAGGAGAGTACTGTTAATTTTCTCAGTTGTAGACTTTATTGGTTTATGAATTTTCGCGTTGGGACAACATTTACGTAATTACTGAAAATTAAAATGAAAGACAGATAACCTTTAATATTTCTAAACCATTACCATTGGTACGAAGTAATTTTTCTATACTCTGAACGAAAGCAGCTCAAAGAGTGTTTGTTTCTTTGCTGTAAGGGAAAATAATATTGCCATTAAACAAAAACGTATGAAGAAAACGTTTATTAACAGCAGACATTTGTTTCTGTAGCCTTATCTTTGAATTAAAGCAACCAACATTGTGTTACTGTAAACAAAACACCCTCAAATAAATAGTTTTCTTTGCTGTATAGAAAACGTTGTAAGTAATATTTTGGAGTGTGTTGTGGCGACGTTTAGGTCGTACTAACAAGCATATTTCCGGTTTTAAATTATTCTCATTCTAAAAAATTGAAACCTTCTGTCGCGTATTAATGGTTGTATGGGCGATGCACATGATAAAAGTCTCGTTGTATTATCTTTCTGGTTACGGAATTGTGCCCCTCCCGGAGCCACCTGTAAAGAGCGTGCGGGTAGAGATCTACACGAACCGGTCGGCTTCCTGCCTCCTGTAATCCGGTTATCTCCAGCACGCAGGGCTACTGTTGAAATATTTCACTTTGAAATGTTTGATGGCGCACTGGCCGACAACTCCAATGGACACTCGTACACACGGAACGCTGTGCGTTATTTACCTGACATTTCAGCGCGTGGTACCAGTGAAGATGAATTATGATTCGCAACTACACATGCATCGCCGAGGTAAAATAATCGACTCTACTTCGACTCTACGTTGGCTTGTAGCAGTTGAGCAGGAAATTAAACATTCATTAATATCCAGCGGCAGTAAATACGTCCCTGAGCATATGTTTTGATCTGTTATTGTGACTGCTGATACGACCTAGTGAATTTTATAATGACTACGAAATTCGTGATTAGGGAAGTTTTGATTCTGCAACAAAGAATGAGTACATTAGATTCATTAAATCCTATTGCCTTAACAGAACGCGAATTATTAAAATATTTCTCTGTGACCAAACACAGCCATTTTTGGTCTCGAAAGTGTTCTGTATTTCGAATTATTTTGTATTTACTTATATCATATCAAATATAGAAAAAGAAGTACAGGAATTTTTCGCTGAATTACACCAAAATTTTTCACTATTTTTAGGTTAGCATTTTTATGACGGGTTAACGAAAACAATGGTTAATAAAAACCATTTTTGAATCGCAGAAATTATAGTGAACAAGGTTTCAGACTACATTCTTCAATGCATTTCATCAGTTTCTTAGCCAGAATAACGTATTTTTTTAAACTGGTAAGGAATATTATTTGCCCGCAGTAGGGTTTTTAAAATTTTTGTTTTTGGTGAATGAATTGGAAATATTTGTTTCAGAATAATTTAAATCATGTTAACGGAGCAGAAGTATACCTATCGAAACAAATATGTTCTACATGTATGGTGTGCATTCACGGTTACTTCACACTTTTCTGAAGCCCTGCCGAAGTTCTACTTTTGGTTACCGATTAAGTATCCTTCCGCTACATGTAAACATAAACACTGCCATGTGACTAAACGTTTTAACTGTTACAGTGTTTGTTTACTGTTTTCAGCTATTCAAAGAATTGGATCATATTTCAAATACCATTTCGTACGAATGTTCACAATTTATGCCTGTACCATATTTAGGTCAGCTTTATGACTTTTAAGCAATGTCTGTATTGACGATAGTTCTTACGGTTATTATTTTTAATTGAAAACATATTTGTTATACACAACATAGCACATTACACGTAAAACACGCTACTATTTTGCTGCGACTGTGTTTAACACTGTTACAACTGCAGATGAAAGAACTGTATTATTTAATATCTTAATATTATTATTATATTAATATGTTGGATTATTTCTTTAAAAGGTCGGCTTCAGTTCGAATAAATATTATAACGATGGAACAACCAGTCCAACGAAAATACACAGTAAATGCAAGCACGTAACTAGTATCGCTGATATTTGGTACGTAGCAGCAAGAAACTTAGAAAATAGTGGTGAAAATGCACAAAATACGCCTACCGTAACTTTTATTCCGCTTATATTTCTATGCAGTAGTACTTACTGTTTGCTAGGAGTAGATAGGTTCAGGGAAATTTGGCACATGTATCATAAATCGAAGCTCAGAGCCACCAGCTACCTCTGTTGTCGAGGCGGCCTGGGGCAGCCATGTTATGATGGCACCCGACCTCCATATTGGATATTGGTGACCTTGACTGTCACTTGACCTTAAACACCAAAAATTAAAAAATCAAAAAAATCTAAAAAAAATAAAAATCAAAAAATTGAGAAACATAATGTTTCCCTCACACTCACAGCACCAACCTTAACCAACACCCCCTCCCCGCCAACACCCCCTCCATCAAAACCCATGCCCTTCCAACACTACACGCAGTCATAAAAATGAGAGAAATGGCAAAAAACCTTTAAAAATGTTAAAAAATCGAGGAACATATATCATTAAACTCACACCCATCCCAATACCCTCACTTCACAACTTCCCCAACCCCTCCCCTCCCATTCATAAAAAATCGAGAAAAGTCACAAACAAATTCTTAAAAATCGAGTAACATATAACATTACACTCTCTTCCCTTGCTAGAACCTCCACCCATAACATATCAGCCCCCCACTCCTTTAATGAAACCAATCAATCGTATCCACCTATTTACCACTAAATTAATACTTTAACAAATGTTTTTTTTCAGTATTGGTCACTATATATATAGTTTGCTGGTTATTTCTTTTTTAGCATCTACCACCAGAGAGCTCCCAAGTCGTCCATTTCCAAACTTTTTTTTACTCCAGACATAAATTATTTACTATTTTGCTAAAATAAATTTTTAATTTTAAGTTAAATCTTATAAAGAAACGAAAAAATAAATCATATTCTTTATATTTACTAAAAATAATACGAGGAAACATATATACCCACACCCTCCAAACCCTCACACTCCACATTCATTAATCGACAAATATTTGAAGTTACTGACTCCGACATCCATATTGGATTTTGCTGACCTTGACATGACCCAATAACCTTAAATTTTAAAAATCGTAAAAAAATTGCACAAAATCGACGAACATAATAAAAGTTTAGGAACATATTACGTCACTGACTCCAACCATAGTGTTAAATGTCGGCGACCTTAACCTTGACCCCATTGCGCCCCCCCCCCACAAATTCATAAAAAACGAAAAAAAATTCTTGAAATTTGAATAACATATAACATTCTTATCCCTACACCTACAACCTTCACCAACCTCCTCTTCGCAAATTAATCTTTGTCCTTACATAACGAATTGTACCTCCACCTATACCAATCAATTTATCTTCACATTGGCCACGAAATTGCACCTATAACACATATTTATTTTTCCAGTATTGGACACTAAAGAGTTTGCTAGTTATATTTTTTTTAGTCTCTACCACCAGAGAGATCCTATATCATACATTTCCAAACCCACGAGATCGATGAGAATGCAAGCATTCTTCGTCTTGACTGGCCTGGCCCAGACGAATTTGCTATACGCATCGATGTTTGTCACTACAAGTCAGCTGATATCGCGTGCGGAGGATAACCGCGCAGTCAAGTTTGTGGTGCAGGAACAATCAGTTACGAGCTAAAGACGGACGTTCGCCAAGATGCAATTAGGTGGATGGTGCATTGCAATGGCGACCAGCACTCCGTCATCCTGGATCGTGGGAAGATGATATGGCAGACCTTGCGCTCACCAATCACGTGTGACGCCTATCATGAAAACCCTTTGGTCATATAAGCAGCGGCAGCCGGTCCAATTGGCAGTTCTCGGACTCGCCAGCAAGCATGTCTTCCAGTCTGCATAAGCGATGGTTGCAAGAAGTTCACCAGTCTCGTGGTTACCAGCCGCCACAGCGAGCAAAGTACCAGCTCGAAGTCGATGATTATATCGGATCTGAAGGAGAGGAAATTGACCTGCTTCCAATCCTCGCCCAGTGGAAGATGTCGACCGTAGCATGTTCGATCCTAATTCGCGGTATTATTACGTATATACAAGCCAACACTGTGTAGAATATGGCATCTGTTTTAAAGACGAGTGTCGTGAGATACGCAGCTTGACTTATTTTGAAATGTGCAATGGGAATATTCGTTTCCTGCTCAGGTGGAATACATTTTCGCCGCAAGTCACCTCCCAGCTTTTAGCAAGCTCCCTATGCGAAGATGACGAGTGCTACGTTCGCCTTTGCAGTTCGCCCTGGCCGGACGAAATTACCGAAAGCTGTAACGGAATATGGCACGAAAGGTATGGTGGTGAAGACAGGGGCGGGTGGATGCCGACATTAGACACGCCCTGTGCATCACATTTGTGTTCTGTGTACAGAGACGAATTGTTACGTAGTGCTAAATCCAAGCCATCAATTATTGTTTCTCACCAGTGTGGTACATAAATGAAACAGGTACATGTTCTGTAATATGTATGCAATTGACAGAGCACTGACATGGATTCAGAGCACGCGTGTGCGTCGTCCAACAACGACGACATAGACAGTGTGGATGTGGAAGGTGAAGTTACCTGCAATACATGTAAATGTTTCGTTACTTTCAGCGATACCGTCTCAAGGTTCCTGTTACTGCTTTCCGAGATCGTGAAACGACGCCATGGCCGATATCCAAGATGGAGGCAGCGTTGCCATTTTGTAACCAGTCCTATATAAATAAGGCCCCGGTACGTAGACGAGCATCCAGTTCGTGGCAGATATACAACATGGCTGGCTTCCATCCGGCAAGAACGTATCATTACGTAAAACCTGGACTAATTCGCGTTGCCTATAGATACTGGTCAGATAAGAAGTTCAAGGAGAATGAAGAGATGTGCGACGGTAATTTGCACTAGGAATCCCAACTCATTCGAGCCTTGCCAGCAGGTGATCGGCTGTACCTCAGGAAGCGGCAAGTGTTATGTTTTTTACATGCGCGATGACGCCAAACTTCCATGCTCACTTTACGACGTGGTAGTTGCTTCAATATGTCGAGTGAAACCATCCCTGCATGCGCCAAATTATGCGTCATCAACATCGGATCGGCATACTTCGAAGGCCGCCATCGCAGATTCATGCAAGTCGGAGTTGGTAGACTCAACCACCGCAGTACAGCAACCTGTCACCTTCAATCAACGAGCAGCCTCTCAGAGACCCCGCTCCAAACGCAAGACTGAACCCGAACCCAGCTCCTCTCAGATGGTTAAACATCGACGAACATCTGAACCTGACCTCAGCAACGATGTCACAGTAAATTTGCTGTTTCCGGAGGCAACCGGCACGCGTCCGTATGTGAGTGATTCAGTTCCCAAAGCCGAACTTATGTCGATTTTAAAATTCGCCCTCGGTCAGTTAATCAATGCTCTGTGAAGTTCGTGCTGCTGCTGGACAAATGTAAGGTACCGTTTTTCTAAACGCCAACCACATTTCTGTTTATGTGTCATTATTTCTTGTTAGGCTATGCATTGAACACTGAATATGAAATAAAATGTTACAAATATTACGTAATGTTTGTATATAAATTTCTGGTTCACGTAAATAAACTGCATGTATAAAACATACTAACATCTTTTATGTATATCGATATCTGTGTCACAAGTAACAGTTAGCTGATTGAAGTTTGCGTTCAAAAACGTATAAGTATTTAGACAGAACTGATAATTAACTTTAAATATTATTGGTGATTATAATAAAAAAATATTAGACAAATAAACTACATTAAAATAAAAGGTTTCTTTGAAGAAGTAGTTATAATGACCACGAAATACGTACATACTCAAATACATAAGAAACTAAGAAATTATATACAAATATTTTTAAAAAAATGTACGATGTCGTGTGCAAAAATGCATTCACATGTATGTAAAAACATGCTATTAACTTTATCTGAAAGATTAAAAAAAAATTTGTTCTTAATTTCGGCAAATACACTATCTATATGAAACTGAGAATTGTTATTGAAATTATGGTTAATACAAGTAAAGGCTGTTCATGGCTAATTGAGCACTATTGAAATCAACCTTTGAAAAATATCACTGCCCTTTTTGCGTATATTTTAACGGAAACACTGACTGGCATGCACCCATTAACGTTGGTAACGATGTTGTGAAAATAGGTCTTTATCTAAACTTTGAATAAAAATTGTGGGGTGAACATTTCTGAATACTAAAATAATTTGTTTAACTTTCTTGTTATTCTGATGCACGTAAGAGTAATAATTAGCAAATTTGTAAAATATTTAATTTTATAATAATTTCACAGTTTCACTTGACCGACACATGAATAAAGTGGCCAGGTTTACAGCACCGATAATTTTACTGTACATATGGCGGAAGAAGAAACAGCGTGCATAAAAGTAAATTTTTTGCAGGGCTTTCAAAAGTGTTCATTTTACCCGTGAACAGCCTGTAGGTATTTTTGGATGTTTTTACACTGCAGAAGACGAAGATCGGTCTACATCCTCTTTTAGTTAAATCCGTGTAGTCCTGTTTCCCCCACGCGCTTTCATTCTCTATCTGTTCAATCACTTATCACTTTGTCCCTCACATGCGCTAAATTCCTCGTGTTTAAGTATTCTTCGAAACTCTCAACTCAACTTTAACTTCTGTTTCAAGGACGCTTGCTTGATTAGCGTTTGTTTAACATCAATGGCTACATGCAAATTTTTGCACGGAAGTAATACTGCGTTGTCGTGTCGTAATTGTCTTTAAAAAGGGGTTTGTCATCTTCCAATGAATTAGGGTAATGTCTGGAAGGTAAAAGAAGTAAATAACTTTTTATCCGCTGCTATAGAACGATCCAATACCATTGTATACTCCCTATAAAATTTACGGTTTCACGGAAAACAAGAGGTTACCATGCTCGCTGCACGTATCCGCACTAACGCTGAAGTGAAGTACAGTAAGAACATACTTCAGGGATCTTCTCGAAGAACTGTCAGGCATGTGAACCAGTTCTAAACATGCCTTCAGTACCAAGTCTTAAAATAAATAATTTATTTCTATCGAATTTCGATTTACTTATATTGATATTCCACTATTCAGAGGAATTTTTCATAACAATTTCATAAACTAGTAATGCTTTTTATGGTGTCGTAAAAACAGAGAAACATTAGAACCAGTTTTGGCTGCACCAACGAAGATAACGTTCTAACTCTTTTCCGTAAACTGTGCAGAGTTATTTTATTATAATAGTTATAACATTTCTTGTATGATTTTGTTTGTAAGTTTATTTTCTACAACAGGATTATTCAAATCCAGATGTTTTTTCTTGGATAGTAATCTGCAAATGAAGGCTTTGTTCAATGATTTATTGAAATAATATTTCTTCTATCGTGAATGGCTCAATGAAATCAGTATGTGGTGTTCTCATTATACTTCATATGATTACGGAGTTTGCTCAAAATCTCTTAAATTTTCGAAACTTTTCAGGAAGGACAGTAAAGATAATGTACATGTTTAACTACTTCCATACTTACACAAAAACTGCACGATCTGACGAGCTATTGTCTAATAAATCTATGCTGATAGCCATTCTTAAATGAAGGAAATATCGAACGCTCCGAGAGTCTTTTGTGAGGAAATTAGATTTACGATGGAGACACATGTGTACTGTTCACCATCGTTTGATGTTTGTTATATGTGCCGGTAGTTTGTCTAAGTGGTTCTTATTAATGGTTATTGAAAGCGCCTTTACCGGTTGCATATTTCAAACCGCTTGGCGTCGCGCGAACACCATTGTAGTGTTACAGTGATTCGCTGCGTAAAGGCCTTTAGATTGTATTTTGTACATAAAACAGTAATAAAATGCGCGCATAACATAGAATCCGCGGCTGTGAGAAAAATGAAGACAGAAAACGTCAGAGATATGTAAAAAAAATATCTGGGGAATCCTGCCAAAGAAAGGACCAGAAATGTCTGTATTCTGCAGTATCTCACCCACAAAACTTATTTAAATACATTTATATCTTGTGCTGTAAAAAAGTACACTCATTATATGCACAACATTTATTTGTGATTTATTTGTTACTAATGTGTTATTAAAGTTTTTGTGCTTCTTCATGCCACCAGGTTCAGTTTTTTTTACCCATGCGCTTCGGATTTGGTGGCTAGTATCATGTCAGGTTATATTTAATGTTACCTAATATCCTAGGTTTACAAATAATTCCGTCTTTTACTATGATACATATAGGCGTACATGCACTTTTTATGTGTCTCTTGCAGTTTTAGTTTGAATGCCTAACTATAAAACTGGAATATAAATTAAAGCTTTACAGAGATTATCGTGATTGGCGAAATTATGATCAACGTCAAAGATATATTTTGAGACTAAATTAGGTTACAGGAATAAGTCGGTGGCGTCATAGTTCATATGATAATCTTGGCAACGGAAATTCTACTTTTCACTGTTTTCGGTAACTAACCGAAACTAAATAAGAAAAAAAGATTGATCGCGATGGCTTATTTTTTAACTTTACTAGCAACGTCAAATTTAACTGTGCACTACATCGTCGTTGTTGCATATCCCTGAATCACANGCCTAACTATAAAACTGGAATATAAATTAAAGCTTTACAGAGATTATCGTGATTGGCGAAATTATGATCAACGTCAAAGATATATTTTGAGACTAAATTAGGTTACAGGAATAAGTCGGTGGCGTCATAGTTCATATGATAATCTTGGCAACGGAAATTCTACTTTTCACTGTTTTCGGTAACTAACCGAAACTAAAAAAGAAAAAAAGATTGATCGCGATGGTTTATTTTTTAACTTTACTAGCAACGTCAAATTTAACTGTGCACTACATCGTCGTTGTTGCATATCCCTGAATCACAATAGAGTTTCACATATTTAAAGATTGCTATAACTTTAAAATTTTGCTCTATTTACTACTGTTCTTTACCTCCAAATGTTTCCGACGGCACTTATAACATATCTTGAGCAACGAAATACTTAAAATTGAAGGAAAGCATAACATACGCTTAGGTAGATGTTTGTAAAGGTGCTTAAAACAAATTTTGATCCATTCAGTATTTAGAAGTGAAGGAAAGTATTAATTTCTCTTAGGTAGTGCATACGTTTGTACTGAGGTATTTTACTTTTAGTGCAGTATTTACGTGTTTTTTTTAAATAGAATTCAGTATATGTCAAGTGAACATATTATGTTTTTTTTCTAGGCACAAATATTAATTGCGTCTNATTGAGGTATTTTACTTTTAGTGCAGTATTTACGTGTTTTTTAAATAGAATTCAGTATATGTCAAGTGAACATATTATGTTTTTTTTCTAGGCACAAATATTAATTGCGTCTCAATCAGAGAAGTTTGGCATCTCTCCTCCAAGTGAGGCCACGCATCGGTAAACCACTAGACTAGCGTTCGGGAGAACCCGGGTTAAATTTTCGGTCTGGCCATCTTCATTTCGGTTTTCTATGGGTTTCCGAAATCACTCCAGGAAAATGCTGGGATAGTTCCTTACCACGGGTCAAGGCCGATTCCTCCCCCATTAATGCTTCTCCAAGCAATTTGCTCGGTATATAATGACCCCGCTGTCGATGACATGTTAAGCCCTACCTATCTTACCTAATATCCCACCTGTAAACTTTTATTTTTGGTACTTAGAACGTATAAAATTTCTGCACTCCAATTATCAGCGATGTGTTGCAGCAAGTAATCAAACGCGGCCTGCTCATACGGCAGTCGGTCCAGATGCACTGCATCGCCTCTCGCTCGAAGCGCGGGTTCAGCACCCATATTGGCTGAATGTTTGTTGGCAGGAGGCCAGAGCTGCAGGTCAGGTCATCCAGGGGATACGCTCGAATTACCTGAGAGGAGGCCCCGGGAACGACCTGCGAGCAATCTCTTAACGTCCACCGCTGGACACACCGGGCGTGGTTTGGTGGCGAGGGTGTGTGGGGAGAGGGCGGGAAAACTCTGGTCAGAGGTTAAGCAGACGCTGTTGGTCTTGAAAGTTACAGCCTCCCTCCCTCTTCCGTGTCACCAACCCCTCGACGATTGGCGTACCGGCGTCAAAAGACGCTGGTAAGCCTGCTGCGGGCACGACGGTACCTCAACGCCGCCTTCTCCGGTCGCGCAACCTAGTGTCCTTTGTCATCGCGCCGTAACTGTTTCCTCGAGAATAGCAGTCGAGTATGCTGACAGAATGACTAAACACAATCCCTGTGTACTGCGGTTTAAGTTGATTTTTGTATGGACTTATGCCCATTTTCTTATCCAAGCGACCTGATTTAATGTTAACTTAAACACGCGAGTATTTAAAAACCTTTCCGTCAGTGAAATGGATCCACACCACATGGCTTGATTCTGGATAAAGCCTATTTGCAGTATCTTCACACTTTTTTAATTCAAACTTTGAAAAATCACCCAATGTGTGTCGCGTTTCGTCATTTACTTAATATTTAATGTATCACAAGCGTTTTATACTTCTGTTAAAATAAAAGTATCTTATTTTTGGTTCAATTGAACTTTTGTTTACATTATATATACAGATAATGAAACTTCATTTATAGGTTATTAATATGAATAAAACAGATAACATAGGTGTGTTGGTAATGCCTAGTAAGATATAGTTCTCACGCAAAACATTATCGAAGTGAGTGCGCACTAATGCGGTACGTTGTCCCTTTGGCGCAGTGTTCTAGACGTACTTAAGGTTTGCTTGCATAAGGCGGAGGAATATCCTGAAAGTATAACTTTCGCACGGATTCAGAAAGTTTAGAAGTAACCATGAATGGACTATATCTGGCAATTATGGGGTTTATTTAGTGTCCGATTTTTCTATTACTCGCTTTGCAAAACGCACAGTGTTTTATGTATGTGCACGCGCTTATGTGTATATATGTGTTACCATGCTGTTCAAATTTTCAAATCTCATGGTGGAAGTTATGAAATCAACCTCGACCTGATATAATTGGGATGTAATATTTAGTGTGACTTTCAGCCTCATTTCAGGTGAATGGCAGTAAAATTTGATTATTTGCGGTTTCGTACTTCCTCGCTTATTGAGTAAATATTCAATTTATGGATTATATATAGAGTAAAATAAAATTTATAAAATTTTAAATTCTTTGAGAAAATATAATTAGTCTCTTGGCTCACTACTTAACAATCCCAAACAAATAAGAACGTAAGTCCTTATCCTAAAGGTGTATCGAACAACGCTACCTGAAAATGCCATTTCGAAATGTTGACAAGGAAAATATATTTCTTACCGTTGCTTATATTTGTCAAAGTGACAAGCTTAAAGCATTTTGTAATACATTTTTCTAAATTTCAGCACTGCTGACGTGGCGCGTTTCTTGCCTGAGTCTCATTCTGTTGTTCTGTGATCTCTCACGATGTGCTATAACAAGAAAAATGGAAAAATAACTATTTTTGCGTAATTATTAGTATTAATACCCGCCCAATATACTGACTTTTGACCCTAAAACTTCTGCTTATACATGCACGTATTCAATATTTCCCGTAGATATCACGACCTACGAAACGAGTGTGGTTACAGATCTAAGAGATAATACTGAAGTTTGAATGGCGATTATGAAGTTCTACAATGATAAGACCTCAACATAGCACTCGCCTGGAAGAGTAGCTATTTCCTGAAAATTATAAATATCCGGGCTTTGTCCTGTTGTGTGTGTTGAATCGTCTAAACGCGAATTAATATTAATGTGGGTTTAGAGAAAGTGTCTCTGTAACGTACATTTTATTACAGCTTGGAACAACAAGCATCGTGTAATAATTATTCTCTCTTCTCTGACTGTCTTCTGCACCTAGAAATAATTGTTTACTGATAATTATGGCATAAGACTTCTCGAAATTTCGACAACTATTTTTTCCCCCACTCGTAAACTGCTCGTGATATTTTTTAATCCGGACGGGCGAAGGGGTATCTGTTAATTTATTTGAGTACGAACAGTTTCTGCAAACACTGAGTTTTCACATATTTATTCTAAAGGGCATAAAGCGAGCCTGGAAATAAGGGCGAAGGGAGGGTTTTTTTCTTAGGGTTTAAAGAGGTGGTGGGAGGCTGAAATTATTCTGATCCTTGGTGTGGTTAATTTACATGTTTGCATATAAGTGTAGGAGTCCAGGGATTCCCCACACAACCTTACTGCATTATGGTGCGGCATTATCCACATCACGCTACGTTATCCGAAAGGAAAAAGTTACCTCACTGTTTATTTTGGTTAGTATTCACGCCGCAAGCTATCACGTACTTAGGTCAACTACGGCGGAATTTATAATCTTTTGCTTTGAGGCCTTAATGCGGGGCCGGATTTAAACGAAAATAAACTTCGACGCAAACCATAAAGTTTAAATATGAAAACGGTTACTGGAGCTTTTAGTAAAAATTACTTTAAAATTTATATCAATAAAATTTTATTTTCTTCGGGGAAAGAATGTTTGCGGAATATGTCATTCGCGCGTGTCTAAATAAGTTTACCATATTTTGAACTCAGGTTTATGCATAAAATTATACACATATGACTTGACACTCAGACTTGAAAACATGTTGGACGAAACTATCTGAAGGATCTCCAGCGACAGAGTAGACTGGATAGATCTTAGCTTATGAGGGTATGTGACATATATTCCCTTCGATCAACTCTTTGAAAGAATAAATACTTGTCTTTAACTATTGCAGGATGACCGCTTCAAACATAGATTAAAAGCTGAAGTATACAAACAAGTGAAACAAAATTTAGCAGTTGAATTTAATTAGAAGTTTGTTAATGCATTACGCAAAAGAGACATGGAGAACTTAAGTCATTATTTTGAAAGAGTTATCGCTCCAAAACTTGCGAAATTGTATTACTATTGTAATTTAAAGACGGTTCGAAGCGTCCAAGAAACCTCACACGACAATAAGTGTGTTAAGTTATTTTACAACTTTAATCTAGAGCCCTAAACCTGCTCTAACACTTCCAGTAAGGCACGAAATGTGGAAAGGGAACTGTGTATCAGGAATAGTAGGCGTCTCTGAAGTGTAAACAAATTACAGATTTGGCATATTTAATTCCATTGTTTGTAGCTTACATGCTTCTTCCTTTAACGGCAGTTTGTAAAATAAATCACGGGCGCGTTTAGGACAGGGCACATTTGACACGCTTATTTCTATAATTATTCACTGTATTTTGAACCCTCAACATAATATTTTTGTACACATGGCGACGCTTTCCGTTTAAACTCAGCGAAAGACTGTTCACTGAACATGGCGGCATTACGTTTCTACTTAACATGGACTATTTTAGATTTATTTTACTAATGCCGGTTTAGAAAATTTTAATTAAGAAATGCATTTTTCATTTATTATATTTTGGAAAATTTTGTATTAATGCTAAAAACAACTGAATTATTTCTTTCAAAATATACATTGTATTTTTGTTAGTTTAACTTAATTAATTGAATTTTTGGGTTTCCATTCCTACAAAATAATGCTTTAAAAACTGCTAATTGTAAATTACAAATTCAGTATATTTTCCGATATTCAAAATAATATATTTTCTTGATATAGGCCTATTCACATATCATTCTACAGTATCAGCCTTATAATGATTTCATATGGCAAATTAACTAAGGCCATGTTAATAAAAGAGTTATGTAATAACAAATATTGTTTTATTTACAACATTCACTTTTTCACGAATATTTTATAGACTATTTATATATACATATACACGTATAACAACTAGAATTTGTATCTTGTTAGCTACTTATTTAGCGATTTATTACAATTTATTGTAACCTGGGTGTTAAGCTATTAAACAAGATTTATTATAACCTACTGTAATGGAAATACATGTATGAAGCTTATGATGTGTACAGGATGGTAGTGTAACACACAAAAACACTGTACATCACAATAGCTACAGGCAGGGATAAAAATTAGATAACATCAATATTATACTGAAAACGTAAAGCAGCAGAGACGTTTCAGAAAAATATAATATTTAATTTGGAATCTTGTCAACAAAATATCTACTTGAAAAAAAAAAAAAAAAAAAAAAAAAAATGCAAGCAAATGAAAATTGATATATATTTCTGAAAAATGTGTGTTCCTGATTTCAAGTCAAAAATGTAAACTCTAATATTTAATTAGTGGCATTGGCAACATTAACCCTTCGCGTGAACGCAATTCTGTGTTGACTTTAGGCCTGGAAAAATATATTAAAATATCTTGAATAATGATTTTATAATGTCTCTTCTCAAAACTAGCTTAGAAGTATGCGTGGTTTGAAGCTTGCAGTGATCAGTACAGTTTTAATACAATATGGCGTTTACAAAATGTTCGGATAAAATTTAAATAACATCTCTACAAAAAAAAAAATAATCATTGACCTGACCGAATTAGAAACTAACACGTCGAAATAGGATATATAATATCTGGACGGTCTCGTTGATCTGGTTCTTGTCAGGAGCATTCCCCTGAATGCTGCAGGGCATCGTATTGAGATATTCCCTTAAATTAGCGCGGGTTTATAGTGCACCTAACAGCCCCAGCACTTTATTACAACGCGGAAGTACGACTTACTAATTAATACCTGTAAAAATCACGCGGGCGGTGACCGTACTGCTTCTCATTAAATACGTAATCTCATACGTATTCGTCTCCATTGAGACGGCCTGTTTACAGGTGCGAACTCGGGAAGAATTATCACAAATCTAATTAACAAGAAGTTACTGATATAACTAATATACCTACTTTCCTCAACGCGGGTGCAATTAATTTTTAAATAAGTTCTTAAAAACTGAATTTGTACGTAGGACTTGACTTCTTTTTGAAAGCAATAACTTTAGAAATGAAACAAGAAATGTATGCAACATTAGCACCTGAAATATTTAGATGGCTATCATTTTGAAAATGAGTGACCGAGCTACTTAAAACATGTAAGTTTTCATGTCCTACCGTAGCGCTACTTGTGTGAATAGTTTGGTGGAAATAGGTTGTTTGGCCTCTAAGAAATGCCATAAAAAAATTAGTTTCTTCATTTTATGTTATCCTACAAAATAGCCAAAAAAAAGACGTTCTATATACCGTGCTTCTAATATATAATGTATACATACAACATTTCGTAAAATGTTTTAATATATGTGGCAAACTTACCTAAATTATTTTGACGCCCCCATTTTGAACATCGTTGTCTGACCCATTTAAATCATGAAAGTTTACATGGACTTTTATAGCATTAATGCATAATTTGATACAAATTATTTGAAATGTTCCAGTGTAACACTTGGTGGGAATCGGTTGATTGGTCCTCGAGATATGGCATAAAACCTCTATAATTTTCATATAGCGATCTTAATATATGGAGGACAAAAAATAATGTAGCAGCACATTTTATGATTGCATACTGCAATATACAAAGTTAAGATAAAATTGATTACATAACTTCGAAGATATATCACACAAAACTGAAATTATTTTACAGCGCCATTCTGAAAATAAGTATGTCATTCTTAAAAATACATATATTAATATGGCATACCACAGTACAACATCTTCGCCAAATTTTGTAAGAATGGGTTGATTGGTTTCCGAAAGATGAGATGAAAATATATTTTTATTGGTGGGGTATCATGCAAAATGGCAAAGAAATGAGGCTCTCCCTAGATATATTTGATTGTTGTAATAGGTACTCTTAGCATACAATATTAAGTTGGAAGTAAATTCGTTGATAACACTGAGCTAAAATATTCATATAGTCACCATTTTGAAAATAAGTGCCAGAACTACTTTAAACATACCAGTTTACACCACCTGCTGCATTACTATTTGTTTGCCAAATGTAGTAGGAATCTGTCAATTGTTTCCCGAGATATGATAGAAAAACTTTATGTATTTATTCAAATGTCGCCATCTTACAAAACGAAGTACAAAACATGCTCCGTGTAGATACAGTTGATAGTTCTAGTACCTAATGCCAGCATACAAAGTTAAGTTGGAATTTATTACATGGTTTCGAAGTTAGCATTCTAAGCTAAAATGGCTAAATGGGCGCCATTTTGAAAATAAGTGTCTGATAGGCTTATAAAATACCACTTAAATATAACCTGCCGCAGTACTATTTGTTTGCCAAATTTGATAGGAAACGGTCCATTATTTCCTGAGATATGACGTTAAAACTTTATTTATTCGCATGTTACTATTTGACATAATGACGGGGAAAATGCTTGGTGTAAATACAGACGATAGTTGTAATATCTTCTATCAGCATATAATGATAAGTTGGATGTGATTAGATGGTTTCAACGATTTACACTGAAGAGCCAAAAAAAAACTGGTATAGGCGTGCGCATGCAAATAACAAAGATATGGATCCTATCAGAGTAACGCGATCCGGTCGGCAGTTAGATCGGTTACTGCTGCTACAATGGCAGGTTATCAAGATTTAAGTGAGTTTGAACGTGGTGTTATAGTCTGCGCACGAGAGATGGGACATAGCATCTCCGAGGTAGCGATAACATTTGGATGTTCGCGTACAACCATTTCACAAGTGTACCGTGAATATCGGGAATCCTGTAAAACATCACATTTTCGACATCTTTGTGGCCGGAAAAAGATCGTGAACGAACGGGACAAACGACGACTGACGAGAATCATTAAACGTGACAGACATGCAACCATTTCTCAAATTGGCGCAGATTGGATTTGTGGACTGCCGTGCAGGATTCATGGTGTGAATTGCCTCCTGCATACCTTCAGACATTAGTCGAGTCCATACCACGTCGTCTTGCAGCACTTCTGCGTCCTGGGGGAGGGGGGCTCACGGTATTAGACAGATGTACCAGTTTTTTTGGCTCTTCAGTGTAGGATTTAAAGCTAAAATAGCTAAGTGTCCACCCGTTTAAAAATAAATGTCTGACATAATTAAAACCTGTAATTTTTCATAATCAGCATAGTACTACTTGTTTACCAAATTCGGCAGGAATCGGTAACATATTACTTAAATGTGACATAATAAATTTACTTATTCGAATGGCGCTATCTTCCAAAATGGCCGAAAAAAGTGGTTATGTGTTTATATATATGATGCTTCTAACAGATGCTTTCAGTATACACAATTTGGTCGAACATGTTTAAATTGTATAGCAGATAAACCAAATAAACCTTACAAATGTATGGCCACCATTTTGAAAATAAGTACCTATTTAAGTTTAATCACTTACGTTTATATAGCCTATCATAGTATTTCATACCTGCCAAATTTGGTGAGAATTGGTTTAATAGTTTTCGAGGTCTAATGAAAAATATTTATATCGTAATTTTGTGCTATTTTTCAAAATAGCTGACTAACAACAGTATTTATTTCAAATTTTAATGAAAATTTAATGCTCTGCCAGCATACGAAATTTGGTTTAAATCGGTTGAATGGTTCCCGAGAAATGACATATCATAAATATTAAAATTGCCGCCATTTAAAGTAAATGCTTGAAGTGTTCGAAAACTATGAAAGTCAGGTGTTCTTACTAAGTACTATATGTGTACAAATTTTTTTGTGAAATTTGGTCCACGCGTTTAAAATTGAAAAGGGGGGTTACGCACACGCAGAGACACGCACATACGCACACACATACATACACAAACGCACAGACAGGAAAGTGATCTCATAAGTCTTTCTCTCCTTCGGAAAGTAAGCTAATAAAAATTCTTCAGGAAGAACCCGCGTGGGTCAGCTTCCTGCCATCGAAAACTAAGATGGAACTCAAGTTCCTCAAAAACACTTCACTTACAACGCCTCCGAAACTCCACCCATTCTAAGAGCGCCAGAGGCAAGAAAACTTATCACGCCAAATAGTTGCTATGGCAATGGAATAACAACTACCTTGTAACTAAGGTCTTCCAAACAAAACAACATTTTTTAAACTGGAAATATCTATAAATATGCTGCAAAATAAAATTAATCTGGATAAAAATGACCCGAGCAGTTAATTAACATACTAAATAAAGTAATTACTTTCAATCAAAAATAACATACATGTTAAATAAAGTCTCGAAATTACATAAATAAGCAAATAATTAAAATTCTGCGAATTGCTTAAATCCACGACGTTACACTATAGTTTAAGCTTGTTTTGCCTCCGAGAATATTATTCGATAATTTAAATTTAGGGAGTTTCATGCAGTTTTTGTGCTATAAAAAGTCAATAAAATATTTCCACGTAAATGTCTCTCACGTTCCAGTATTTGTGTGCCTGTTGCGTTGTCATGTAGAGCGATTGTACGCACTCGCTAGACCACACAATACAGTTGGCCGCCGATGCTATATTTAGGCATTCCATTGCCAATATATGAATTAATTGACCGTTTTTGCATCAGACAAACCTGGGAAATCGAGTATTTTACGTTTTTGCCGACGACTGCCATTAAACCGAGTTGATTTATTATACATACATATAGGGATCGGAAAACTTCAGTATATTCACGAGCCAGTTGAAATTAAAGGCGACTACGTAATAACCTACAAGATTTATAGCACACTAATGCATAATATTAAGCTATTACTCAGTGTATGTCACATGAGGTTTTAGTAGCGTTTACCTTCTTGACCATTTTTTTACATCCGTTTTAAACGCAGTCTCATATTTTGTACATTTTACCAGCTTGTCTACATGATAGTTTTAGTAATGATTATGTAAAGTAGACCTAAATAAATATTATTTCACAAATTCGGTCACACACGATATTTGCTTGACAGCAAACGATTATAAATAAAAACAACAATGTTTTAAATTGAAAACATTTGTTAAATTAGAAAACCTAACCCTGATAACAATTTCCCTTTGCTATCATTAAACGCTTAGAATTTAGAGAGATATTATTTTTCTGTTTCCGCAGATTTTGCTTCTTTTCACTGAACTGATGACAGCACTGACATTTTTAGGGCTATCGAGTTCTTCTCCGTATAAACGAAAATACATTCAAATTTTGACTGTTTTGCTGAACACGAATTTGCAAACAAACTTTATTTGAATCACTGAGTATGTCCGGGGAGAGATAGAGAGAAAGAGAGAGAAAGAGAGAGAGAGAGAGAGAGAGAAAACTTCTACCTATATTTCGGCCAATAAAGAGTTCCTGCATTCCAACATGATTATGGCTGAGTTAATATATCATATCAGATGTATCAGATTTCATATAAGATGGAAGACGGTTCGAAGTTAATTGGGTTACCTCACTAAGAAGTCCCGATAGTTAATAGTGAAAACGATTTGTAAGAAGCTTCTACATGTCCAAAAAAAAACCAAGAAACATAACATTGGGTTTCTCCCAAATAAACTAAATTCATGACAGAATACGTGTAACCATTGCGTTATAAATGAGAAGTTCGCGAAAATGTTCCACCTTGTAAACCGGCTTAAAAATACTGTAAGGAATATTATACAACAGTTAATATTTTGAGGAGAAAAACAAAGGCCAAATGATAACANACCAAGAAACATAACATTGGGTTTCTCCCAAATAAACTAAATTCATGACAGAATACGTGTAACCATTGCGTTATAAATGAGAAGTTCGCGAAAATGTTCCACCTTGTAAAGCGGCTTAAAAATACTGTAAGGAATATTATACAACAGTTAATATTTTGAGGAGAAAAACAAAGGCCAAATGATAACATACAAATTAAGTAGCGCGTTTTAAACGGCACAGTCATATGCAATAAACAACAAAGTGAAGATATGGAAAATAGGCTGTAGTGTTTTTAACGCTTTGGAGTAAATAACTATTTAGCAATGTTTTTTTTCAATTCATCGGCACTTTTTAACATCTTCTCTTTAATGTCGGAATGATTATAATGGCACAGCTGGCATTATAACGTAAGGAATTTTTACTTTATAAAACGACACACACAAGCATTTGTTCACTTTATGTCTTGTTTCTTGGTACAAAACGTTTGAAGTTAAATTTATAAACCTCTCCGGATATCATGAAGAGATAAAATCTTGGACACTACAAATAACAGTGAATTCAAAGTTAATCCATACCTTTCCGTTTACGTTGTGGCCTCACCCATTAACACTTGTTTCTGTGGCCATATTGTGGATTTTAACGGCAAGAAATTGAATTTGAGAACTTAGAAAGTATAATTTGCAAGTAGTTATTCTGAATTAAATACATTTGGTAAATATTTATTACTTGTAGGCGTACATTTTTCTGAAATTTTTATGAAATATACAATCCAGTTAAAACGTTTTTATACTAAAAGTTAGTTTGATATATATATGTATATGTATATATCTCTTAAATGATGCTGCAACGTTTTGAAATTGATAAAACTGCTTCACAATGTCATTTAGAAACTGCAACAAAAAATTCTAACTAAGCTGTTGTATTTTTCTGCGTAAATAGACACACCTCTAGATTTCAACATCTTCTGCGTGCTTTAGAGTGCCGTATGCTGAACTGCGACCGTGAACACATGCATTATTTATGTTGAAATTGCCGACTTTCGAGTATCACTAGTGTTCAAGGCGTTGAAAAAACAGCAGACATAACGAACTGCATTGAGACCAATAACGACCTGTACCACAGAGACGAGACTTGAAATGTAAAATATCAGGAAACTGCTGAAAATACGTGAGATGAAAATATTCCGAGAGAATGTAGGGATGTAACAATGAGACGGAGAAAGGAGCGGGAATTTTAGAGGAGAATGCAACACGGCAATCTTTAATGAGTGGATACATGAGAGAAAGAAAAGTGGAATGAATACACAGGCAATACGAGAATTGTGGAAGTTACTAAGGCTAAGGACCAAGCTCTAAGGAAGAGAAGAACAGATCATATAAGAAAAAGTCGGTGTAGTAACCTAAACGTACAGTGAGATAAGCACCGAAAAAAGTAAGATTTGTCCTAGAAAGAAAGGAGAAAGATCAGGACTTTTCTAGAAAGAAAAAGTACTTAACGTCATCGGAGATGAAACACACACATTGCGTCATTTTGACATTTTCTGTAAAATTAAGGCAAGACTGGCGACATTAAATGCAGTAGGTCTGTCGTAGAATCGTAAGAATGGAGATAAAATATACCCATTTTAATTTTATTATTTTATTAAGCAGAAACGGAAGTAATTATGTTTCGTCTTCTCCACGGTTTGAAATCGTTTGTGAGCTGCTTTAGGTAGTGTTACACATAGAAAAACCGGTATTTATATTACCATTCGAAGACAATATGGGAAAATAAACTGAACATAATTCTATTTAGATATTATGTTTAAGGGACTGTCAATGGTTCTGACTTGCATATATTGTGTAGTCACATTTATGATAAATGAATACAAAAACGTGGTTCAATTACTTCATTAATCGCTGGCTTGGATTTGACCATGCATGGTTATGCACATGACCTCTCTTTATAACGAGATTCAAGTCGTTAGGTCTTCACTGATTTCGTAATGAACAAATTTGTTGCAGTTATTTTCAAATAACTACTAAAAATATGTTTACCTAGCCACGGTGGTATATTACTTCCGGACTTATGATTTGACTTCCACTCTATAAATACCGGAAAATGCATCTGGTACTGTATATAATTATCTTTATAAAATTATACATTTAGGATGATTTGTTTATTTTCCTCTGAAATTTCGAACCCTATCACAAAGAAAATGTTACATACTTTTTCGTAGGCACATAAACGCTACTTTGTTAATTTGGCACTACAGACGGCAGACAAGTTATCTGGGCCACTGATTTGTATTGCAAAAGCTTTGCATAAAAACGTTTTGCTCGTTGAGTGGTTCAAATAGTTAGCACACTCACATGTGACCCAATAAACGAAATTTCAGACCTCTCCAGTGGCACGGAAAGAAGGAAATGTCATTTGGAGCACTTGAACTTTTTTTTCGTGTGATTAGGGCTCTTTCATTCTCTCTGGGTAGGTATTTTTCTATCTTTTATTCTCAAATCTGCAAGGATAGCAGACATTAGACGAGAGATCGAGCGTATTTTCCAGTTGTTGCCCCCACATAAATTAAGTTAAGTTATATAATAATGGAAAACAAAATTACGTCCATTTTATCACAGTGGTAGAAAACATAATGCTTGTAGCTGTTTTTAGAAAACTAGTTTAACCCTAACATTATGTTTTAAGTGGTTGTGCTTTACAGCCATGTTTAAAAATTACAGATAATATTCGCCTAACGACATAGATGGTACATAGAAAAATATATATTCTTTCAATGACTGAGGAGATAAAAATCTTTCTTGTACGTATTGTTCCATTAGGATGTGACGGTTTTCAAACATACGTAGCGATATAGCAGATTGCATGAAAAACGAAAATAATGCCATAATAGAAAACAGTTTACTTAAAATTTAATATAAATGTGTCACTTAAAAAAAAATTACATACTTTAAGTGGGCACCCAGCGTCGAGCACATTCATGTATTTTGAGCAAAAAATCATCCATAACATGCTAAAGCAAATAACCGTTCATTTCCTACACTTCTGCAACAATACGATCCTTAAGTTGGATACTGCAGGGTTAGGTAGGGAAACTTTTGACTTATGATATTTCCAAAGGAAAAATTCGGATTCGGTTAGGTCCGGAGACCTCGCTGGCTAGTTGATTTTTTCTAAACCGTGAAATTATATGACCTGGAAAAAGTGCGCCTGGAAAAAGTGCACGCATTATTGCTATCGACTCCCTAGCTGTGTGAGCGGTTTCGCCGTCCTGTTGGAACCAGAGTTGACAGCCTTCGTTTGCATTTGGAATCTCCAGTATAGTCCATTATCGATTACTTCCAAATTTTCTGAAACCCTGCATAAGTTCTACTTCGAGGATATTCCTCTGCCTTATGCAGAATATGCGTAGCTAGGTCTAGAAAACAACACCAAAGGAACCACGTACTGCATTCGTGCGCACTCATTGTAATAATATTTTGCATAAAATATATTTCTTAACAGGCATTACCAACATACCTATGCTCTCCCTGTTCTTAATCATATTAATTACAAATTAATTATTATAATTTATAGATAAAACAAACAAGTGATAGTTAAATTTAGCCTAAAACAAGGTACGTGTGACACATTGCATATTTAGGAAACAGCCATGCACGTCGTACGTGGGGTGATTTTTCAAACGTTTAATTCTAAAAGTGTGAAGAAACCGCGAGTAGACTACAGTGTAAGTATTAATCTGTTGGTAACAGGTTCCTGTTTTTGTCAGAGTCGATTGCTCTAAAAAATGTAGGGTCCGATCATGATGTAGGGTGCCGCAACCCCCCCATCAAAATGTTATGTTCGCGCTAGAGGACTTCCACCGACCAGTTCGCCGCGTTGACTACGGCACATTGAAATACTGAGTTGTATAGGCTGTAAAGGCGAGCACTTTTGAGGCCCTAGTTACTTTCTCCTTTCAGCCATTTTTATCCTATAACCATCTTTATATAAGAATATTCTTATGTAAGTAATAAACAGAGTGTATATATTCCACCGCACTCGGAAGTTAACGTCTAAGGCTAAAATAAAATGTATTTTTTGACTATTACGCCAAATGAGAGGGCTTTCAAAAGTGCTCACTTTACAGTGAATAGGCTATAAAGATGGTTGTTTCCGATAATACACTTGTTCCCGCTAGGTTTCGCACATTCTCAAATGTCATGCAATTAAAATTCGTTTCATCTTTCTGAGACAACCTATATATATATATATATATATATATATATATATACATATATATAGGTTTTTAAAACTTATTAATAAGTGCTATAATACANTATATAATCAAAGAGGCAATAAACACCACTGGAACTCTATTAGTTACGTTGAAAATATAACAAGGAAAAACAAAACATAGATAGTTTGTAAAATTTACGCAACGTATGAGAGGCCGGATGTAACACCAACAGGACATTTAACGAGGTGGCATGCTCGTAACAAGATATCCTAGACTTCAAGTTTTATATTATATGTTACTATTTCCTGCCTGTCTCAAGGAGTGGAGAGGTTTCGACGGTTCTTAACATCGAGGTCTTGAGAGCTGATGGGTATGAAGCGAGGTGAGTATGCAGCGGCGCCGGAATGCAAGGGTGGAGGAAACGGGATATACCTGAGAAAACCCGCTGACCAGCGGCATCGTCTGGCACGATTCCCACGTCCGAAAATCCGGGAGCGGGAATCGAACCCGTTTCACCTTGGCGGGAGGCGGGCGCTCTATTCTCTGTGCCACCGCCCTCTCGCCATGTTTAGAGGTATGAATATATAGTCCATCCGCGGTTTCTTTACACTTTTTGAATCAAACTTATGAAAAATTAACCCATGAGTGACGTTTTTGGTTGTTTATTATTATGTTATGTATCGCAAGTGTTTTAGAGTTGTGTTAATATAAAATAATATAAAAGCACCTAATGTTTAGTTGAGTAATTTTTTTTTATATTTTATCTATAAATTATAATAATTCATTCATAATTAATATGAATGAAAACAGCGAGAAAATGTACGTTTTGGTAATGCCTAGTAAGAAATAGTTCTTATGCAAAATATAATTACACTGAATGTGCACGAATGCGGTGCATTTTATCTTCGGTGTAATTTACTAAACTCGATTAAGCTGTTTTTGTATGAGGCGGATGAATATCCTAGAAGTAGAACTTTAGCAAGACTTCAGAAAAGTTGGCAGAAACAGTGAATGGGCTAGTCAGCCATTGTCAGTATTACAAACCGACGTGGAAGACAATGTGGCACTCAATTAAATTACTCTTTACACCCTAAACAATCACTTTCAAGGTGACTAGGTAGTAACCTTAGGCCGTGGCATATTTTCAAACGCCATGGGAATTAACAGAAGTAATCATTCATCTGAGAGGTTTAATTTCAGTCTCTTTTTGATCTAGTGCTTTTTATTAATTCTTGTAAATATTTTAGACGATAGCACAAATTTGTTGCACAGTTTCGTTAAACTGTTTTGTCTTTCTGATTTATATTTAAAAAGGGCCAACAGTTAAAACTGAAATTTTGCAAAGTAACGTGTCTCACTTACAAAGAATAACATTACTTTAATATGTATTTTACTCTGTAGTTTATTTTTATTAAATATGAGTTTTTGCATTTTATTCGAGTGTTTTCCCGAAATCTCAAAAATAAGTATGTATTTTATACGTGTCTTATAACCAAGGCGATGAAGTGGTCATGCAGACTACTCGCACTCTCACTACAGATAACCGGGCCTGATTGTCGGCGGGGTCGTCCTGAATTTTTGCATTTTGGAAACATGGTGGACGTTGTCATTGGCCGGTGAGTTTTCTCGGGGGACTCTCGTTCCCCACATTGTTGCGTTTTGTCACTGCTATATCTACAGCTCAATACACTTTCATAGGCGATGAACACGTCAGCTATTATCCCTAACTCTCTCCGGAACGCAGCATTCTAGGTCAACTGGCATCTTGTTATTCTTTGGGACGCCACGCCGATTGCAAAAAATTAATTTTATACCCAAAATTGCAGGGTAGTATATGATATATTATGTGGACCATAAACATGTTCATACAACTTGATACGAACTGTCAATATATTAGATTAAATATATTTCCTTTCTTTGGAACCAGTACACATTATCTACGCTGTTTATATCGTCAAGGAACGTTCACTGCAGTAAGTTGTGATATTTAAGTACTTCGCACTTTTTGGTGTGCGGCATTTTTACTATTGTAAATAATCCCTACAGTTACTACAATAATATTCTGCATTACTGCGTTGGAAGTAATGATATCCCAGATTATTAAACATTTATGTGTATTTTTTCTCAGATTTTGCATGGTGACATAATAAGCTATCTATTCATTAAATCATAAAAAAACCTATAGTAAATTTTCGATAAACGTGACCGTTGGACTTGATATATTACTGAATTCCTCAAGAATGATTTTGAAGAATGCAGATAAAGAAAACAAACACGAATCGCCTTTAAAAGAATTTCTCAAAATTATTTAACCGCACCTTTTTTAAACTGTTTATGGCAAAAACATTATTGCAAGTAAATTGCAGTGCAATGGCTGAGCATTTTAAAGTTATTGTTGCATTACAAGTGTGTGGAATATTCCAGAGCGTGGATCGAGGGGTATGGTTTGACAACAGTAGTGGTCTTGTTATACCACATGCTACATACTTTATCCAGGGCTAATCTCGGAAGCTGTAACGTGTACCATGTTGTTGCGAATAATGTAGCGAGGGCAGGCTTCCTCTCCTCTTCGCCATGCTCCAGGTTTGTACTACAGGCACGGCTCGGCCAGCGATGATTCATCTCGTGGTTGGGCACGCAAGAGTTACCACAACGCCGACATACCTGAGCTGAAAGAGAGGCGTCTATACGTAAATTATGAAATGCCTTACACGCCTCTGTCATAATCATGAATATTATAAGTGGCAGAAGTATCGTAGATCACTTGATGGCACGTGAAAGGCTTATGTTTTCGTTGGTTGAAAAATTACGGTACTAGTGGCTTTCTATAAAATATATAAGCATTGATTACAGAAGTTATGTGGCCCAAGAAGTTTTAATACCGCAGGAGGGAGGGGGGTAATTGTGGTGTAATGGTCAGGCTACTTACTTGCCTCCCACTAAGGTGAATCGGGTTCGATTACCAGNCGTCTATACGTAAATTATGAAATGCCTTACACGCCTCTGTCATAATCATGAATATTATAAGTGGCAGAAGTATCGTGGATCACTTGATGGCACGTGAAAGGCTTATGTTTTCGTTGGTTGAAAAATTACGGTACTAGTGTCGTTCCTATAAAAGATATAAGCATTTATTACAGAAGTTCTGTGGCCCAAGAAGTTTTAATACAGCCCGGGGGGGGGAGGGGGATAATCGTGGTGTAATGATCAGGTTACTTACTTGCCTCCCACTAAGGTGAATCGGGTTCGATTACCAGCGGGGTCACCAAAGGTTTTCGCATACGGGAAACATGGTGGACGTTGCCGTTACCTGGCGGGTTTCCTTGGGTTTACCCGTTTCCACGCCCTTGCATTCCGCCGCTGCTACATATTTCACTTCATTTCATCGTCACCGGCGCTCAAGACCTGCCTCTTAANTTGCCGTTACCTGGCGGGTTTCCTTGGGTTTACCCGTTTCCACGCCCTTGCATTCCGCCGCTGCTACATATTTCACTTCATTTCATCGTCACCGGCGCTCAAGACCTGCCTCTTAAGGGGTTTCCCTAGTTGTCAATGGGTCTCACTGTAAGTAGGCGTGTATATCCTTAAAAAAAAAAAAAAAACTGGGGAATATTTCAATTTAAATATTTCTTCGGGACAGAAACGAAAGTCGATGCTTTGTTGCCAATTTGTAAATTTGGTTATAGAACTATAAATGTGGTCACGGAAATGCGTTAAAGCCAGCAAAACTCGCTGTTTAGTAGCCGTCTGTTAACGATATTTATTATTATGTAAAATAGTGTTTTGAACCATAGCGAAAACGTTGCATCTTTTCTGAACAGATTCCTGTATTAAAACACTATATTCACCGCTTTAAATTCCGAGGAAAAGAAAGCACGCGAAGTTTGTTTATCATATTTTCCATGGCCGTCGCAATGCTTACTTGCGGCTATACGTGGCATTGAGATGTTAAAATTCCTTTACTAAGGAGGAATTTTAAGCACCGATCATAGTCTCTAACCTCAAGGGGCCTCGGTAGTATAGTGGTTAGACTACTCGCCTCCCACCTAGGCGAACCTGTTTGATTCCTGACGAGGTCACTCCTGGATTTTCGCATGTGGAAATCGTGCTGGATGGTGCTGCTGGTCGGCGATTTTTCTCGGGGATCTCCCGTTTCCCCCACCCTCTCATTACCGCGCCGCTCCATACTCACCTCGCTTCACGCTCATCGGCTCTCAAGACCTCGATGTTACGAGCCACCCAAGTCTCCTCACTCATATTCTCACCTCAACCTAATACGTGCTGTGGCATGTTTCCAGAGCAATGCACGTGCTGTTACGTGACGAAAAAGACATTATTCACCAGTGTGCCATTATAAGAAAAACAGTTCGTATACAGAATGGTTCAGTTAGACTTCGTTCCAAAAATACGAGAACTTTGTTGTAAAATCCCCCATAATGAGCAATTNGGAAATCGTGCTGGATGGTGCTGCTGGTCGGCGATTTTTCTCGGGGATCTCCCGTTTCCCCCACCCTCTCATTACCACGCCTCTCCATACTCACCTCGCTTCACGCTCATCAGCTCTCAAGACCTTGATGTTACGAGCCACCCAAGTCTCCTCACTCATATTCTCACCTCAACCGAATACGTGTTGTGGCATGTTTCCAGAGCAATGCACGTGCTGTTACGTGACGAAAAAGACATTATTCACCAGTGTGCTAAGATTTCCATTATAAGAAAAACAGTTCGCNATTCACCAGTGTGCTAAGATTTCCATTATAAGAAAAACAGTTCGCATACAGAATGGTTCAGTTAGACTTCGTTCCAAAAATACGAGAACTTTGTTGTAAAATCCCCCATAATGAGCAATTAGCTGTTTGAACTGAATGTCCTCGAATAAAGTCAAACAGGAGCAGCTTATGACCTTTATGCAAATTAACCTTCCTCTTTTTTTTAGACGATGTGCCGAAACATAATGGAACTCCCGTGGGCACAACACGTCGACGCCCCATCTTAGACAGGTGATTGGCCCTGGTGAATGAGATGTTTCCCGGTAAATTTACCAGGCGAGGAGGACCAATCACACGATTCCCTAGTTCACCTGTCGTATCACAGTCGTACTTTTTCTTCAGGGTGCATGTAATTCTGAACATAGACTAAAGATGAGGTGGACCGCTTATTCGTCTTCTTCCCATGTACCCAACATTGACCTACCCCAATAATACACAACTGTCAAAGTCATATGGTCAACACTGATGAACGTGTTTGTTTATATCTAAATTTTTAAATGACAAGCACTATTATATTAATAAAATACTTTTACCAGTCTTAATTTAGTCAAACTGCATTGCAAATTGGTCAGCGGATGTATAATAACATCTCTAAGCACTTGTTTACAAATCAGTTTTCTAACCTAAAATCCAAACCATGCCACTTTCGCTAGACGCGTTGGCAGAAAAGCAGTTCAATGTTGGGACATGGAGATTGGCTGTGTGCAGACAGCGAGATCTGTCTACTTCATATTTAGTCTACAATTAAGAACTACTTATATGTGCAGCAAGAAGCACGGGGACAGTTAGTACAGAAACTGAAGTTGGCATCGTTTGTGACATAGCTGAAGTTGACTGAATGGAATGATTAGAGCAAGGTGTCGCAGCATGTGGTACCAGCATCGTAAAAAACTATTTGAACAATGACATAGAACGGTAGGATTGTACTGAGTGTCAGTGTATTGATTATAATTGCAATGTACCATACCAGTATATCAAATAACTGTTTGTTACGGGAAGGCTTGCATTAAGGAATTTGCAGAACAAAGTGATGAAGCCTAAACGGTTCACAGCGATTATGCAACTTCGTGTTTAGGGTGANTCTACTTCATATTTAGTCTACAATTAAGAACTACTTATATGTGCAGCAAGAAGCACGGGGACAGTTAGTACAGAAAATGAAGTTGGCATCGTTTGTGACATAGCTGAAGTTGACTGAATGGAATCATTAGAGCAAGGTGTCGCAGCATGTTTCCAGCATCGTAAAAAACTATTTGAACAATGACATAGAACGGTAGGATTGTACTGAGTGTCAGTGTATTGATTATAATTGCAATGTACCATACCAGTACATCAAATAACTGTTTGTTACGGGAAGGCTTGTATTAAGGAATTTGCAGAACAAAGTGATGAAGCCTAAACGGTTCACAGCGATTATGCAACTTCGTGTTTAGGGTGANTATTAAGGAATTTGCAGAACAAAGTGATGAAGCCTAAACGGTTCACAGCGATTATGCAACTTCGTGTTTAGGGTGACCATTCGAACACGCTGGCAAAGTGTGTCGGTTTTTTGACGGGACATCTATGTCGGCACAAAGAAAGTGAATCTTGGAAATATGTTTACGGTTTGTTGCGCATGTATTAACTAAAATTTCTTGCTACGAATAAATCTCTCTATAGCTGTAAAACTAAATATACACGATAAATATGAATTTGATAGACAATTTTTGACTGCAAAATTATCGCAAAAAATGAAAGAAAAAACTTTTACTTTCCAAAATGATTGCTTGAAGAGGTATATGAAATTGAATTTGCGCCAGAATTTCCTGTTTATTGGAAATGTCAGAGAAAATATTTGGTATATAACGCTGGATAGTACATAAGTGAATTAATATATGCAACACATCAAATACTGTCGCTGTTTTCTCAATATTTCATGCAAATTATCGGCGTTGCCATATATATTTTGCACTAATTTTTCGTAATACGGTATCACAATTGTATTTTTAAAGAACGATTATAAATCCGTTTGTCAAAACGATCCAAAAAATATCGCCTGCGTTAATACAATCTTTCGAGAATCCATGCTTCAATTTCAAAGAGTTTTGTGATTCCTGACTGGTTGATAAAATGCACATCACCCTGTATCATATTGTTGCGGCAATCAAGGAACTGTGATTACTTAGGAATGTGTTACACTACTTAGAAATGCTTTAATTTATGATATAACTTAAAGAATTGCAGATTGAACTTGAGCTATTAAAAATGCTGTTTTCACGCGTGGAGTCTCGCGAGTGCTGCGCGAATTATATTTGCAATCAATCCCCATTATTAAATAAGAATATTGGTTATAGCCTCAGTTATGCCGTAGGCATATTTTTCTCTATAAATTACAGTATAATAGTGCTTTCTCCGCGTCACAGTTTACAAGAGTTCACCTCGATGGGACATGGTCCGACACACAGCGCCGTTAATATGTAACTTCCTCACAAAATATCTGAGCAGATTTTCCTGAATCATTCCCGTAAACAAGTTGCAAGTATCCAACTTTCTTGCCATGAAAAACATCCCGTATTGTCGTGTTGTAACCTGTTCTTCTATCAACACAAACAAACTGTTCGAAATATAGTACTGCCATTACATACGTGTTCCAGTAGTAAATGAACCACCCGGTCCTTAGCGGCGGTCTCTGGTGGCTGTTCTTTCTGAGCGTGTTGCCTGACTTACAGGCTATCAGAATCTTAGACATAATTTGTCAATATTGCACGACATGGCTAGTTTCCCATCGAGGTACCATGTGTGTTGTGATGTATATATTATAATTACAAATACGTATAAAAGGAGTACAATATGTTCACCTAAAATTTTAGGCTCTACAGACTTCACGTCTGTTTATTTTCAGTGCTGAAGTATATCGACAATCATTATTTATTTAGGATTCGCGACCATCAATTCACAAAAATGACACATCCAGATAGAACTACGTTGGCAATTATTGTTTCAGATTTATGTTAAATTAAATCATTTTTCAGCAACGCATTCATGGCGATGTGCATTCCATAGGACTCGCTGTCCCTTGATTGCCACAGCAATATTATTATTTGGAGTGTGGCGCATGTTCCATATCTACCAAGGTTTACAAAATATCCCTCGAAAATGTGAGTTTTCAGAAATGACTCAGGTGACTCTTAAACAAACTATTTCTCAAGGATAGATGTAGTCTTTATCTTTACGTACAAAAATATGTAATAGCTTAGAAGCGCATCATGTGCTGTGCTTATTTCGTGCTGTGTTCTACACGAAATACATACCATATAGTTCATTCGTGGTTACTTCCACCTTTTATGAATCCCTGCTAAAGTTCTACTTCCTCGATATTCCTCCACCTCATGCAAACAAAGCTAAACTAAGTCTTAAATTTATACCAAAGTTACAACGCATCGCACTTGTGCGCTCTCAGTGTAATCATATTTTGCATGCTAATTATATCTTAAGATGCATTACCATCACACTTTCCCCCTGTGTTTATTCATATTAATAATAAATGAAATATCACAATTTATAGATAAAATATAAATAAAATTTCAATTTAACCAAGAATAAGTCACTTAACAGTTATTTTATGTTAATACAAGTACAAAACCCTTGTGATATAACTAATAAAAACCAACCACGTTATATATGGGATGATTTTACAAAGGTTTGATTCAAAAAGTGTGAAGAAACTGCGAATCACGTGGGCTTTGCGCTGTCGTGTGAAAGGACTACGAACGTGTGGCCGTGCGATCGCAAAACTGCGTGGGTGAAAGCCGGTGTAGGAGAAAACAGCTGGTGTTAGACCGACCGTAGTGAATCAGTGAAGAATTCCCACTTGTGAATTCCTAGTTCTGTCTCGTTCATGCACCGAAATGCAGAGTTAATGTAAAGTTAAAGGACTACTAATACTTTCAAAACTGAACGGTTTTACTAGATCTGCCTCCAGGCGAAACGTTATTTTTGACATAATTCAAAAGAACAGTGTATATACGGGGGTTAGTTAAGTGGAAGTCCTATCTTTTAGTGTGCTTATTTATCAAAGCTAGCAGATAACAGATAGCTGAAAGTTTACTTAAGTCTAATATTGAAACAAAATGTTTTCACCGAAAGAAACCAAGCATTTGCGGACGTGGTTGCTGCACTATACCACCTGGTAGTCGGTGGAAGCAACGATAAACTCACGCTGCGTAGCCGGCCCTTAATTATCAGCTTGTGAAAGCCTTTCACATTACAATGTCTTGTATGTATATTGTAAACAGAGTAAAATTTGACATCACACTCAGTCTTCCGTGCGAGTGTTTCCCAATGTTTTACAACGTGACACAGAGCCATATATTTGTTATGTTAAACATAATGTATACGCTACTGCATATCCAACACAAGGGAATAAGAGCTGAGTGAACTCGAAAGTATAGTGTTAATTAATTAATTATTACTTATCAAATAATTAACGTATTATAAACAAATGTATACCAAACAATTTTGCACACGTATAGAAATCATGGGCGTAATTAAAGTACATTCTTCTTCTTGCAAATACGCTTTATAAATGAACGCCGTGCTGAAATTTAACGAAAATATTTCTGAACACGAGTTTATTGTAATTTGCTTATATATTGCTTATATGAGTTATTTTATTATATGAATTATTTTATGAATACGGAATTCTTGGTACTCCTACAATTCCATAGTTTTTTGTACAGAATTTGTGGCTATATTGCAAACCTATAATTCACACAGATTTCCAGTGGGGAGAGTACCATAATTATCTCTAGTTGAGTTGAGAGGATTCATTGGCGCTTAAATGCGAGGTCCTGAGTGCCGGAAATTACCTCTAGAGCCAATTCGGCTACAGATATATGTAAAATTGGATCATGTACATTATTATAAGTAGATACGGATGTCATCCAATTTGTAGGCTTACGATTTAGTTGAAGTATTTTATTAAATATGTTTATACAAGCTATTGAATTCTTAGAATATTCACCATTTATTTTTTGCCTTCCACTCCTTTGTCAGTGCCATAGATTCAAATTGAAGAACCATAATGTGTCACATGTGAATATGATCGCCTAGGCATATGCTCATGTGGTGAGAAGGCTGACTGGATTGTTTGTGAATGACCTAGATAAAAAATTGTGCACAAAATCAGAAGCCAGGAGGCCGAAGTCTACAAAGAGTTAAATGATTTATCGTCTTTAGCTCGTCTCTTCATTGACGTGCAAGGTAAATTTCCTTATACTTACATAGCCATACTCTAGTTAATGACATACGTACTCGAAGTTTCTTTAAGACAGGTTTGAGTAAATCTTGTATTTTCCCTAAATTAGTCTCTCATTTTGACATAAAATGATTTTACTGATCGCAAATAAGCCATCTTGCATATCTTTTACAGAGAATTTTACTCATATAATACAAACTCTGTGGATTAAATATTTGAATAACTCCACAAAGTTCTGTTTTAAATTTAGTCTATTCACGGTTTATTGAGACTTTTTGAATCAAACCTTTGAATAATTACCCTTTGTATGACGGGACATTTTGTTTCTTAAGTATATCATGTATCAAAAGCGTTTTATTATTTTTTTAATATGAAAAGTACCGTACTTGTGTTCAAATGAAAATTTTACTTATATTTTTTTATAAACTGTAATATTTCATTTATAATTAATATGAATAAAATGGGGAGAAAATAGGCTGATATAATTTTTTTTCTAAAAACAAATTCCTATTATTGGACACGCAAATCTAAACACATCTCTCATAACAGCAAAACATTACTATCATTGAACCTAACAGAAGTTACCAATAATAAGTCACGTAAGTGAATAACCATGTTACAGGACAACTCTTAAGATCCAAATAATAATCAGAAATTGACCTCTGTAACCCCGAAGTCGTAGAATCTGCTACAAAACATGAGGTCTCGGGTTCGAAGCCCTGGTAATCCATGGGTATGTGTGTCATTTCCAGATGAACGTTTAAGCTAGTTTAATTTGTCAGTCACAAAAAAAACGGGAATGTTAGTTAACCCTAAATAATATGAAAAGAGTCAGAAAAACTAGTGAAAAAGGGATTGTTTTTATATCGTACACAGAACAATTCATTTTCAACCCATACTAGTTTCCAGTAGGCACTTCGCATCGTTACAGCTATGGATGTGGAGAAGACACAAAATTTAATCTGGCTTCTCGTGCGACGGCTTTACTTAACTCGCGCCGGGGCAGAAACTACCTGTTACGTACGCACCGTTGCGACGGCACACCTTAATTACGTTTTGGGGGATGTTCAGCTCCATTCAAAGGCTGTCGCAGCAGCTGGAGGGCGTCTCCTCTGACCTCCTGTGACCCCGCGCACGTGCGTGACCTTGACTTAGGTGGGGATTAATATCATTTCAACTACAGGCTGTTGAGGATCAATTCAACACTTCTTGAATAAACCTCTAGAAAATGTTACTGCATCTACGTGCATATATATTAACGGACACACTGACTGGAATGCACCCAGTAAAGTTTGTCATGACGGAAGAAAAGTAGTTCAGTGTCTTAACGTCGAGTTAAAAGTTTTACGTAAATATTTGTGAATACTGAAATGATTCATTTTGACTTCTTTTTTAAAATGCTTATAAATGTCAAAATTAGCAAATTGGTAAAATATTTAATTTTTAAAAAGTTTTACTGTTTACTTACCTTACGCATGTATAAAGTGGGCTTTTTTTTTTTTTTCTTTTCAAAATAGTGCGATAAATTTCACTTGTCACCATTCCGTAACAGAACAATGGTCCCACACGCCCTCTGGCAGACGTACGCCATATTGTTAACTCAGGGAGATTAACTGCTTGCTCAACCCCAATGTCGAGATTTTCATCGGCCCGGTACACACCGTGTATAATTCTACCCATCGTCTCTGCACTGCAATCATGTTTTTGCATTTCCGATAACAAATTAAAATTCACTTACGTTGTTCGAATGTAAACCTTGTCACCTCGGCAATTTTTTCTAAAGTTGTAGTGCTGCCACTGGTTGCTGCAAACGGAACTGACAACAGCCGAATGGCTACACGCGCTCGCACACACACAATGTTGTCCTTACAGCGTCAAATATACGCAGTCCCACCAGATTGCCTTAATATTTCCTCTTTTACTAACGTACATAGAGTGTGAACATAAATTTGTGACAACCGCTATTAGCATGGACATTATTTTATAATAATTTCTGGAGTATGCCTGCTGTCTGAATACAGTGGAAATACAGCCAACGGATTGGGAACATTGAAGTAATCTCGCATTCGGGATGTGGATTACTCTTGCCTTGTTTTGGACCGTTCGCGAAGGGCTTGGGAGGGGGGTTTTACGGATGCATTTGCGTACTGCTGGCCCATTTTCTCGATCCATGGTTTCCGGCGTCCAAGACATACATGTTTCAGATTGCTCGACAAACACAGACGTCTACCTCGCAGTCATTACTGCAATATTTAGGCGACAGGGTTCATGAAACGAAGGCATGCGCTTCTGAGGGGATTTGAGGACGTGCACCCCAGTCATACTGGGGTAGAGTCGAGAGTCGGGGATTCTTCGGTTGAACGGAATGTAAACGCGCGTTACATGTAAACTTTACGAGGGATCCCACTATTTAAGAAGAAGCTTAAAATGTTAGTTTCAGGTTTGGTTTATTTTCGATACTAAGAATTTTTGGAAGTTCGCTTTAAGAGTTCAGAAATGTATTTCGGTTAACTTTGTATTATAATTCTGGCAACAGTAGAGAGAAAAGTTGATGATAAATTGCAAGAATGAAATATGGAGTTTCACATAAAAGTAAAATTTGAGAACTGGCTATTTATAATTTTCAAACCTTAAGTTCAAAATTAAATTGGTTCGCTATTGTTCAAGAGTGAGACTGCAGAAACGCTTACTGTTTATGTTGATATTCTCATTTTTTATTGTAGCATAATAACGCCGGGCCCCTTTGTTCATTCGCACCTAGGGTAAACTCTTATTTTCCTGTTAGATTTAACGGAAATAACCGAGGAATAATGCCATGCGAAATATATTTTAAATATCTGCAGATTTAATGGTTAATTTATTTGCTGTAGACTGTATTTTTCGTTAGGAGTTAAGCACTTTTATTCTGAGTATTTTTCTTTGCCTAGCCCGTAATTTATTTGTAATTTTTATAATATAAATAATAAAATTTTAAATCATACCTTAATTTTAGCTTTACTTACATGTGCTATTAAACGTCGGCAATATCAAGGTGCTCTTACTAAATCGCACTAAAACGTTTGTTTTCTGCCATACAGGAGGCTTATTTTCAAAATTGCAGTCATGAAATTTTTTTGGGTGGTATGCCATGATTTAGGAATTATTTAATTTATATTAGGTAAATGTTAAAGATTTCACGCAGTATCTGCATTAAATTCACTAACTAGTGTCTTTTTTTCGACATTTTGGAAAACACCAAATAAATCAATAAAGTTTTTACATCATATCTCGAGAAACACGCAACCGATTTTTGCAACATTAGACGTACAAGTAGTGTGTTGGTAGGCTTCCTAAATTTTTATGACTTCAATAGTCTAGGCTCTTATTTTCAAAATTTTGGCCTTATAAATATTTAGGTTAGTGTGTCGTATCTACAGAAACATTAAACCAGTTTCAACCAAACTTGGCACTCTAACAGTACCTAATGCGTGCATTAGGTACTCACAGACTCTTTCATCCATCACTTCGTAAAATAATATCTAAGTAAATTAAAGTTTTATATTACACTTATTGATGCATGTATACAAGCGCAAATCTCAATAAATTTGGCTTTTGAAAATCCTAAAATGAAAGAGGCTGGAGATAAATGATTAAAAATGTATGAAGTTTCACTTTTTTTGCTATATTGTATCATTTCAACAATTAAACACAGCTGCAGTAATTTATTTAGTTGGTGGCGTTTATGTGTGTGAAAAATCGAACTTTTAATTAATTACTGGAGTCCACCATTTTAAAAGATGGCATAACCTGGCAACTTAGATACATAATATCTCTAGAACTTAGGTTCGAGTGACATTGCGTTCGAAAAAAGAGTAGTATTACGGAAGGCTAAATTAAATAAACATTCATAGCTCTGTCACTTATTTCCAAAACGACAGTATTATTTTAATTTTGTGTGCCATATATCTTAAACCATGTAACTAATTGAAACGAAATTTTCTGTACTGAAGTGTCTAAGATATGCACTTAATTAGCCTCAATCGTCCACCATATCGAAAGGAAGCGCTACATAAATATTACGGATATACACCATATCTAAGCAAGTAATCTTTAGATTCCCACCTATTGTTTAACCACATCCTCGTGCTAAGTAGCTTTTTACCCCATGATAATACTACCTTAGGCCGCAAGGATGCTGTGATAATTGAGTTATTTATATATTTACTTTAGAGAGAGGTAGTTTAATTGTTTATATAAATAGCTTCTTATTTACATGTATAGTTTATAAGTTTAAGTGCTCTTTCACGGTGTATTGAGAATCGCAACATTTTATCACCCTTGAAACATGCCCCCATTTTTAAATTAATTTTCAGGAAAATTGGCGATTGACATCATCCTGCATGTGTACCCTTTCGTGGGTGTCTCTCCCTATTATAAACTTATTTTAACTCGTTACTGAATTTCATCAAACGCCATTTGTGTGTATTTAATAGTTAGGATACACGACTTTTTATGTTAGAGGCCATTCCAGATGCTTTTATTCAACCTGTCGACATTATAAAATGTACGGTTGATAGCAAATCTCAGGAAACATCAAACCAATTCAGGCAAGTTTAAGCCAAAATATAGCAATTTAGATTCAAAACGTTATAAGATATTTTATATTGTAGTACCATTTGAACTATTAGAGCTCAGCGATCATATTTTTGAAACTACTTAACTCTGAGTCTCGCCAAATTTGGTAAGATAGACCTTCTGACTTCTATATCTTAAGTATATCATAAGTATATTTTCAAAATGGTGCCCTGGTAGTATATAGCATGCACTGAACTATTAGACTGATTGTAGTAATATTTGGCATGCTGGTAGTAATTACAGCTAAATTTAAATACATTAATTAATTGTTTCTTTTGTTTTGAATGTTGCAAAATAGTGCCACCTGATAAATAAAGATTTTATATCATATGTCAGGAACTATCGAAATGAGTTCAGATATTTTTGGCATATATTGTGTACAGTACTATGGTTATATGATGTACTATAAGAGTTGGCCTGAACGAAGAAATTTCAAATTGATAATAAACTTGTTTTAAAAATGGTGGCCTCATACTTTGTGTTAAGTCTCTTATCTCTAAAACCATTTAGCCGATCTTAACCAAACTAAGTGTACTGAAATACCACAAAGTTCACTAAATTCATGTAGTAATAGCGTCAACAGTTCGTTAATTAGAAGGATATCGCTACATAAAAAAAGTGTTTTTATCGTATTTAAGGAGGAATTATTCTACTGAATTACAAATTTTGTTCGAAAATTCTTCTGCTGAACTGATTTGAAGGCTTCTGCCGTAACCTTTGAGAACCTCGTTAAAATTGGTCGAATACTTAAGTTTAGAAGAAAGTAGAAAATATTCTTACTATTAAATCGGTGCGTTTTCTTAGTTATCACTTGAGCCATTCGGTTAATCAACTGCTAATACATCCACCATATACACAAATGTGAGGATAAAGTTATAACTAGACAGTACCTTGGAATGATAAAATGAAACTGAGTTATAACAAGCTGTTTAACCTCAACGTAAGGTATTTCTGCAAGTGATTATATCACACCTTAATAAATATGTCACTTGCTGTACTCTATGGCCGGAAATAAATATGTTATTAGTTCGAAAAATTAGCCTCTTTTGGAGGCTGTAATAGAGATTTTCCGAAAAATAAAATTCTCATTTTTTTGACGATGTGCATTAAAAGACAAAATTCCAATTAGCGTTGCTATTTCAAGGCTGCTTCTCACGAAACATTGTGTCACGTGTATGTCAACCAATTCGCGTCACATTCAGTATATTTATTCGAGAAACCAAAAAGAGAAGTTAAATTCTGGGAATAGATATGAGTCATTTCACTTTCAGCAAATCACACTAAGCTTACCAGTTTTATTCATAGCAGCATCCATGACCCACAAGAAATTGTAATTAACAGATGGTTTACTCGTATGTCCTAAATTATGACTAGTAAATATATTATAACACATACTCTATCATTTTGGTTTCAACCCTACGCTGAATACGAGTCATGTGTGCGGACACAGACTGATGTACTACATGCTTAAACTCCTGAGCGAGGGTGTTTGACGTGACTGTTACTGTCCTCAATCGTGATTCGCAGCAGACGTCTGTCCTCACACTCGTTGGTTCAACGGGGCTGTTGGCTTCCTACATTTCGCTCAGCCCCTCCCTCCTAGATCCACTGATCCCATATGCGCTTCACTGTCGTTACGTTTCTTCCAACGCGAGAACCAGTTTTACAGTAGCATAATTCACAATCCTGGTAGTCCCACGGTAAAAGGGGAAAACCTGTTCGTGTGGTGGTCGTGTTCTTTGACGCGGCATGCCCACTCCGCGTGTGCACGTAAATGGCGGGGAAACACAATGCCACTGAGACGCCCTGCGTATTTCGATCTCCTCGTTTTACCGCATAGGTTTTACGTCTGTGGAAAATAATTTCCTACCTTTTGAACTACACACGAAACCAGCTACGGTAGCAGCAATTGGCCTGCTACGTGGAAGTAGTAGAATGGCTCCGCCACCGGCCAGCGATCTAGTATCGTGCTAACCTCCTCGAGACTTGACTCCGTACTGCTGGCAAGCGCCGCGTCTCGCACTCCAGCGCTGTTAGTGATGTGACGTCACGAGTTTTAGGCTGTGTTGCCGAACTTTCACGGCGTTGTGGTAGAGCGCGCATGCGCCATTTGTGAATTCGTCTTTATGATTTGACAACTTAAATTTTTAAAGACATTATTGCCAAATTGTGCTTTTTTTAACTTTTTTTGGTCGTGTTTTCGATCATAAAAAGCCGAGAAAAGCGCTCCTCAAGGTCAGATGGTCAGCCAAGACAGCATGAAGAGGTTGAGCTGATGGTATTGTTATACTTTGCTTAAATTGTGGTCAAACCGTAGCTACTTGTTGAGTTTGGGGGGGATTTCGTGATGGTAGAGCAGGTGGGGTAAATAAATATAAGGAGCTATAGGCACTATATGGCTATGTAATACAGCATCTGGAGAGTACATAAAATACTATAAGGTCGGGGGAGCATTGTTAATTTAACTACATCCACTACCTTACTAAGAACCACGTCAATATATTGTAATCGTCCCACCTTGAGAAGAATCCGAAGGCTGATGAAGTATGATGAGATACGGCGGTCGGCACAGCAGGCTTCTTGTGACTTCCATCTCAGCCGGCGTCACATGGAGAAAAGATCTCTGCTGCCGCCCTGCATTGCCTTCATATAGTCGTGGAATAATGCAACATGGCTTGATTACCTGACTAGCAGAGGGTATTCCTGCTTACCGGGGTTTGGGTAATGCGATTCCCAATTGTGGCAACTGGCTGTCGTGATTACTGCTCATGAGTGATGGCGTGTTTAGGCAGGTCGTCGAATTAAGGCATATTCGCGCTATCGTAACACTATGTAAGGAGATGACCAGCGGAGGAAAACGGCATTCTCGTGCTCAGATAAGTGTTTATAAAGAAAGATATGTAAGAGTAGGTCAGGCAGATAATAATTTTTAGACCACCAATTTTAATGTTGAGTATGATGAAATCGTGGAACGATACGCACTTAAACGTAAGCCGCTTCTCGGCCAAGCTTTAAGACATTGTATTTGGTATTGCCGCCTCACGGCTGTTTGTATTTGTTTGCACAATGGAGAAGTATTTCACCACAGTCACTTAAGAAATTGTAACTTCATATGCAAAGTATGTATGGTGGTTATTTGTGTTCAATTTATGAAGATCATAATTGTAAAGTATATTTTTACAGCATATTTCTATGCTGATAAATAAAATCAATGTTTTGTATATTTAGCAATTTTTCTTCCATTGAAAAACGAATCTTTTTAGTGGTGACTAGTAGCATTGCCATAGGAGACTTACATATTACTTTGATTTATTTGAATGTATCAGTCAGGTTAGGGTACCATTTGGAGATGGTAGGATCTGGCTGTAGTCGCTCCGTCTAGTCTTTTTGCTCGTCAGTGTTCTTGCGCAGAATACTGACACGCCGAGGAAAGCGGAAAGCGGACTTCACCTCTACCACTCAGTGGCTTCCCGGCCTTCACTTTTACAGAATGTTTCTTGACGAAAAGTACGAACTATGCCAGCGTGTTCTAGAGTTCATCAGCAACGAAAAATGCATATACACATGTAAGGTATGCGCTCCGTTTCAGAGTCACGGTAATGGAAATACAGGAAACACAAGTGTAATAACAGAATATCTTTATTAACATTTGCTAGTTGGAGATCTCACTCAAGCTGTTAAAATTGGGCCTCATCTTCCGTAAGCAGACTACGACACGATGTGCCATATCGTTCAGCCAGTACACGTCTGTAAGTTCATTTCAGAGTTGAGTGGTGGTATCACTGATCGCCTGTATCAACTGGTCTCGTGTGTATGGTTTCCGTACGCTGTACACGCTACTCTTCAGACAGCCCCAGAAGGGAAAGTACATGATGAGTATAAAATAATACCCCAACTTCTAAGGTCTATAGTATCAAAACGAAACAATCTACAACCTTGATTAACCAATCAAATGAACCGCGGAACCATGACGTTTGTTTACCATACATTCATAAATGTTCAATGTGACCACCACGAGCGGCTCGAACGACATCTACGCGATAATCAAACTCGTTCCACAAACTTGACAGCATGTCCGGTGTTACGGTTCTGATGGCGTCCGTAATTCTCGTTCTGAGGTCGTCAATGTTAGCCGGCAATGGTGGACGAAACACTTGATCCTTTATGTACCCCCATATAAAAAAAATCGTACGGGGTAAGATCCGGTATTCTTGGGGGCCAGCGGTGAAGAGCCTAGTCACCAGCTGCTCCTCGACCAATCTAGCGTTGTGGCAACGTCTCGTTCCTGTATCTGCGAACAGCTAGGTGCCAATAGGGCGGCGCACCTTCCTGCTGGAAAATGAAGTCCCCCGCCGCCTCTTCTAACTGAGGAAACAACCACTCTGTAAGCATGTGCAAATAAGGGATTCCAGTAACAGTGGGCTCGTGAAAGAAGAAAGGACCGAAAACAGTGTCTTTGGATGGAGCGCAAAATACGTTCACTTTGGGGGATGCGCGCTCGTGTTCGGTGGTTTCATGTGGAGGCTCCTGACCCCATATCCGCACGTTGTGCCGGTTAACCCTACCATCAGTATGGAACGTCTCTTCATCGCTAAAAACCAGCTTAGACATGGAGGCATCGTCTACCTCGTTCTGGGCAAGAACAAATGCGCAGAAATCACATAACAGTTCTTTATCCCTTTCGGTAAGAGCCTGTACAAGCTGTAACCTGTATGGTTTGTACAGCAATCGCTTTCGCAACACTGTTCATACCGTCGTTTGAGGGATTTGCATTTCCCTGCTAGCTTGTTGAGTTGATTTTCTCGGATTGGGAACGAACGCTTGTTGAATCCGTTGCACATTCTCTTCGGACACACGCGGCCGCCCGGAACTTTTGCCTGTGCAAAGGCACCCTGTGTCACGGAACTGACGAAACCAACGTACGATATTCCACCTATCGGGAGGACGACGTCCGTATTTGCAACGGAATTCACGCTGAACAGTCGTAACCGATTAACATGTAGCAAAATGAATGACACAGAACGCTTTCTGTTGTTCCGTTGCCATCGTGATGCGGACTAACACATATCACACGCTTATAGTGCGACGACAGACGCTCCCAGTGCCATCTCTCGGCACATAAAGGAAACATCAGACCATCCCCTTCAAATTGACGTGTAGAATGCGAGCTCGCTACCCCTTCACCACCTCAAACCGAGAGTTGCGAACGCCATCCAAACCGTAACACCGGACATACTGACAAGAGCGTGGAACGGGTTTGATTATCACGTAGACGTCGTTCGGGCCGCTCATGGTGGTCACATTGAACATTTGTGAATGTATGGTAAACAAACGTCACTGTTCCACGGTTAATTTGATTGGCCAATCAAGGTTGTAGGTTATTTGGTTTTGATATTATATACCTTCAAAGTTGGGGTATTCTTTTATATTCATCCCGTAGAATGGTGGAAAGTCAGAAGACCGCGTCGGCTATGAGACTGAGCGACCTCTTTCTTTAGTCCATTCACAGTTACTTCACACTTTTCTGAAGCCCTGCTAACGTTATACTTTCAAGATATTCCTCTGCCTCGTGCAAACAAAGCTTGGAAAATATTCCAAAGGGAGGGAGAGCGCACCATATTTTTGCGCACTCGGTGTAATAATATTTTGCATAAGAAGTATTTATTACTAGGCGTTACCAACACAAATGTTTTCTCATTATTTTTATTCATATTGATTATAAATTAAATGTTATAATTTATAAATAAATATAAGTAGAATTTCAAGTTAACAAGAAATATAGTACTCTAATGTTAACTAAACTATAAAACGCTTATGCCAGAAGATATACCTAGGAAACAACTACACACTTCACACGTGGGGTGTTTTTTCAAAGGTTTGATTCAAGACGTGTGAAGAAACCGCGAATAGACTATATCCACCTTCACAAATGCTCTACANAAAGGTTTTTTCAAAGGTTTGATTCAAGACGTGTGAAGAAACCGCGAATAGACTATATCCACCTTCACAAATGCTCTACATTCAAGAATGTAGTCACATCCTGCTGCAACCACATGTCATGTCGTACTGCTAACAGCACATATTCCAAGGTAATGTGGCTTGCAGAACGTGTCGTTAGTAATGAGCATTGAGATTGTCAATGTACATACAGAACGTAATTCCATGTTGTGTTTTGCTTTTCTGTTACTGTCACTCTGGAACGGGGTTTCATAGCAAACGCGAGTATATGCCTTTATTTGTTGCTAATGATCTCTAGAACGCTGAGGAAGTTTGTCGGTTTCATCACAGAACACTCTGTATACTGATTATTACTGTCGTTATTGGCGCACGGGCTGTGCCATTCAGCTGAACAACTATTCACGTCTTTGTTATACCCTGCTCTACGCATTCCCCCAACGCGGAGTCCTTCGGTTCCGTCCTTCTTGGTGAGTGAGAGAGTGAAGAGATTTGGGCGGCTCTTAACAGCGTGGTCTTGAGAGCCAATGAGGGTAATTGACGGGAGTATGGAGCGCCGTCGGAATGAAAGGGTGGGGAAACGGGAGATCCCCGAGTAAACTCGCTGACCAACGGCATTATTCGGCACGATTCCCACTTGCAAAAATTTGGTGACCTGAAGGGGATTGAACACTGTTCGCCTTGATGGGAGGCGAGCTCAGCCACCGTTGCTCTTTCCTTCTTGGTTTTGCAATAGTAATAACCAGCTTAGTAGGCCTAGTATTTATAATGTTTATGTTCACGGACGCCGCAATGAGGAAATAATTTGTCTGACCCAACATAAATTTTATTGAATAGTTAAAAAAATTTAGGCAGCATTTAAATTAAAGTGTGAGATATAACCCTAACCCCCCTCCCTGTCCGAATGGTTTGACTGATACAAATAAAGGTTTCACTGTACATGAGAGTTATACCATTCCAGCACAGACCTGCAAGTGAAAAAAGAATTCCATAGATAACACTAACTAAAAGATAAGAACTGTAGCGGGAAGTAAACAAGAGATAAGAACCCCAGGTTAAAACTTCTTATCTACAATGTTATGTCTTATGGGGAAAACGAGTGAACGCGGCAGCCAACGGTAGTATTAGGTTGCCTTGCCACTCGTGTTGGAATTGAGGTTATGTTAGAACAAAATGAGAACCACTGAACCGATTACAACAAAGCAAACTGTATTGACATTCATGCACAGTAAGAAGCATAGTTGCGGATTGTTCATAAATAGTTGGCCGATCCAAGCAAACATCTATTATTTGTCAGTGTGAACGCCATTTCGGTTTTCCACGTCTGCCGCTCGGAGGCGCATGTCAATCCAGGAAAGAAAATCTCAGCGAAGAACTGCCCACTCCTCGCACGGCCCACAACACCACCCCCTCTACTCAAGGAAACACGAGTGGCCAGATGCTTCCTAGCTTCAACTTGAAAGCCCTTCACCCTCGCGCTGGAGGTAACAGATACAGATTTGAAAAGAGGGTGTTATAAATTTCTGCACCTGTTGCCAACTTCTGGTAGGGTAATTTACACAGAGTAAACCAGGCTTGCAATAATTGGAGCCAGCTGCCCATCCTATTACATTTGCAGTTGGGCACCCATGGTTGTCGAATATGACAGATGCAGAGTTTAAGAACACGTTGAAGAAAGAAATGTTACAAATAAATATTTTATTCTAATATATCTACGCGCATGGTTGATTCCTAAGTGCAAAACATGTTAGGCAACAAGGAAAACTATTAAAATTATCACTTTAAAAATAATTTTTTTAGCTTTTCTAATAGGGTTTCCACTCTGTTGCAGGCTTCATTTGTAAAATATTCGATAAGATTCACCATGTAATAGAGGTGTTCTCGCGTAAATCTGAGATATGCTTTAAATCTCACCTCGTAATTTAATGCTTCGTAACTACAAACTTGTAAAATCTCCCACCTTCTCTACACGAATGAACTTCACCAACAGATTTACCAAATTTGCTGTAACGATCGACAATGGTCTAGTTATTCTTCCATGCCAGTCAATTATAAAGCGCACAGTTTCTCATTTTCGTAAGATTAATTTTAGATGTTTCTCTTCACAACAATCAGAAATAGCCAACTGCGCCGTCAGCGACGTATGTATGTTTAGACGTCCAGCTTTTTGCGTTCTGTGCTGCGCAGAAGGCATGTCGCTAGAAGAAAGTCGCTTTAGTTGCCGAAGCGGCGAGTTGAGTGCTCTGTGTTGCGACGTAAGTATATCCAATCTAATGTAGTGAGTGAGTGACGAGATTTGAGCGGCTCCTAAAAACTAGGTCTTGAGAACCAATGAGGGTTAAGTGAGGTGAGTATTGAGCAGCGCCGGAATGAAGGGGGGAGGGGGATGGGAGATCCCGAGGAAACCCGCCGACCAACGGCATCGTTCGGCACGATTCCCACATGCAAAAATCCGGAGTGAACCGGGCAGGGATTGAACCCTTGGTGGGAGGCGAGTATCTAACCGCTTGGCCACCTTGACCCCTTATTCTAATGTAGATTTGCAGCTTTGAGTCATAGTAACTTGCGAATAAAGGCTGTTTGGCTTGTAAAGGCTGAGTAAGAGATTTTATTTTCGCAACGCGGAATGGTGTTATGAATGAATTACTTGGCGTGCGTGCAGGTTTTGGACAATAGTGTGTGACGAGAAATAGTGGTGGAGCAGCAAAATAATGAAGGCAATCATGAAGAAAAAATCAGTACTTCCGTGGGTTTTACGTAAATACATCTGCGTTAGAGGCTAATGTTTACTCTGGGACATGGGGATGACACGCACATAACAAAAGTTATACTTGGCTGTTATGGCTTAAGTCGACAGAGGTAGACGATATTTATCGTTTCACCCCAAAATCAGCGCGGTGGCACGTGGGAGTCGCGTGATATTCTGCCCGGGAGTTTTATTTCACTCTCAAAATTGTCTCCAGTCGCTGCGGGCCCCCACGCGCACCTCGTTCATGCGTGGTGCTAACTTGATCTCATGCTCTGATCGTAATAGTATACCTAATTGAACGAGACCAAATTTTTATAAATCGTGTCATTAGTCACCGCGTTAACGTGTCGGAATGGAGGACCCTACACGCATTATGTCACCATTTCGGTTCTGGAGTAGGCTGTTCGTGGTAAACGGAGCACTTCTGAAAGCACTGCTTAATATATACTTCTACGTATATTGTGTATTATTGTACCATGTATAAAATTAACATTGTCATTGGCCTGATAAATTTCTTCTTGCGTCTGTCAAGTAAAAGAGTACAATTATTTTACAAATAAATATTTTACAAATCAGCTTATTGTATCGCTTAAATTTATTAAAACCAGGTAACACAAGAAATAGAATCACCATTAAAAAAATTTTATCCAACACTCAGTTCAACGTTAAGACATTGAACTGCTTTCTCTCCATCGTTACCAACTTTACTGGGCGCATGCAAGTAGGGACAGACACAATTGTTTAAGAATCGCATTAAGATTCACTCATAACTGTGAACCGCCTAATACCCCACGTGTCGGTCCGGTTTTAACGACGTATTCACTTGGAAAAGCGTGTGTGTCAGGCACGAGCGTGTTACAGGGGCGTGGAAGGGCGGTGAACCGCGCTGACATTTTGAGCCGCGTGGGAAGATTCGCGCTGGCTGCCGTCGGGGCGAACACGGCAAAGTCCAATACGTCCAACCCTCCCTTCCCCCCTTAACCATCCACGAACCGCGTTTAGCGATATCACGGTGGCACCCCGGACTCCTGAAATCGCACGCGTGGGCCCGCCTCCTCCCACTCGTTCGCACTAGGGCGTCTGCCTTCTACTGGTTCAGCCTGAGGGGTAGGCAACAAAGGCAGAGCCTAAGGAAATGCCAAGGGAGACGCACCCCTGGCGTGATTCGGCACGAGTTCCATTAGTGTTCCTGGTTCACTATTAACTGTGTCCTAGAGCACGATTCTCATTAGCCTTTTTATATCTTATCGGGAGACGATTTACGTCAGGGAAATAATAATAAGCGACGTGGAAGTTGCTCAAGGGACGACATGTAGTGGTCACCTGCATATCAGAATATCGTTAAACTTCGTTACATCCGGCTAGCGATTCTCTAGTAATTTGGATACTGATTAAAACTAAAACAATAAGAATCGAACCCCTGTTGGCTTTTTTTTACGTGAATACATCCTTAACATCAGACATACACCTGGGTTACCAGGTCATCAATTCCGACACTATAAATGGGGCCACGGTGACTGAGCGGTTAGACTGCTCGCCTCCCGCCAAGACGAACCGAGTTCAATCTCGGCCGGTTCACTCCGGATTTTCGTAATTGGGAATCGTGCCAGACGATGCCGCTAGTCGGCGGGTTTTCTCAGGGATCTCCCGTTTCCCCCAACTTTTCATTCTGGCGCTGCTCCATACTCACCTCATTTCATCCTCATCGCCTCTCAAGATCCCGCTGCTAAGAGCCGCCCAAATCCATTCACTCACTCACACTACAACTTTGTGATTAATAACATTATTGAAATAAATGTGGTCCGTGATATCGTATATACGACTACGATGCGAGCATGACCTTGAGTTGGAGCCGCGCATGCACGAGGTGAGTATGGTGGCCCGCGGTGACTGGCGGAAATTTAGGGCGTGGACGAACATTTCTGGGCAGTACATCTAATGACTCTGACGTGCTGGCGCGCTGATTTTGGTGTCGAAAGATCTCGTCTAGATCTGCCGATGCAATCCATAAAAGCCAAGTGTCAGTTTTGTTCTCATATTCCACAGAAAATATTATCCGCTTACACAGACGTATTCACGAAAACCCACGGCCGTGTCCCTGGTACAGTTACACCCCGATTTTGCTTCTCTGGGGATCGCCTTTATGGCCAAGAGAATATTTATGCAGGTAGTGTTATATGACTAATCATACGTTTAACTACTAAACAAACTGTGGAATATTCTTCCGTTACCAAATATTTGCTTCGTCTCACCACGGATCGCAACAGAAACCGTGCTCTTGTTTCGCCTTATTAGTTAAAAACAAGAATGGAGACAACACATAATATAAACAAACTTAACACAACTTAATAATTTCAATTAATTTAATATATCTAGCTTAAACGTACTACGAGCTACCCAAAATATGTACGTCTTAAAGATTGAAGCCTACACAAATATATATCTCCTTCGAATATATTCTACACTGCAGGTCCCTGACCTATCAGTTGACATGTTACCGCCAGTAATGTGCACCAAGGTGACGTCAGCGCATGAAACGTTTTGCTCCTATCCTCGTGCAGATAATGCGAAATATTAGTCGGGGATGGAATTACGTAGATTGTGCACTGATGTGTCTGTAATCAGTGATCTAAACAACAAATTCACTATGCATATAGCGCATTGTTAAGGTAAAATAATTTAGCAACGTGGAGATTCTGGGTCGTACAGGTACCTGTAATGGGCATTAAGGCCAGTACCTTTGTGCATAAAGTGTGTTTTCGATGCTGTTTACCTGCTGCCAGCAGGTAAAATCACTTGTTTCCCCGAATATGATGTGGCTAGGCCGGGCTTCGACATTCATTTGCCACCTTAGAGAAAGACCGCTGATTAGTGACGTAAATTGTTAATTGCCAGCCATAGTATCAGATAAATAGCGTTCTTATAGTTACGGAAGGGACATAAAACCTATCCTTTATAGTTTTAAAGACATACTGGAACTCGCTACCTCCTTGGCTGGCATTGCTATATACACAATAAGAGAGGGAAAACTTCCAGGCGGTCCCTATCTCCGTAATAAAAACCTTGATCCGCAAGGCCCAGAGTTCCAACGTGAAGAAATTCTATGGCATGAAAAATGTGAAAACACGATGTAGTGAGTGAACGGCTGTATGCAAGGTGATAAAACATCGAGGTCTCGAGAGATGATGAGGGGAAGTGTAGTGAATATGGAGCAGCGCCGGAATGAAAGGGCGAAAGAAACGGGAGATCCCCGAGAATATGCGCTGACCATCGGCATCGTCCGGCACGATTCCCACATGCGAAAATCTGGGAGCGACCCCGCCGGAAATCGAACCTCTGTTCACGTAGGTGGGAGGTGAATAGTCTGACCACTACACCACCGCGGCCCCGTAACTTACTTGAATTTAGATCGTGAGGTGTTTGTCCTTCCATGACCGTCGGAGGACAAAGGCTCTCAGCGTGAAAATGCCTGTAAGATTATGCTTTAACTCGTACTTACCCGTCTTCACTGCTCGAAGAGTAGTTAACGCTCGTGGGACCGGTCCTGATAAACTCTTGTGCCGTGAAAACTTGAGGAATAGAGACTGATCACATTTGTCCTCAACTAAGTCTGTTGAACGCCCGATCAGGTGGGTTGGACTTCTCAGGGTAAGTGGTTTCTCCACACTTTGAGAGAGTTTACGTTGCTATGAAGACTCGAGGTGTCGAACCATTAACGGCTCCGGTTTTGCTGTTGATATACATACAGAGGTAACGGTAACATTTTGACAAGACCACGGGTAGTATGAGTAACTAAGGATTTGCAGGCGTCGATATTTACGTTGGTTTTTACCAGAAAACGTCTTTGTGCTCTGATAAACAGTAAAGTGGACGTTGCCGCACTGACAGAGCGTATATTTGGCACTCGCCAATGAGGATCGAAGAGCGAAAAGTCCAACGGTTAAGAGTGCTGGCTTAAAAGACCAAAAATCACTTTTTTGGGTGTAACCTGTCTACCCTTACGTTTCATCAAGTGAGCATTGATATTTTTTTACAAAATTAGGCACACCAAAAGAAACTAGTTACAACTGCCACCAGTTGTAAATATTGCACTTAAATAAAATGTCAACATATATGACTAAATTTCATGATTTTCTGCTGACATTCCTGTGAATGTACTTTTCACTTATTGAATACACTACGTGCACTGATCCTTTCAAAGCTGATATCAATAGTGCCCCATAAACTGCGCGTAAAAATTAATTGGCGACGGAATAATGGCAGAAGTGGAAATTGGAGCATACAGGAAAATCCCCAGCGCTAAGATTGTGCCCACCACATTCGCCGGACAAATCCTCGTCCCTCTGGGAGGTAATATCGTACCAGAACTTTGGAGGCCTATTTAAGTGTGAAGCCCAAATATAAATATATTCTTTTCTTTCATTTCCCTTCGGTACGACACTACTACTGCACCTTAATCTTAACAGGAAGAAAGTGCTGAGACTGGGGTAAGATTCCGCATCTTCATTGCCCTTAGATCGGAATATAAATTTCGGTTCATGTGGGGACCTTGCCCACAATATCTACAGTGCCAACCGTTGGGGTCAAGCTTATGACCTTTCGAGTGTGCGTCATGCATTTTGAACACTCAACCAAATCCGCTTTATGCGTGAACCGAAGGAACGCGCTTTAAATGTTAGTTGAAATATCGTGTGCCGTAGCAGTGTTTTCATCGACGTGGTAAAACAAATGCAAAAAAAGGAAAATAGAAATTTACAGTTGTGTGTTAGAGTAGCTAGTGCTTACACAAAGTCTCTCGCAACTGTTTTTTTAAACTCTTTTTACTCTGGTTGGCAATTTTTTATTCGTCCAGTGGTCGCTTTTATTTATGTGTTTTTGCAAGCCTAGTTACTCGCCTACAGTAAATTTTACCCTCCAAAAATGCAGCAAAGGGAATTTCTCTCTCAGTTATAATCATTTCATTGCGAGATACTAAAACACGCACACCTATTAATTGTTGTGGCACAACAAAAAAAAAAAAAAAAAAAAAAAAAAACATACTTCCAGATTACTGCGCGCGTGTGTTTGTCAACTTTCAATTGTATCCTCTATTATCTCAAGACGTATTTGAGTCCATTGTATGTAACTGTATTCGCAAGGCAATTGTAGAAGGAAGATAACTGCTGCAAAATAGCAGCACACTACAAGGGGCCAAGGATTCGTATTGTCGACTACACTAGTTCGCTGAATTACTTAATTCGTGTAAGGAGTGATTTCTCTCTCGTTAACACGAAGGCTTAAAAATAAATTACCGTGCATACAGTAAATATACAACAGAATAGTTCGAACTTTATTTATTGTCTTTTTTTGTAACGCTTTTACAACTTCATCGATGTTGTTCCTTTATAGGTCTATATGTTATCTCCACGACTGCGATAAAAACTACCTGAAATACGCAGTTAAGTTAACAAAAGAGTAAACAGTGGAAAACAGAAATATTGATTCGGAATTCGTGATAAACATGAATATTCATGTCTAGTGGACTTAAAGCATTTTTACAAAATCTTTCAGGTGTTGAAAGCGTGCAGTGTTTTGGTAAAAAATAGATATATTTGAACATGGAAGCTCTGGCACAGAATGTTAGAAACAGTGCAGTTACATGCAACACTGCTGTACTTTCAATACCATATAGAAGCGAATTGGCAACAATTAGGCTGCACGTGAATTCAGTAACTAGCTCGTAGAACGGTCAAGGCTACTTTTGCGTTACCTTTTTAGCACAAACGTTTCCACTCTTCAAGTACTTAGAAATTCTTAGTATCTGCAGCCTGGTGGAGCTATTAAACTAATAACATTAGAAAAATTCTAAAATAAGCGAAACTATACATACAAAACAGTTTTCAAGCGAACGCTTTATCATGTGTTGGTGCTATTAGGCTTTAACGTACACACGCCTGCTATAGTCCGTTCGCAGTAGCATCACACATTTTGAATAAAAACTTAGTAAAATCACCCCATATAAGACGTCTTTGGTTGTTTCCTAAATATTGCACTTATCACAAGCGTTTTATACTTGTGTTTACATTAAAATATCTTATTTATGGTTAAATTGAACTTTTACTTTTATAACTAATGTCAAATACATTACAGATAAAATAGGCGTTTTGGTAATGCCTACTTTGGTAATGCCGACGAAGTATAAGTTATTATCCAAAATATTATTACAATTTCTTAGACTTAGTTAAGATTTGTTTCCACGGAGCGGAGGAATAGCTTGGAAGTAGAACTTGAAAGCAGGGCTTTAGAAAAGTTGGAAGTAACCATGAATGGACTTGAAATATAATAGTGATAGCAAAAACATAACACCTTATTGGGAATAGCTCTGCTCTTCAAGGCCAGCGGTTAACAAATTACTTGTTTGTCGGTTTGTATTCTCAAGAAGGAATATTTAAAAATGTTCGAATAGTTCTACAGCAAATATGTTATTACGCGGAGAGTTAAATTTATAATCCTTACATGTAATGGGGGAGCAGTAATTACAGCACAAACTTAGAAATATGGAAATATTTCGTTATTTTACTGTTTTAGAATAAAAATTAAAACCAATTTGTGACTTAATTTAAAAAAACCATAAAACTGTTAATGGCTCCGAGAATAAATTTTTATAATGAACTTGAAAAACAGAAGTCATGACATAAAAAATGCACATTTTGGATTTGAAAAAACTTTATTGCTTTAACCCTTACATTCCAACATTAATATATGGTTTCTGGTGTTTCAAATAAGAATTTTTTATGCATACTGTACTTAAATTAGTTAAGAACTTGCTTCTTTATCACAATCAATAAGCTGTAGGCGCTGTGGTCAGTGATTAGCGATATGAGCCAATCGTAACGTAGAGAAGTAACACGGTTTACGAATAAGTTACTCCCAGGGAAAATCATTGGACAATGAGCTTCGTACAGTACAGTGCGAGTCAAGCATTGCCTTCTGTGCAACACGTAGACAGGTGGCTACAATGGGCATTAAAGGGTTACGGCAATAAAGTTTCCGTTGATTGACACTTTGCACCTTATTCAAATTCAAAATTAAAGGGCGGCAAGACGCATTCTGCTGGTGTGATAGAGTTTGTTTCTCTCAAGTGAAATAAATTTTGGCAACTCTAAGATACAGTAATACTAGATTGATACTTTTTATATATTCATGTTGGAATCATTATTTCCCCAGATGCATTCGTTTCTGCTGTTTACTTCCACCCCACTAGTGATAAGTATTATATTGAAGTACGATAACAACAAATTCACCACACCTATAAATTAAGATGCCTGTACGAGTTATTTTATTTTGTGTGTCTGAGGACTATAATTGCGAAAGATCTAAGGGTGACACAATGCGTACGTCATATCGTTCATCTCCTTTATGCACAAGGCGCTCAACTTACGTGCAATGTTTTCGTTGGAAAGGAGACTATATGAGGGTTTTAATGGTGGCTGTGCCATTTTATGTGGTAGTAGTGATAGTGTCGTGCTTACCCGATAATAGTTTTAAAATTTGGTTCCGGAAAATTAAATTTTAAAATTGAACGTGAAAATCTTTGTTTCCGCTCTTGAAACAATAAACATTTGAAACAAACACTAAAACAGAAAACAAATCAAGATTTCAGATGGGAAAGTATTATCACTTTCTTATCTGCAAAGAAACACTTGAGTACGGATTTACATTAAAATTTGTTTGGTGCAACTAAATATTTGTGTGGTCCTACGTACATTAAACCGTTTCGGTTAATAAATGCTCATTGAGAGGCCAACCGATATTCGAACCTATATCAACCCGCAGTGAGCACTACATCTTAGAACCTCACCTAAATTGACTACGAGTAAAATATCAGTTTTTGTAATACATACATTGCAAATACTGGACAATGTGCGGAAATAAATATTTGAAGGTTTGCAACCTGACCCTTTAATCTCCTGTTCAACTTGTTCTACTAGGGCGTTTACGCCATTATTAAGCATCAATAAATGCACAATAAAACACTTATACTACCCTAATTGTCACAAAAATTGCAAACAAACGCTCCAGATGCTTTTTTGAACGAGAATAATCAAATTTGCTGCCAAAAAAAATATATACAGTTGATGTAAAGTAATATGTTTTAACAGACTAATTTATTTTGACCCAACACAGAGGTTTTGTTAGGCGTGTATTTTGTTACAGTATTATTCAAGTATTCTTTACTCAACAAAATACCTTATTGAGGCAAATAAATATATTTTTGGCTCTTTGCAAACACATATATTGTTGGCTGTTTTCTAAGTGCATACTGAACTAGCTTACACTGCAGTTTAGCCAAGGCAAGCGAATGCATTTTAGAATATTGAAATGAGTACGCAGTTCAGTCGTCATGTCTGTAATACCGCGTGAAGTCGATAGCTAGCCAGGTACAGCGATATTTTCAGAATTTTCTTTTTAAAATACATAAGCTAGAAAAACCAAGAATTCAGTACGACAGCGAAAGGTTCCCTTTATTGTGTAAATATTATGACATTAATATTTTAACAAACTGTTTGTAACACACGCTTTTTGAGCTAGAAAAATTAGTAATTATTAACACTTAATTGTTATGTTTAACAGCCTCAATATAATTTTTCACACAATTAATTTTATTTTGTGGCAAGATTTATTTGTTTAGAAACAGAACCCATAATATTTATTATTTTTTTTAACAGTATTTTTATTGTGGCTGCATATTTATATGTACTTACAAAGCCATATGACCATATGCATTTTTAAACGCTGGGGCAGATTTAAGTAGCAGTACAGATTAATTAAAATTGTAATCTTTGTGATTGGCCAGTGTTTAAAGAACATTATTAAGCTAAGTTTTCAACGAAGAAGACGGACATCTAGTTACGTGAGGTCAGGCAGCCAACCCGGGTGGGCTGTGCACTAGGTGTTAAATTTAGATTTTTCTTAGGGAAGTCCGAGTTCGCGCGTAACCAGCCGTGCGATACGAAGAGCTGGAGAAAAACTATCCGCCGGGAGTCGAAGTGGCACCAACCTTTGAAAAGTAACGGCACTTATGGCACTATTTCAAGGCAAGGCCACATTGCAGAATACATCTACATAATTTTACTTGTGATTCAAAACACTTCAAGTTACTATAATTCCCTTAAGAGTTACAGGTGCACTTTTAGAGTATGATAAATCAATTGCATCGTTAGAAATGACTCTGATCTCTACATATTTGTACTTTGTTTCCAAGCAGGCTTATGTGATTAGGAAAATTATGTTACTCTCCTTTTACTAAAGACACGTTGCTAATTATTTGTGTGTAGAACTTTTTTCTTAAGATAATGAAAGCAAAAGAAAATTCAACAAATCTTTGATATTTANCAAACTTAGAAATATGGAAATATTTCGTTATTTTACTGTTTTAGAATAAAAATTAAAACCAATTTGTGACTTAATTAAAAAAAACCATAAAACTGTTAATGGCTCCGAGAATAAATTTTTATAATGAACTTAAAAAACCGAAGTCATGACATGAAAAATGCACATTTTGGATTTGAATGAGGTGCAAAGTGTCAACCAAAAAAACTTTATTGCTTTAACCCTTTCATTCCAACATTAATTTATGGTTTCTGGTGTTTCAAATAATAATTGTTTATGCATACTGTACTTAAATTAGTTAAGAACTTGTTTCTTTATCACAACCAATAAGCTGTAGGCGCTGTGATCAGTTNCTTTATCACAACCAATAAGCTGTAGGCGCTGTGATCAGTTATTAGCGATATGAGCCAATCGTAACGTAGAGAAGTAACACGGTTTACGAATAAGTTACTCCCAGGGAAAATCATTAGACATTGAGCTTCGTAGAGTACAGTGCCAGTCAAGCATTGCCTTCTGTGCAACACGTAGACAGGTGGCTACAATGGGCATTAAAGGGTTACGGCAATAAAGTTTCTGTTGATTGACTCTTTGCACCTCATTAAAATTCAAAATTAAAAGGTGACAAGACGCATTCTGCTGGTGCGATAGAGTTTGTTTCTCTCAAGTGAAAGCAATTTTGGCAACTCTAAGATACAGTAAGACTAGATTGATACTTTTTATATATTCATGTTGGAATCATTATTTCCCCAGATGCATTCGTTTCTGCTGTTTACTTCCACCCCACTAGTGATAAGTATTATATTGAAGTACAATAACAACAAATTCACCACACCTATAAATTAAGATGCCTGTACGAGTTATTTTATTTTGTGTGTCTGAGGACTATAATTGCGAAAGATCTAAGGGTGACACAATGCGTACGTCATATCGTTCATCTCCTTTATGCACAAGGCGCTCAACTTACGTGCAATGTTTTCGTTGGAAAGGAGACTATATGAGGGTTTTAATGGTGGCTGTGCCATTTTATGTGGTAGTAGTGATAGTGTCGTGCTTACCCGATAATAGTTTTAAAATTTGGTTCCGGAAAATGAAATTTTAAAATTGAACGTGAAAATCTTTGTTTCCGCTCTTGAAACAATAAACATTTGAAACGAACACTAAAACAGAAAACAAATCAAGATTTCAGATGGGAAAGTATTATCACTTTCTTATCTGCAAAGAAACACTTGAGTACGGATTTACATTAAAATTTGTTTGGTGCAACTAAATATTTGTGTGGTCCTACGTACATTAAACCGTTTCGGTTAATAAATGCTCATTGAGAGGCCAACCGATATTCGAACCTATATCAACCCGCAGTGAGCACTACACCTTAGAACCTCACCTAAATTGACTACGAGTAAAATATCAGTTTTTTATAATACATACATTACAAATACTGGACAATGTGCGGAAATAAATATTTGAAGGTTTGCAACCTGACCCTTTAATTTCCTGTTCAACTTGTTCTACTAGGGCGTTCACGCCATTATTAAGCATCAATAAATGCACAATAAAACACTTATACTACCCTAATTGTCACAAAAATTGCAAACAAACGCTCCAGATGCTTTTTTGAACGAGAATAATCAAATTTTCTGCCAAAAAAAATATATACAGTTGATGTAAAAGAATATGTTTTAACAGACTAATTTATTTTGACCCAACACAGTTGGGTCAAAATTATTCAAGTATTCTTTACTCAACAAAATACCTTATTGAGGCAAATAAATATATTTTTGGCTCTTTGCAAACACNAATTATTCAAGTATTCTTTACTCAACAAAATACCTTATTGAGGCAAATAAATATATTTTTGGCTCTTTGCAAACACATATATTGTTGGCTGTTTTCTAAGTGCATACTGAACTAGCTTACACTGCAGTTTAGCCAAGGCAAGCGAATGCATTTTAGAATATTGAAATGAGTACGCAGTTCAGCCGTTATGTCTGTAATACCGCGTGAAGTCGATAGCTAGCCAGGTACAGCGATATTTTCAGAATTTTCTTTTTAAAATACANCATGTCTGTAATACCGCGTGAAGTCGATAGCTAGCCAGGTACAGCGATATTTTCAGAATTTTCTTTTTAAAATACACAAGCTAGAAAAACCAAGAATTCAGTACGACAGCAAAAGGTTCCCTTTATTGTGTAAATATTATGACATTAATATTTAAACAAACTGTTTGTAACACACGTTTTTTGAGCTAGAAAAATGAGTAATTATTAACACTTAATTGTTATGTTTAACAGCCTCAATGTAATTTTTCACACAATTAATTTTATTTTGTGGCAAGATTTATTTGTTTAGAAACAGAACCCATAATATATTTTTTTTTTAACAGTATTTTTATTGTGGCTGCATATTTATATGTACTTACAAAGCCATATGACCATATGCATTTTTAAACGCTGGGGCAGATTTAAGTAGCAGTACAGATTAATTTAAATTGTAATCTTTGTGATTGGCCAGTGTTTAAAGAACATTATTAAGCTAAGTTTTCAACGAAGAAGACGGACATCTAGTTACGCGAGGTCAGGCAGCCAACCCGGGTGGGCTGTGCACTAGGTGTTAAATTTAGATTTTTCTTAGGGAAGTCCGAGTTCGCGNGCGAGGTCAGGCAGCCAACCCGGGTGGGCTGTGCACTAGGTGTTAAATTTAGATTTTTCTTAGGGAAGTCCGAGTTCGCGTGGAGCCAGCCGTGCGATACGAAGAGCTGGAGAAAAACTATCCACTGGGAGTCGAAGTGGCATTAACCTTTGAAAAGTAACGGCACTTATGGCACTACTTCAAGGCAAGGCCACATTGCAGAATACATCTACATAATTTTACTTGTGATTCAAAACACTTCAAGTTACTATAATTCCCTTAAGAGTTACAGGTGAACTTTTAGAGTATGATAAATCAATTTCATCGTTAGAAATTACTCTGATCTCTACATATTTGTACTTTGTTTCCAAGCAGGCTTATGTGATTAGGAAAATTATGTTACTGTCCTTTTACCAAAGACACGTTTCTAATTATTTGTGTGTAGAACTTTTTTCTTAAGATAATGAAAGCAAAAGAAAATTCAACAAATCTTTGATATTTATGATGTTCGTTCCATGGCATTATGATGCATCCGTTAAGTGCTTTGTTAGAGCGGTTTCTTCCCACACATCCACACTTAAACGACTGTAGCGGACACAACTAAATTACTGCAGGACCATTAAGAATTATACTACCACAGTTAATAATTTGTGGATTGACTGGTGTCCCGAGTTCGTAGTCTATTCGCAGTTACTTCAATTTTTTCTGAAGCGCTGCTAAAGTTATACTTCCAGAAACATTCTTCCGCCTCGTACAAACAACGCTTAGCTAAGTCTAGGAAATTACATCAAAGGGATTCAGCACCGTATTCGTGCTCACAAAGCTCTGCACGCTCATTGCTGTCGTAGGCAGGCGAACTGCTTGCTTATGAGTTTCCTCGCGCCACAGCTGACACTATCTTGGTGCCTGCAGTGTGCCTGCACGTGACCGAACTGCGATCGCACAGGGTCTTAGCAAACCAGCGTCGTAAACGTGCGAAGGGTTGCCGAGAGCTATGGTCGGATCGTTTTCGAACAAGATCACGCTGATGTGGTGGCAATGTTTTCGAACCCGACAATGGTACGATCGAATCACTTACAGTTCAGAAGCACTGAGGCAATGCAGTCTAAAAACGGTTAGAAAATGTACCAATTAATGCATACGTGCATTGAGGAAATTGGAAGGGTGAAGGTTTTTATCCCATACACCAACTTGTCTACGTTTGTGTGCAGGAGACAGTCAAAGTAGGTAGTGAATTTTCTAATTTTTTATAATGGCGACGCTTACATTTTTTATATTTGTATGTGTTATGAGTAAAACTTCCAGAAGAGTTATTGAAGTTTAGTGAACACTAGTGAGATTATAAGCCTGGAATAGTTACGCTATTACAGCAGAACCCTGTTATAATATTCCGGCATATAACATTTTCCTGCATATATAACACCATTATTTCATGGTCCCACCATTTCTCGATAAGGCTTGATTGATGGTTTCATTTCTTGAATATAACAATGTAAAAATTTTCATTTCCTGCTTATAACACAAGTATTTGTTGAATTCCTTGCAGCATCTCAAATGAAATTTTTCTCTGAAGTAAAATTTCAGACATGCAGTAGCCTGCAAACAGATACACAGTTAATACTTGAAATATTTAGGATTTTAGAGGTTTTGTTCGTGAAAATTACTAAGATAACCAAGACTAGACAAGCGAGCAAGCATCCTGAATGCATGTCATTGTGTGTTAATTGATGATGCTATGGTCCATGGAATTCAGATCACTGATATTTTTGCATCAAATGATTCAGTTTAAAATGTTGAAGAACTTCACTAGCCATTTATATACAAATATTATTACATTATAATTTTGTTTACAAAGGCGAGTTATTGAGTGTGCTCGACACGAAGCAGTGAATAGGCGAGTGTTCGCTTGTAGCGCCTGTGAGTTAGGCAGCCCTTTGGCCACTGCAGCTGAATGTACAGCAGTATGCACGGGCGCGGTCGTGTTGCAAGAACTGGGTGTTCGGAAATTGTTGTGAATAAAGTTTTGTAGGGCACGCCAAGACAAACATTTTGACATAAGGAACATGAGTCTGGAAACGTCCCCTTCCCTTACAGAGCTGTAGTTGTCAAACGATACGCGCTCCGTTTGAATTTGGCGCGCTGCATGGTGGCCACGTGCACGCCGAGCGGAGTACACTGGTGTGGCGTGGAGCCGAGCCGACCTGCACGCGGACAGCAGATGGCAGTTCCCAAATTGTCGTCAGTGATGAACTGGGTAGTGTCTTTGCAAGAGAGGTTATGTAACCATGTACGTCTGCCGAATTATAGTTTATTCACGGTTTCTTCACACTTTTAAAATAAAATCTTGAAATATCATTCTGTGCATGACATGTTTGGTTCTTTCCTAAATATGCCACGTATAATAAGCGTTTTTTTATATGTGCTAATTTCCTTTTTTATTTCAACTGAACTTTTACTTAAATGTTATGTATAAATTGTAACATGTCATTTATATTCAATGTAATGTAAAGATATCAGGGAGAGCAAAGTTATGGTGTAACGCATAGTAAGAAATTGTTCTTATGCACTATTACATTGAGTGCGCACGTATACTGTACGTTGTCCCTTTGGGGTAATTTTGTAATTTTGTACACTTGGCTAAGCCTTTCTTGTATGAGGCGGAGGAATATACAGGAAGTAGAATTTTAGCAGGGCTTCAGAAAAGTTGGAAGTAACCATGAACAGCATATAGCCGAAATTGTTATGTTTAGGAGGAGGCACTCGGAGTTTCAGTTGAGGCGTCAAGGATTTATGCAGAGCGTTACCCCAAAAGGTGGCAGATGAATAAGAAAACGTTCGTATGGGTATTTCAACACCTACGTGTCACAGGACAGCTTCGACCACAACATTATAACNTATGAATAAGAAAACGTTCGTATGGGTATTTCAACACCTACGTGTCACAGGACAGCTTCGACCACAACATTATAACGCTGTAGCGAGGAGACGAGTTAGAGTACCCAGTTTTGAGGAAGAAGTTCCTGAGTTGGCGGCACAAACCAATACATGCACACGTGCAGTTGCGCACATGGGTGTCGGTGACTTGACAGTTTAGGAGATGGTACCAGAGCAACAGTTGCAACTATACCACCTACATAATGTGCAGTCGTTAGGGCCAGTAGACTTTCCACTTTGTGTACAATTTTATGAATGATTTTTTGCGCAAATGAACGACATTTGCACACTTTGGTGAGATCTTATTATTGTTTGATGAGGCCATGTACACGAGAGACGGAATGTTTAATACCAAAACCGGTCATTTGTGAAGTAATCACAACCTGCATGTTACACGTATCGGGTTATATCAACACAAATTCACAGTAAAAGTTTCAGCTGGTTTTGTTAATAATTACAAAATTGGCCCACATATTTTTCCGCATCGCCAAAATGTTAACGTTTACTTGTGATTTCTAAAAGACGTGTGCTGATCTACATTCAGCACCATTGTGGTTCTTACATGATTGCACCCCCGCCCACTTCACACATACTCTAGGGAAGCACTTGAATGACACTTTTCCGGGACGATGGGAGGGGCGAGGAAGTTTGGTAGCTTGGTCCCTGGTCACCTGACTTAACACACTTCTACTTTTCCTTGTTGGGTCACGTCAAAAGGCTTATTTACCAAACACCCATGGATAGTGAGGATGACTTCACTGCGAGGATTCTTGCCGCCTGCCTTGAAAGTCAGCAAACACGGTGTTTTTGACAGAGTGAGTAACATCGTGGTTGGCTGCGTTACCGCCTGCTTGCAAGTCGGAGGACGTCACTTCAGACAGCTACTATAAATATGAGCAATGCTTCATATCTAAATGTTTTTTTTAAACACTGCGATCAGCTGCTTGACGCAGCACGCGGGTTTGGGGACTGTCGTCTGCTGTCCGCTTGCAGACCTGTTCCACTCAGGCCCACACGTGATTGGCCCAGGCAGCGTACCGGATTAAAACAGAGCGTGCATCGTTTGACCGCCTGTAGTTTGGTAGGCAGACGTTTCCGAACACTAGTCCAACGAACCGGCGAAGGCTCTACTTGGCAAAATAATGCGTTATTGGGGTGTTTTATAGTACTTAATACTTCCGGCCTCACAAAATTCATATATCATTATTTAATATTCCCGGTATTTAATNGGGGTGTTTTATAGTACTTAATACTTCCGGCCTCACAAAATTCATATATCATTATTTAATATTCCCGGTATTTAATGACATTTCTTTTTTAAAGAAGGTGTTTAATTATAAAAAAAATTATTTTCACTGAAAATTCCGAAATCATTTGGAAAGAATGGCATCTGTTAACAAAAAGGTAATTTTCTTTTGGTTTAATCAAACTTTTACTAACATTTTATCTATAAATTGACATAATTCATTTATTAATAATGTAAATAAAACATAGATAAAATAGGTGTGTTGCTAATGCCTAGCAAGTTATAGTTCTCATGCAAAATATTATTAAACTGAGTGCTCACANAGATAAAATAGGTGTGTTGCTAATGCCTAGCAAGTTATAGTTCTCATGCAAAATATTATTAAACTGAGTGCTCACAAATGCGATGCGTCATCACTTTTGTATAATTTTCTGTGCTTAGTTAAGTTTTGTTTGTATGAGGCGAAGAAATAACCTGGAAGTAGAACTTTAGCAGGACTTAAGAAAAGTTGGAAGAAACCATGAATTTCTAACTAACTGACGTGTTCACAAAAAAATCACGTAACTCAGAAATTTAACACCGACTCGGTAACGATCAGCCTATCACATTAAAGAGGTCCATTTGACTAATGTCTCTCCAAGCACTATCTTTGGCGTTAAATGCAATTTATTGCGATAATGAGGCCATTTGGCGCCGTATTTAATGTGTTTCTAGGCCCGATAACACCCCCTACGTTACAGTGCAAGCAACGGTTAAGCCAAAGTAACAGAACTGTGGCCTACGTGAGATGGCCTCGTACTATACATACAGCGGGCGATAATTTATAAATCCGTTACGAGTTACACTTTAAAAATTAAACAACTCATCTCTTTATACCACAGAAATTGTTCGTGCCCTAAATGTCATCAATGTTTCGAAACGTTCTGCGTAATGAGCACACATTCCCGGCACGCAAAAGTTGTGTACTAATTAAAACACAAATAAATCGACAATGTGTAGGCCTATATGTTATTTTTAAAAAAAGAGAAATAAAGTTTTTTATTATTAAAATCCATTCAGTAAAATTAGGTCATACCTATCTATATGCAATTGGCAAAGAAATAATAATTTGTACTCTACTACATAATGCAGTTGTGCGAGATTCGCCGGAATAGAATGATGTAGTTGGGACACTAATACGCCATCAGCGAAGGAATTGGAATAACTTCCTTGCGAACGTTCTTTACTGTAGAGGTAACGTAATTCCGCCTAAGTAACACTGGTAAAGGCTGTTCACGGTGAAGCAAGCACTTATGAAATCTATATTTGAAAAAAAAAAAAAAAAAAAAAAAACATTCTTGGTAGATGCGTGAGTGAAAGACATTACAAATGATGGCAACAGATGGACTTAACATGTGTTAATGATGAGTATGAAATATTTCACAGTAACCACACAGAGACATAAGGAAGGACGTTAATTAGAGTTGAAATAGTCATTAAATATTGCGCTCACTGTGAAATAAAAAGAGTAATAGTGGAGACAGATAATTTAATGCTGTAAATAATAGCNAAATATTGCGCTCACTGTGAAATAAAAAGAGTAATAGTGGAGACAGATAATTTAATGCTGTAAATAATAGCTGTGTAAATAAATTAAAAACCAAATTTAGTTATTTTATTTTTATTAAGAACTCCATCCCTCAAGAATTCAGATACGCCCTGCAGGCGTCCAGGTAACAGTATTATACAAGTGATACGTATGAACGCACTCATTTCACCACATTTAATCCAGTTTAAACTTCAAAAGCGAGCGCTATGCTTGTTACGTGAAAACGAAATGGAAGTATGAATGCTTATGTTACCTGGTAAAATAGTATTATTAAAGACGAACACCACATAAAAAAAAAAAAATTTATTGGTTTCCTTGGTTCATGTGTCGATTCTGTTTTTTGTTTGTGAACATATTTACTTACAATCGTATTACGTACGATCACTAACAGAGTGGTTGAAAACTATATCACTGATAAATCAGTAGCACAATTGGTTAACACGTCAGTGGAAAATGTCATTTTATTTATTCGGTGAAGGAAAATGGATGTATTTTCACTAAATTTTCAGACAAAGTGTTTGAGAGTAACTGTTTAGTCAGTCACACGTCCTTCACTAATTGAAAAAAAATTGTATATATATTCACTTATTCAGGTTTAGAGAGATCGAAGAGATTTGGGCGGCTCTTAAAATCGAGGTATTCAGAGCCGATAGGGTGAAGCTAGGTGAGGAGGGAGCAGCGCCGGAATGAAAGGGTAGGGGAAACGGGAGATTCCCGAGAAAACCCGCCGATGAGTGGTATCGCCCGGCACGATTCCCACATGAGAAAATCTGGGAGGGACTCCGCCGGGAATCGAACCCGATCCGCCTAGGTGGGAGGCGAGAAGTCTTACTACTACGACACCTCGGCCCCGATTCAGATTTAGAGAGTGTGATTACACTACCAGAGGTTAAGTAGCCGTTTGGGACGTCACCTGTGTTTCATGGCGGCCTTGATGGATGGAGGTTCGGAGGAGGAATAAAAAGAGCAGGAAACACAAAGAACGAGGGGTGGGGGAGGAAGAGGTTCTTTTTTTTTCTGACTGACTGACAAAACGCGACAATGCCTGCGGGGAGTCTGG